>VIBQ01000013.1:1442436-1930289 GCA_006937295.1 Carpinus fangiana | reverse complement strand
GGGGGGGGGGGGGGGGGGGCACATGTTCACATCCGGCGGGCACAAGGTTTCATGGGGTAAGCAGGAGGTCCATGCATTTCGCTTTGCGCTGCACTAGCTACGAAGTTACATACTCAGACTGCGCATTGTCCACTGAGAGGATCGGCACCCGTGACGGCCAAAGCCGAATTGAAGGCTTAAGATTACATATAGCTCATTTATCATATAGCTCATGGCAAACTACCACAGGCCCGAATGGCGGCGCCGCGACGCTGACGGCGGGGACTGACGGCGTGGTTGCCTGAAAGATGAGGGGGGAGGCTGCCTGATTGAGGTGGAATAGGCAAATTCTGTAGGTGGAGGGCGCTCAGTCGTGACTGGCGGCTCGGGAGCTTCGGGAAGGACGTTTGGAGGGGGTGCTGTTGCCTGTCTGCGGGGACTGGAGGTGGGTTGGGCCTGATCGCGGTGTCTCTGGCGAGGGGTGCCAGCGGCCGAGTCGGGCGCTGCACGCGTTGGTTGAGGCCGCGGCTGCGGCGTGCTCGAGGGCGCCACCGGAGCGATCTCGTCTGCGTCTTCAACAGACGGAGGGGCGTAGTTGGTGGGGTTTGCGGAGGCAGAAGGTTGCCGAGTCGATGTGGCTACCTCATCCCGCTGAGGCCAACCAACGACAGAGCGGCGGGGGTCATCCCGCGCGCGAGGGGCCCTCTGGGAAGGGACGCGACGAGGCGAGGCAGTGCGAGGAGCATGGAGAGACGAGCGGCGCGTAACGGGTCTCTCTGGCACAAAGTAGTTCCGGTCGTAGCTCACAATGGGGGACTGACTCCGGTGGCGGAGGGAGCGTTCCATGGCGCGAAGCAGAGAAATGATCTGGTCGTAGCCTGTTGGGATGTTGACGCGAACCAGTTGGTTGTTGACGGACTTGGTGCGAGAGAAGACTGCGGTGGCGTTGGTTTGCGAATAGATGATGGTGGCCACGTCCTGGGCGAGCTTGTGGCCAGTGCGGCAGAGACGGGAGCCTCGACGGTGCACGTGATAGGGGTCATTGCAGGAGGGGCAGCTGAAGGCGTGGGTCTCAAAGTTGTACAGCTTCCACAGCTCCGAGTTGCGGAGGTCTCGGGGCTCGAGGACGTCGACGTGGTGGGAGAAGTGGGCGTGGGGGTGGGAGAGGTCTTCCATCTTGAGGTCGGCGAGGCCAGTAGCGAGGCCTTGCGCAATTGGGCTGTGGGAACGAAGGACGGCAGGCATGGTACGAGTCTTCTTCTTTTTCCTGAAAAAAGCCTTGATTAAGGACAGCGCCAATGTTGATGGTCGAATTAGCCCGCTTGGGGGGAGGGGGGCGGCGACGGCAGGGGAGTGTCGATCACTGGGCCAACGGGAGTATGGGCGTGCCGGCGATGGTCAATGGGGTGCCGCAGTCAGCGTCCAGTGCGGAGAGGCAGTATGGACAATGCCAGGAGTCGAGAAGTTGCAGTATGGTTGTGGGATGCAGATGTGGAATGGGGGGGAAAGAAGAGGAAGTGGGACGAGTATGAACTTATAACGGCCTAGGGTGGCAGAGGATAACTGCAACGGGTGCGGTTGCTTAGCGTGTCCGTCATCATTGGAGCTCGCTGCCTGCTGCTCAGGCAGCACACCCCACCCATAGCCTCCACCGGCCAATGTGCAGACCCCGCCAAAAACTGACCGAAGCGCGCGCGAAGTCAGACGCATTACGAGTACTCGTGACCGCAGCATTCGAAGGCCGAGGGCCGGCCTCTAGGGGGGGGGGGAGGCATGCCTCAAAGCAGAAGAACGGCGGGTTGCTGATAGGCTGGGCGGTATGATTCACGGGCGAAGCAGGAGACTCCGGGGCCAAGCGCAACCCTGCGTGTCTCGTCTTCCAGCTTCATCGATCTGATGGCGCGCTCGCTAGGCCTGCTAGCTGTTGCTGCGCCGCCGCGCGGGTCCACCATGAGGTCGGGCCTGTCGCGCACGGGAAGGATAGGTGTTCTGGAGGGGGAGGAGGTGGCGGAGTTCTCCATGGCGCCGTCCTGGCATCGCCGCTGAAGGCGATCCAAACCCAATTCGTCGCGCAGACTCACTCTGACAGGCTGGCGTGCATGATGACTCCCACCCTCCATGCACCCGATTAATCTCTGGACTGGCTCCTCGCATCTGCCCATTCGCTGCAGGGGGCGCGCGCAGAGACACGGTGTTTTTTTTTCTGTGTCGTTTACTGTTGCTAGACTGTTTCAGTGTTTGCTGCTGCTCACTCGCTGCCGGTGGTTGGCTGTGTGGTCTACTTTGCGGCCGGCGCCTGCAGTGCGCGACTCCCTCCACCTGTCAATACCTCTCGCATTCTGCAGACGCGTTTCACCACCAAAACGTGCTCCACTTTGCATGCGACGGTGGTGGCGTTTGAGATGCAGCGTTCTTTACGAATGCCGCTGCCCATCTGCCGCGCTTACAGGACCCTCGCACCCTCAATGGCGCCGCCCCCAATCTGCGCCTCACGGCCACGGGACCGAACCTGTGCAGTGGCTGTGCTGACGTGGACCCGCACGCTCTTGCCCTGCAACTATCGCATTGTTTACCATTCTCTAGTTTGCGGTATTGGTGTCTTAAGTCAAACGTCATTTGTTGCTACATGTTCAGTCGCGTGCCGCCCGCCATCCTATATCCAGCCCTCACCGGCCGGGGCTATTCTTGTCGGAATCTGCCTTGCTGCCTGGGCCTCGCCAGTAGTCCTCCACACCTCAACAGCGAGGAGCCCGCAATTAGGCATCTACAGTAGGGGTCTCTCTCTTCAGCATGTCCAAGCTGCGATTCCCTCATCACCGGACCCGCGGGCCCGAGTTGCAGGGACCTTGCAAAAGCAGGCAGACACGGCAAACATGGAGGTTCAGCTCGTCAGCTTGGGCGTTCACGTCCCCTCCCGCACCTAGTCGCATATTACACAAACGCTATTGCTCGTAAACATGACTTAGCGACAATCATGTGGCTGGCGCTGTGGCTTTGCAACCCCATGGCACTGCCTTGCAATCTCATCTGTCGCGTGGAAGCATCAAATCCTTTGGCCCCCAACGACATCTTTCAGAAGCCGCGTCAGTCCAAGCTTGGGGGCTGCAACGCGCCACACTAGCGATACTCTCAGCAGGCTCGGCGTGGTGCATCTGGGCCAGCGGCCGAGGTGCCTCCTCATGGAAGCCACTGGAAGGAACGGTTGCGCGAGAGGTACGGGTAACACGCACAGTAAGTCTGGACACGCATATGTCCAATCGTGGTTGTTGTCTCGAGCGCGCCACCCCGAGAACTCCAACCGGCCGACATTCGCAACATGGTTGATCGTACATCTAGGTGTACCTGCCGCCCGACAGGCACACCTGCCGTCCTGAAGACTTTCCGCCTTCAGGATGCGCGGTACGTGACCATTGTGCTGCATATGTAACAAGCCCTGCGCCAAGGATCTCGCACCTTGCAGACCTAGACTCATCCATGTACACTCTGTTGCGTACTATATTCGGCCCTGGTGCGTTATTGTTTCGCTTAAACCCGACTCACCGGGAGCGTGTTATTAGCTCGTTGGAATAGTAGCTCGCCTGCTGAGAATGGTGCGCCGATGAATAGAGGCGTCTCGTGCTGTTGCTTCCGAATACATCCACGACCTGATCTAAATCGCTTCGAACGGTATCGTTCATGAGTAGTGAAGATGGACATCCCGCTGCATTGACTTTTGGCGTAATGGTTCGTTCGCATTGCTCGACCCACCTTAGCGAGAGGCTTAGACACCCCTCCATGCAAGGACGCATGCGGCTGAGTGATGCGCTAACCCATTTAGAGCTAGGGCAACGGACGCCAGAGCGACGTAACATTGTCCTGCCACACACTCTTCATCTCCGCATACCTTGATCACCGCTGACGAACCCATCATGTCTCGCGGTGGCACTACTCTATACGTTACTGGCTTCGGCCGGGGCACCCGCGCCATGGACCTTGCACAAGAGTTCGAACGGTACGTCTACCAGCGCCGACGCTGAGCCGCATATTCGCCTGTCGACTCCCACCTCCACCTTCTCCTCCGATCCTCCACGCGTCCCACCGCTCGCTGCCTTCTCCCCTCATCGCGTTCGACCAACCGGCTGCGTAGCCATGTCCCAAACCCCCCAAATTCTCTCGTTTCCCCCTTAGCCCATCGATCGAACCGCCTCCCCCCTTCGTTGCCAAGTCTTGCTCGTCTTGCCTCCACCCGCGACCTCCATGCTCGATGCGACGCTCGACTCCACATCGCACCGACGATCATCTGACATCTCCAAAGGTTTGGGCGTCTCGTCCGCTGCGACATTCCAGCACCACGCAATCCATCGTCGCGACTGTGAGGCTTCCTGTCCCTGCCCTGCATGCGCACGACACGACTGACGAGTTTCTGAAGCTTCGCTTTTGTGGAGTACGAATCTCATCGCGATGCAGACGATGCCTATCATGAATTGCACAACCATAGACTTGGACGCGACGATGTCTTGAAGATCGAGGCAAGCTCCCAAGGGCTAAGGCCCAATCTCCATGAAGCCTTCACCGCTAACAAAATCATCAGTGGGCCAAGAACAAACCATCCAACAACTGGCGTTTTGACCCTCGCGATGGCCGTCGTGATCCCCGCGATTACGGACGTGACCGCTCCCCGCGTCGCCGCTCCCGCTCCCCACCTCCACGCTCGCGCGACTACTCTCCTCGCGGCGAACGTCGTGACCGAGACCGCGACTACTCCCCTCGTGGCGACCGTGGCGACCGTCGTGACCGTGACCGTGGGTACTCTCCCCGCGATGATCGGCGCGACCGCGACCGCGACTACAATCGCCGCGACCGTGAGCGCAGTGGACGTGAGCGCACCCGCACTCCAGAGGATGGTGCAAGGGACCGCGAGATGAAGGACCGCGACAGTCGCACCGAAGACGAGCCAGCGGCGCCCTCTGCCGTGGAGAATGGAGAAGAGGAAGCTGAATCGAAAGGTTGGTGTTCACAAAGCGACAACGAGACCTGAGAGCATGCATCGCTAACGCGCAACCCAAAGAGACACCGCGACCGGTCGATGAAGAGTTGGACACTGCTGAATGAGCAGAGTCAGTGATAGGCGGATGTGCTAACAACAAAAAGGTCAATGCTCACGGGAGAGCCATGCGGTCTAGGAGGACCTTTCTCATATGGCATTGTAGGCGCACACGCTCGCCTGAGATTTCAAAATGCTTCTGGCGTTTGGCTTGCATGTACTCCAGTGGCTAAGCTTACAGATCGTTCTAAAAATTTGCACGATTTCTTCACGGATCTCCTCAATTGACGTTGGTGAAGCGCAAGTACGGCCTCACCTCTCTGACCTCGCCAAACTTCTTCCTAGCGTCCTCGGTCGAGACGGTCGGCGGCACGATGACATCGTCCCCAAGCTGCCAGTCGATGGGCGTTGTGACACCCTTCTTGTCCCCCGTCTGCAGACTATCAATGACCCGCAGCACCTCCCCCGTGTTCCTGCCGGTGCTAGCCGGATAGCTCATAGTCAAGCGCACCTTCTTCTGCGGATCAATGATAAACACGCTGCGAATCGTAAACGCAATCCCCTTGGCATCCACATTCTCAAGGTCCTGCGCGTCGAGCATGTCGTACAGCCACGCAACCTTGCGCTCGGCGTCGGCAATGACGGGGAACTGCAGCTGCGTGCCGGCAATGTCGTCGATGTCGGCGATCCAGCGCGCGTGCGAGGACAGGTCGTTGGCGCTGAGCCCGATCATCTTGACGCCGCGCGCCCGGAAGGCGTCGGCCTGCTTCGCGAACGCGCCCAGCTCCGTCGTGCACACGGGCGTGAAGTCGGCTGGGTGGCTGAAGAGGATGCCCCACGAGTCGCCCAGCCAGCGATGGAAGTCGATCTCGCCTTGCGTCGTCTGTGCGGTGAAGTTGGGCGCTGTACTGCCGAGGCGGATGCGTGGCTGCTCGCCCGAGGGGGCCGCGAAGGTGCGGCGGAGGAGGGGCGAGGTGCGGGTGAAGGTGGTTGTGGCGGTTGTGGTGGGGCGGGTGGAGGCAGAGAGGGCGCGGGGTGCGAAGCGGGGAATGAATCTGGAGGCCATGGTGGTTGCTGCTGCGCTTCTAGCAGAAGTTTGGAGGATTTCGTAGTGTGTATGAGTCAAGAGAGGTCAAGAAATCCAGACTGTAGATCAATTGCTAATAATCGAGTATGAAGCTATACTGATAATTGCATCACTCAGTGGCCAACACTTTTGTGCCCGATAAGTCACGTGACAATGAGCCTACCAATGGCGGATCAGGGTCTGCGGCGATTTGGGAACTTTTTTGTTAGAAATGTTGCATGCGCTCGTGACAATCGTGCGGCCGACAGACAAGCTTGCTGCTGTCATACGAAGAAGGGGAGCAGAAGCTGAAACCACTAGCAAAGATGTCGCGCAAGAGAGATGCCTCAGAAGAAGGCGATCGCAGTTATCCTCGCCAGAAAAAGAAGCAGCGTGTCTACACCAGCAGCGATGCTGAGCTGGCCAAGTACTATGAAGATCTAGCCAGCGAGCTCAACGACCTCCGGATCAAGGCTGCCACCGATCTCATCAAGAACGTCCAGGCTCGGCTGGAAGACGACCACAGAGAAACCGAAACTGCCTCAGCACTTCAGACACAGCGCAAGATTTATGTCCGTCTCATTCGTGGTCTGTGCAGCAGTCGAAAGGCTGCACGCATGGGATTTTCCATTGCATTGACCGAGCTGTTTCGCATTGCGCTCAAGCTAGCATCCATAGATGCTATACAGAAAGCTATCAGCTTGGTTGAAGAATATACCCAAGCAGATGGTGGCGCTTCCTCGCAGGAGAAGCGAGACCATGCTCTTGGCCGACTCTCCGGATACAGTGCCATCCTGCGATCCGGCACCTTGCAGCGGTCACCAGATGTCTTCGCAACAACCAAACTGGTTGCAGATCGGATCTTTGGCATCTACAGCCAAGTCCCCTGGTTGCGCGAGGAGTGCGGCGTGGTACTTGCCGAAGCGCTCCAAAGTGATGACGACAGCAATCAGAGCCTTGTCCGCGGCATAATTGAGTCCATGATAGAGGCCAAAGCTGCGAGGAGCCCGGAGGGTATAGTGCTTTGGCTTGCTGCCAGGGCCAATCAGCCTGATGTCAAGCTACCGAAAGATATTTGGCATCATCGTGATCCATTGAACAAGAAAGAACTCAATTCTGTGTTTAAGATTATTGGACAGAACACATTGGAAGCTACCGAAGGCAAAGGCTCCGACTCTCAATTAGGGACACGACGGCGCAGCCCCCATTTTGCATGGAGCACTGTACTACGTTACATTCACAACCAAGATGACGCTAAGCTCTATGAGAGGTACTGGTTGGAGACATTTGATGAAAACTTCTTCGGTAAATCAGCGTCACCAGAGAAGAAGGCTCTTGGTTTTCAAAATTTCGCTCAAGCTATTACCTGGGTGCCGGCCGAATACTATCCTACTATATTCAGCAAGAACTTCATGACTTCTCTGATCAACCAAAGCTCACAGCCTCAACGATACCTTCATGCTGCTGCCAGAAGTACCCTTGGAGCTATCGTAACGAAGGCAAAGACGGGCAGCAGTGATGACGTCTCAAAACTCCTTGCAATGCTACTCTTGGGGAATGGCAGCATGTCATTTGACAAGTTGACAGGTACAAAAACGGTGCAAGAAATATTATCCAGTATCGACGGCGATATCTTAAGCGTTATTGTGGAAGACTTCTTCGATACACTTTTAAGCACAACCTCTACCGAAAAGGGAAAAGGCGCAACCTCTCCTAGGCAAGCAGCTGCAGATCAATTACTGTCCCTAGTGAGGACGAGAGATCTTTCTCAAGAAACACCAGAGTTTGGTGAGCTTCATTGGCTCTTCTCCTTGCTTACTGTGTTGGCTGCACAAGCCTTTGCAAATACTGAAAATCCCCCGACAACTCGCTCTATCATGGCGTCCAGGCTTTTCTCTGCTATCAACCATGTCTTGACTTCGAATATTGAGAACGCTCTTGAGTTTCCCGCTTGGCTGGTGCAGTCTCTCATCTCAGAACCATCCAAACTCCTCGTCTTCAAGGACTGCGATGATGCTGTTTCAAGATCCCTCGAGCATGCTCACATTACTTTTGAAAAGCTCGTTGCAATTCCTAGTCTCGAGACGTCCGACGAAGATGCGCCAGAACGCCGCATGTTGCGCCTCTTGTTTTCCATGACACTGCTTCAAGCGTACGCTGAGGAGACCGACGCTGTTGAACTGCTGTCTGATTTACAGCAGTGTTACAACGATGTATTGGGACACAGAGGTTCCAAAGAGCAGGGTGTGGAAGCCATCATGGATATCATTATGGACTTTGCATCCCGACAGTCTGCAATTCACCGCAAGTTAGCGGAGGAAATATTTTCTGCATTTGCTCCTAACCTGACAGCTGCTAGTCTGGATTCAATGCTGCAAATTCTTGAGGAAAAGGAGAACGTCGCGGGCCAGCAAGCGTTGTTCGACCGCCAAGAACCTGCGGACGGCGATGAAGTTGAGGAAGATGAAGATGACGAGGAGGAGGACGATGTTGTTGACGAGTCGGGAGACAAGAGTTCCGACGTTGATATGAATGGAGTAGACGACAACAGCGAAAATGATGACGTGGATATCATCGAAGCTGGGTCCGATGTTGAAGAAGTCCATGAAGATGCTTCTGACAGCGAGGACTCGAACGACAACGAAGAGGATAGCGAAAACGACGACGAGTTGGCCCTGTTCGACGCTAAACTTGCGTCAACCCTGCAGACAAACGACGATGAGTCTGATAGCGACGCAGACATGGATGATGAGCAGATGATGGCTCTGGAGCCGCACTTGGCAGCCATTTTCCGCGAGCGTGCTGCCGCCGCCAGCAAGGACAACAAACCAACACAGAAAAAGGCCGACCACCGCTCTGCGAAAGAGAACATCACAGCCTTCAAGAACCGAGTTCTGGATCTGCTGCTTATTTATGTCCGCCGCTGCTCAGACCAATTGCTTGCCGTGGAGCTAGTCCTACCTGTTCTAAGACTCATCAGGACCACCAAGAGCAAGCAAGTCGCCGAGAAAGCGCAGGGCTTGTTAAGGGTCTACTTTGAAACCGCGAAGAAGAAGGGTTGGGGATTGGATTCGCAGGTTCCGCGCACAGATCTTTCAGAGGCTGCACGCGACGAATTTCTGGGTTTGGAGAAGCGTCTCACTGACGTGCATGCCGAGGCGCTCTTGTTCGGAAGCCGAGCGCATGCTTCTGCTTGTAGCAGTGCAAGTTTGTTCTTCGCTCGGGCTGTGCTAGTGCTAGGTCTTCCATCGCTGAAGAAAAGGGCTTCGAGCGACCCCAAGAAACTTGCTGAGTACGCCATGGAGCATGTGGACAGCCTGTATATTAAAACCAAAAAGGAGAAGCGGCAGCAGAAGAAGGGTAGGGACAGCCTCCCAGGCTACTTTTGGCAGGACTGGATCACGTGGAGCGATCAGGTGCAGAATTAGGATGTGCATATATAATTGATAAAGTCCATCTATCTGGCAAACCGATGAGGAGCATCGACTTGCGATGGAGAGATGAATGCGAGCCATTTTCATGCATCTCCGCCAACCTTCAGATTATGCGTTGTCAAGACGGCGGATGAGTACTTCGCCCCGTATGCCAGGCATAACCTCCAGACAGCAAGCTGAAGAGCACAGTAAGGTGGTGAGGAGTGGTGAGACGTCCTGTCATCCAAGTATCCCGATACATTTCACACTCATGCTCGCTTCGCCATCGGATTGAGGTCTTCAGACACACCTAATACACTTCAACACAAGTACAAGACAGATCAAATTGCTCTTGCATGCCGTTCTCTATTGTAGAGCCTTGCCCTTGGGCCAACGAGTGCGACGGGATTGCAATATCTTGAGCTGTGACCGCTCAGCTTTCCGCAAATTACGCAGCTCTTTCAAACGTAATTCTGCAACCTTTTGTTGTTGTTGAAGTTCCCGGAGATAATCGTCTCCGAGCAGCGAGTTCAAAAGTTTCTGATTTTGGTCAGTGGAAGTTGAACCGCCGTACGATCGAAGTAGCACTGCATTGCGACTCAAGAACGCATGCCCAGCCATTGATCGGCCACCAACATTTATAAGTGGATCGTTCTCGTATGCCTCCTTGACTATCCAGTCAGCAGGTGTGAGACCGTGACTATCTTGTTGGATGGGCTCTGCTCCTTTTCTGAGGAGTACTAGGACTATATCCTCCGTTGCTTCATTAATACACGCCACGTGGAGGAGACTGCATAATACTGTGGAAGGCAGAATAATGCCTGGTTCCCGGTATAGAACATGGACAGGGCAGCGTACCTGCTGCATAGAACTGTGACCGGCCTCGAGCAGCTGCATGAGGATTTTGACAAAATCGGTGAAATCCCTAGACTCCGCAGTGTTGGAAATCAGCACTGTAAACATACACTGAACAGTACTCCCACGCACCTCACCGTAGGGCACCATGTCAGAGCAAGGAGGATCTTTGAGCTTAGTGGCACCCGCGTTGATCAAGATAGAGGTTATTGTTGAGTCGCCACGCACTGGGAAAATCTCGCGCCACAACAACGGCATGGAGAATCTCATTTCCAGGCCCCGGGGCTAGAAGACTGGGTATTGGACCTGCAAGATGTTTAGCATCTTCAATAAGCTCGCGGACATAAAGCTCAAAACCCGCGATAGCAGCAAAGCATAGACGCCACTTTTCGAGATGCGGTACATCCTCTTCCAAGTCGGTGAAAAGTTGGGGGAAAAGCAGAAATTCAAGGTCTGTTTTCGTAATGGAGTCAAGAAATCGTCGATTCGTTGTGCCGGTTGCAGTTTCTGCTTTTTTTCCATACTGGAAAGCACGGATCCGGAGACCGGTTGGTATCCATTCGTCCAAAGATACTTCTCTGAGTACGGAACCGAATCTGCTCTCGTATTCTGACCCACTCTCCTCGACGGCTTCTCTGAGATCCACGAAGTGACTCATGAATTCCAAATAATGCATATATTCAGCCACAAAGAAGGATTTAAACAAGAAATCATACCCATTGCCTAGCGACAGACGATTCTCATCACTAATGAGCTTTTGAACAAAGTCTGGTCGCTGCAGGAAGTCTTTGGCAGATTGATGCAGGAACTGAACAAACAGGCCACCTTTGATGTCGACTGTCTCGAGTAAGCCACCAGTACGACTTTTAATGCGACGTTGCATGTTCTCGCGATCAAACATGGTGCAATTTTCCTGATAGAGTAATTTGCAGTCCTCATAAGTTGAGCCTGCGGAACATGCTACTGCATTGGCAAAATCCTCAAGTGATAATACTTCGCGGCAAGCGAGCTCAATTATAACATAGCTTTCGTGCCGATAACTGTCTGGGATTTTTGCTGATGATACGGGAGTAAAAGTCGTGAAGTTCTATCGGCATGTTCAAGAGAATCTTGTTAATTCCGTTTCTCTGAACGCCATCAGATGCGTAAGTAGTCAGATTTTCAAGGGTCAATGAAACCCATAGGAAAACTCCAGCTGCGCGGTCAGTAATAAGATCTACAAAAGATTCGTACTCAGATGCGCTAGAAGGTATACCAGGAGATAGAAGAAGGACTCGCCGCAGCATTGGCTGGTCTTGTATTATATGCTGGGCATAGTCACGAATATCTTGACTAGTATAGTCTTCCATCTTAAAACCTGAACAGGTATGAAATGCATCTGTAAAGACATTCCAGGGGCGAGCAGCGAACAGAATGCTAAATTGGATTGTAGAATCTCGAGGTCGACTACCCATATCCTGTATCCATTGGCATAACATGTCCTTCGGGCCATTGAATTCATCTAGAGCATCCAGGAACAGAAAAACATGCGCCTTTATCTCATTCTGAGAAATAATACTTTGTAATAATTTTTCTAGCTCCTGTAGTTCCCAGGCCTTGTTTAGAGTCATCCCACGCCTGATGAAGATTCGCTCGGTATAAATCTTTAACCGTGGCTCCTGTGTAAGAATTTGATGTATGACGCTCTGTAACAGGCATTCGAATGATTTCTGGAAGTATGTACCTCGATCGCTGAAAAAGAAATGGACCTTGATCAGGTTCACGTCTGCCTTTGGGATACTATGAATCATACTATGCAGCTTCTTATCCTTCCAGAGATACTTCATGAGCGTAGATTTTCCAGAGCCTGGTTTTCCTTGGATCCAGAAACATCCTGTACCACTCCGAAGCCAAGTTTTTAAACCTGCATCTGCATCATCAAGCACCCAGCTAAAGGTAGATGGGTGAGTCTCAGATATAGTGGCTTCGCGGGCAGAGGCATCTGAGACCTGTAGGCTCTTCATCATTAGATCGTGAGTCTTCGATACATATTTCGACCAAGCTTTCTTCGTCAAAGCTAATTTCCGTTCCTGTCTTTCAGCTCGATCTACGGTGCAGAGGTACTTCTTGGAGTTTTCGGAGATCATTCTTTTGTGTGCGTCCTGATCATCTTCAGATAACCACTGCATCAAATTTACAGGGTCAAATCTCTGTATGCTGTCATGTATTTCGCTCCACTCGAAAGGAATACGAAATGCTGCATAGTTTGCATCACCTAAGTCTCCAAGGGGAAGTGGCGCATTTGTGATGGATGACGTTGTTGACAAAACAGTGGATCGCTTTTTTTCAGCATCTACAGAGCTGAATGCATCATAAAGACATGATGCCACTTTCTGATAATTTTCAACGTTGACTGAAAATTTTACCATATTGTTATGGTCTTGATTGATTGGTATAGTGACCGAAGGTAACAAGAAACGATGGATAGCAGAGCCTCGATCAACCAAAACAGCATAGTGGCCAGTGCGCTGTAGGATATTGTTTTTATTTCTCTTTAGAATGTCAGTAAGTCGATCTTGCTAGACTAGTGCCTACACTAACCTCAACAAGTGGAGATTTCTTGGTTTCAAAGAATGAAACAAGACGAACACGCTGCAGAATAGCGACGTCAGTATAGCGCTGGTCCAATAAACTCAAATACTGAGAGTCAGACCTAAGCAAACGTATAATTTGCATGATAGAGTCATCGGTATGACTTTCAAGGACAGATAGGAGATGAACAATATACATTCCCTTATTTGGAAATCCGAAAAATAAGATAGCCTTTATAGTTTTTAATATTTCTTTGTCTGCATCGTTGCCAGTCGCAAGGAAAAGAAGACAACGCTTGAGTATAATCCCACCGAGACTATGTGCGAGGAAAATCAAGGGCCGTGTTGAAGACGCCCTGCCAACAAGACGGAGACGGAGCACTAGAGATGCAGCTAGATCATCAATAGTTTGAAACGACGCGTGGTCAGTCCAAGGAATTTTAAAACCGTAGGTAATTGTCCGTATACCAGGAAAGTCGTCAGGTAATTGATCACGCAACCACATGTAATCAGTGTTCTGGCGACTTCTCCACGATCCAAACGGATGGCTTGCAAAACCAGAGATTGCTAGACAGCTACGTCGTTTAGAAGAGAGTGACCATATTCTGTTTCTGTATGGAGGGCTGCGCACTCAAACGAATTACCACCGTCTATCGTTGAATCACGAAGAACTGTAAAGTCTAGGAAAGCGAAGTCGACGAAGACATCCTTAGCCAAATCATAAGAACGACCCGGTAATGTCCAGATAGATTTGTTGCACTCTTGAAAGATTCTCGGCAACCGTTCAAAGGTGACAGTTGCCATCTTCATTGGCGGTTTCTCCCAGGGGCTAAGGCCTGAAGCCAGCGAGACAACGTTCACATCGTCTACGGGTCCGAGATCGGGATCCAGGAACACCAATAGCCGACCAACTTCTTGTCGGTCGATATAGGAAGGCAGTTGCCTGACTCGGAACGACCGCCTGCCACTCTTTGACTCCATCATCTCTCGCAACCCGCCGTCGACGAGAGGACATCAAAGATCAAAACATGAAATATGAGGAACATTGGGAAATTCACTGCCAGTTGGAGACAGGAAGCAGAGAGCGAGAATCTTACATGATGCGGCGCAGTAGTGCGGGGCCAATTAATAACGACGGCTATCAAGGCCAGGCTAAGTCACATGCCGGCACGATCGTAGCTCAGGTAGTGACCTAGTCGCAAGAGTAGTTCAAATGGTCATGGCCCAAGCAGTTACATTCTCATAGCAGTCGATATGCTCTTGGTACCGGCTCCGGGGGTAACTCGACAATTCCAGCTTGTGAGACGTAAGTCATGGTGAGAACTCCGGTTTGGTGATCCAAAGCGGTCTTGAAAGTGCAGCAATCCCTCGCGGATGCGGACCCCAATCTGTACAGTCTGAATTCTTTACGAAACGAATCTTGCCAACTTGGCTTCATCTGTTGGCGCTTGAGCACACCACTCAGTCGCTCCGCATGGTATCAAAGTCTCCAACGGTAGCCTGCCTCACATCCATTGTGCCAACATGCACCCCATCTATCAACAATCCTAGCAGCGGGAGAGCATCAGCCTGATACTTGTCCGTCTTTCCATATACGAGGTTCCGCCTCGCACGTTCCACGGACGAGCTTTCGTACGGACGTAAGTGGCTTGAAAGCCGCCACGTTCTCATCCGCAAACGGATCTCCTGGCCCCTCCGCCTCACTCACACCCAACAATCCGCTCTCAACAATCGCACTCTCCTCCGCGAGCATAATCTCCCAGCTCGCCTCGATCTTCTGAACCTTGACCTCGCTACCGCCAGTGATGAAGCGCACAATCACGTCCTTGTCTTCCGGAGTGAGCGTTAGCTCGTTAAATTTCCAGGAAAAGGTATTGGACTCGGGCTGAAGTGTGCCATTAGGCCTACTCTGGGTGCTGGACACGCCCTCCGTGCCCTCGAGGTGCACGGAGAGCACGACGTTGCGCAGCGTGACGGGCGCGCCGCTGGTTTTGAAGCCGGGCTGTAGCGAGTATTTGAGCCGGACGTTGAGATGGGAGCCAGCGCGTTTCCACCATGGGGTAATTTTCAGCGGAACGTACGCAGCAGGCATCGCAGTGGGCACGCGCACCTCGTAATCGAAGGCAACCTGGGGATGGGGGCCGAGGGTAGAGACGCCGACGACGTATTCGCCGAAGCGGTCGGCTGCGGGTTGCGAGACGAAAGTCTTCATTTTGACATCTTTAATCTTGAGAAAATTCTCGAGGCGGATGCTAACAGAAGGGGCGGGCGCCGCGGTAGGATGGGGGGAGTTGTAAGCGAGGGCCAGCTCGCCTTCGAATTTATTGAAGAAGAGTTCGCCCTGGTCGTCGAATTTCGCGGAGACGGTTTCGACGATGGATGCATTGAGACCGGGGTCGTGCATGTCGGGGTGCTTGACGACAGCCGCGGTCGAGATGAGGGATGCGTGGCCAGAGCGAATGGACTGACTGTCTGAAGCAATGTTGTGCCCGCCAGTTGCTTGCCGTAGAGCAGCGGGGACAAAGCTCGAGGGCGAAGCTATGTTTGGTGAGGTTGTGCTTGGTGCGGTCATTGGCGAGGACGTTGCTGGAGCGCGATACTCCGTGGTAGGTTCGACTTCAGCCAATGAGGGAGTGAAGACAGAGTTTCGCATGTCGCGACGACCACGAGTTGTGTTTGCGCGACGAGGCGGGGCTTGTTGTGCGCGCAACGAATTGGCCACCGATGAAAGGGCGGCTTGGGCGTCGGCATTCTCGTCAGCAATGGGTGCGTTGCGAATATCCAACTTGTACGGATGGCTTTCCGTCGAGCCTGCAGCTTCCTGCTGAGCCTGTGATATGGGATCAAGGGTAGAGGCGGGAATGCTGTAGCCGCCATTATCCGCACCATTGGTGCCTTGAGATTGGTCCAGGCCATTCTGAATATCCGTTGTTGCAGACGGTCCAGATGTTGAAGACAATTGACCAGGAGGCGGACCAGGAGGAGCTTCGTATGTTGTTTCAGGCTGCAAGGGTGCCTGCAACCCCGAAAGATCAGAGGTAGCTCCTGTGTTGGGCGCGGAAGGCGAAGTTCCTCCAACTGTGCGCTCTACACCTGGTCTTCCAAGGCTGTCGCTGATGCCAGAAAACGTTCTTGGAGGCCCATCTGAATCTCTTGTTGAGACGGGGTCCAGGTAGCCTCCTGAGGAGGACTGCAAGCGATCTGGATCGTCATCGGGAATGGCAGATAGGTTTCCAGGCTTGCTCTTGGAAGGCGAATCTCTGGGCATCATGCTTCTGCGGCGGCCCATGACAGTCCCAAGGCGGCGCAAACCTCCTAATTTGCTCTTCTTCTCCTCTTCAACAGGCACGGACCTCAGGCTGGCAGTATCGTTGGTGTTTCCGTTCGAAGCGCGGTCAATTAGAGGCGGGGCCGGGCTGGAAGTTGATGCATCCGGATCTCGACTTACACGCCGCTCCATAGAAGGCTGTGTTCGAGGGCGTCCGGACGCGGCGATACCACCCTGACCAGTGTTGCGGAGTGCAAAGGTCTTGATCTCATCAGCTGTCTCGACGTTTAGCAACGCGTTCAGACACTTCTCCGCAGCTTCTCGGATCCGCTGCGCCGCGTCAACCTCATGCGTCTGTAGCTGCGTGAGGACGTCGCGCAAGTGGTTCCATCTTCCCTCGTCCGCAGCCTGCAGATTCTCAAACACATAGGGGGCCTGGGACTCCCACTGGCTAGCGGCATTTTCCAGCTGCGAGCTGGCGGTAGCAATCTTATTGCCAGCCTTTCCCCTGGCCTTCTCAGTCTGCCTCTGTGCATTATCGTAGTCTTTTGCCATAGACTGCAGATTTCCAGTAACGGTGGAAAGCTGCTGCATCTGCCGATTCGAGGCGCCGAATTCGCGCAAGGGACGCTCGACGTCATTCTCGAGCTTGCGTGCAAGGTTGCCATGCGAATCGGCAATCGCATCGGTGGCTCTCAGAAGGTTACGCCAGGGAGAGTCGAACACACTGCAAGAAAAATGAGCTGGAAGCAAGTGGGCTGTGCGTCGAGGTGAGCCTACCCAAGGTCTGAGCCAGCGTCTGGCGGGGTCTTCTTTGCAAGCCTCTTCAAAGCTTGAGAATAAGCTTCTTCAGCCTTCTTGCGCTCCTACAGGTACTACAGTCAGCAGACTGGAAGCGCAGAGCTTGGGCATGAGCTACTCGCCAGCAGCCAATTGGCAACATCCTCGTTTGTCTTATTGATGTGCTTAGTGCGCTCATTGAGAACAGTCACAGCTTGCGACGGCTGCAGCGTCGCCTGGGAGCATATCAGCAGTATTCTAGAGGTCCCCTGGTGATCCGAAGCGGCATACCAGCATAGTGGGGTACTCCTGACGCTCCATGGTGTCGAGAGCGGCAATGTGTGTATGGCGGCGCAAAGGCAGGACGGCGGATCAGTCCATACGCAGCCGCATCAACAACAGAAGCTGCGCGTGAGAAGAGCGATTAGGGCGCACAGGGTCTGGCAGGTTGCCAGACGGCAGTGTCAAGCTATGTATGGCTAGCAATGGGAGGATGCGAAAGACAGGACGATGCCGCTCAAGATGAAAGTGACGTTTCTTGGGTCCAGCCGAGGCCGCCGTACCTTGGGGCACCCGTATTGTTGAGCCAGTGGACACCCCCTCCGTGTCCTCGATCGCCGTTGATACAACTTAGTATTACACAGTCCTGCAATATCTAACATGTCCGACGCGGCCTCATGGCAGAGCCAAGTTTCCTTCTCCGATAGACACGCGAACGTGCAGAGAATGTGTGTCCACGCTATCCGTCGGTGCGCTTGATTGAACAGTCAAGAAGCTCACATTAAGTCTCCACATGCAGCCAGAAGGCAACCAAACAAGAGAGTCCTTTCGACGATGTGGCCGAGCTAGTGGCCAGGGCCAGTGCTATCGAGAATATTGCCTTTACCACGTCAGACTCGCAGGAGGAGTACACGTTGGCATGTGAAAGGGCTGCCGTCATAGCAGAGCAGGTCAGTGATGTTGACGAAAGGAGATATTCTGGCGACCTCCTGTCCGACGATGCTCCTCTCTCGCCAGCGGCTGAGGCAATTGGACCGTACAAATATGCCCATCATTGGCGTGACGGTCTGTTCTCCTTTATCTACAAGGCCAACGTACCCAACGACGGATCCGCCCAAAGTGCCCGCATCGCCGCCGTGAATCCTGTGGTTGCCCTGAAAGTCACGACGCCGTCCATGATGACCCCACCACATGATTCGAAAAAAGAGGCGCGCATCCTTGGAGAGGCGGCGTCGCCCAACATTGTCCAGCTCTTGGACACGTTCCAGATGGCAGGAGGTCGCTTTGTCCTGGTCTTTCCCTTCAAGCCGCTTGATCTTGAGCGAGCCTTACGGGCTAGAAAGTTGTCTGCCAACCAAGCCAAGCATGCCTTACGCGACATGTTTCAAGGTTTGACATGGCTCCATTCCAAGGGCATCCTCCACCGCGATGTCAAGCCTTCCAACATTCTCCTTGACGCCATCTCTGGGCCTGCCTATCTGGCAGATTTTGGCATCGCGTGGTCGCCTAATGACCATGCATCCGAACCCACTACTGAAAAAATAACAGATGTCGGCACAACAAGCTACCGACCACCAGAGCTATTGTTCGGCAACAAAGCTTACGACTGGCACCTGGACCAATGGGCTGCCGGCTGCGTCGTTGCGGAAGCCGCCAGTCTCTGGCCGGACAAGACTCTCTTCGACTCGGGAGATCTAGGAAGCGAGCTGGCCCTGATTCAGAGCATCTTCCGAAGCCTCGGGACGCCAAACTTGAACACATGGCCCGAAGCTGCGGCTCTCCCGGACTGGGGTAAGATGGAATTTAAGAAGTTCCCACCCCAAGCCTGGTCTGAGCTTCTACCAAAGGTATCGCCGGAGGCCCGTGATCTAGTCAGCCAGCTGGTCCGATACGAGAGTGGACAACGCTTGTCAGCTGAAGATGCACTGAAGCACAAGTATTTCGCGACTTGATTAGTGCTACATATCAGTTGCCTCTACGAACACTACAGGATCGCTACCTTCTCTTGATTGCAGGTTTTGTCAAGAATCCAGTTGCATCGGCGGAAACCTGGCCCACCAGATCTAGCAGGTCTGGCTGCTTGTCCAACTTCCCCTGCTTCTTCTCCTTTGCCCAGTGCTCCTCAACCATGGTTATGGGATACAATAGCACGGCCCCGACCACACAGAAGAACGTGGCGAATGCCCACCATGCGTGCACAATCCATGCCAGAAGTATGCCAGGATATCCAAATCTGACGAATTGGTCGACTTGGTAAAGGTCGTCTTGAGAAGTGATGTAATACTTGTCATCCTCGGCTCGTGTGAGTCTGAGGACGGTTGTGAGACTGACGGGAGCTTGGTAGAATGGTGCAACCCAGAGTCGAAAGTTCTGGGAGATGCCTACATAAAGGATCAGGTTGACTTCATCAAAAGCTGCGAAGTCGTTAGCGCTTGACACGGACAAACAGAGCTCGCAACAGAGTAACGTACCCACAGAGTTGACGGTCAGGTCAATGGTGGGGCTCATGATCTTGTACCAGCGGTAGATGTACTCCATCAGGTATCTGGAGCCATCGAAGCTCCATGTCTTGCAAAAAGGATGGGTGAACTGTGCATTGGGTGTAAAATACATGTATAGCGCAGCCTTTTGGACAGATGGTTGGCCTTTGACCAACTGTTCGATGATGTTGGGGATTTCTTTAACTGGGTTCTCCATTGCTCCTTCGGTGGAACAGGGTGGCTTGCTTGAGGAAAGATTTCAGCAGCCCAATGATAACTTAGACAAGAAATGGGAAAGCTACAAACAGCATGTGATTGTCGCTGCTGCTACGTCATGTCAAAAGTGCCAAGCGTTTCGAGCTTGCCTCTGCTATACGTTTCATTTCAAAGCAGTTAGCAGCCTGATTTGCTCATTTTCCTTGTATTGTTGTTAGACGAGGTCTTCCTTTTGCAAAACTGCTTGCACAGCATTGGCTTGCTTTACCCGTCTGCGCAACTCTCCAAATATCTTCGCAATGTCCTGCAAACACTTAGACGGCGCTGGTGAGCTTCCCCCACCACCCCACATTGACATGCCAGAGTCGCGTGCTCGGCCTAAGCATTAAGCATATGGACTTTTGTGTAGTGCAATTGCTAATTGATCCTAGAGCTCCGTGTACCCGGACCAAACCAATCTGTATACCGCGAAGACTGCACACAATGCTTCGACTCCGTTGACGATGCCGCCGGCCTGGATGTCTGCCTGTTCTGTTTCAATGGAGGCTGCGCTGGCGAGCGAAACCACGCGTCCCTCCATCACACGGCCTCAAAACACCCGCTAGTCCTCAACATCAAACGCAAACGGAGGCACGTCGCCCGCGATGAACCCCCTCAGAAAATGTCAAAGCTTGCCATCGCCGCCGAAACGGAGACGGACAAGTATGAGTTTACCACGGCTGTCAAGTGCTATGAATGCAAGGTGGAAGACGTCGACAAGACTCTTGGCAAGCTTCCACAAGTTGTTGACGGTGTGATGCGTGCAAACACGTTCGCGAAACAAGAAGAGGTCAAGGCATGGGAACAAGATCTTACGCCCTGCGAACATACCCTATGTTTGGAGCAGAGCGAGGGGCGGAGGATCGAGTCCCAGGGCCTTGGACAATGCTCCAAGTGCGATTTGAAGGAGAACCTGTGGCTATGCTTGCAGTGCGGCAACCTCGCGTGCGGTCGAGCACAATTTGGTGGCATCGGAGGCAATGGACACGCCCTGGCACATGGCGACGAGTCACATCACCCGGTCGCCGTGAAGCTTGGCTCCTTGACTGCAGACGGAACGGCCGACATATATTGCTACGGCTGCGACGAGGAACGGACCGACCCTGAACTTGTCGCACATCTTGCACACTGGGGCATCGACATCGCCGACCGACAGAAGACTGAGAAGAGCTTGGCGGAGCTGCAGATTGAGCAGAATCTCAGATGGGAGTTTTCGATGGAGACCAGCGATGGTAAGGAGATGAAGCCACTCTTCGGGCCAGGCTTCACGGGTTTGAAGAATTTGGGTAACAGCTGCTATCTTGCGAGCACGTTGCAGTGTCTCTTCGATATGCCTGAGTTTGCAAAATGTTACTACCACCCTGAACATGCGCTACCAGATGTGCTTCAGCCTGCAGAAGATCTCGAGACCCAGCTGCAAAAATTGGCAGACGGTCTGCTTTCTGGACGCTATGCAAAGCCTGATTCGGATGTCATTGCTTCACACGACACGACCGAGGTGGCGCATCAGAAAGGCCTTGCCCCGGCCATGCTCAAGCATCTCATTGGGCGCGGGCACTCCGAGTTCTCTACCATGCGGCAACAGGATGCATTCGAGTTTCTGCTGCATCTTCTGCAGCTGATCTCTCGTTCTACTCAGCCGGCAGGAGTGACGAATCCTACCGATGCTTTCAGATTCGTGATGGAGCAGCGGCTACAGTGTCTTAGTTGCAAAAAGGTTCGTTATCGTACGGATGAGATGGAGAATATTACAGTCATGGTGCCCTTTCGAAAGATAGCAAAGATGGTGGATGCGACGGCCGAAAATGACAAAGACCAACCCAAGGACGAATACGAACCTGTCACGCTGCAAGAATGCCTTGACATCTTCACCGGTGTGGAGAAAGTTGAGCTCACTTGCCCGGCATGTAATGGCAAAGACGGCTTTGAAAAGCGTCAGCTCTTCAAGACTTTTCCAGACATACTTGCGGTGAGCTGCAACCGGTTTGGTCTGGTCAACTGGGTGCCCACAAAGTTGGAAGTACCTGTCATCGTGGGAGACGGGCCACTGACCTTGGGACAATACAAATCCAATGGTGCGCAAGGAAGTGAGGAGCTGCTGCCAGAGGAGGCGGACCGCAAGTCGGGCTTCCAAGCCAACGAAGCTGCTCTGCAGCAACTGGAAGCTATGGGTTTTCCACGTGTGCGTTGCGAGAAGGCACTCAAAGCTACCGGTAATACCGATGCTGAAACGGCATCAATGTGGTTATTCGAGCACATGGAAGATGCCGACATTGATGAACCCATGGCTTCTGAAGCCTCCTCGGCGGGTGCTGCAGTCGATCCCGAGGCGATCGAGAATCTCGGCGCCATGGGCTTCTCGGCCCCGCAAGCTCGTCAGGCGCTGAAAGAGACGGGCGGCAACATGGAAAGAGCCGTAGACTGGCTGTTCAGTCACCCCGATGCGCAAGGCGACTTTGGTGACGATGCACAAACACCCGCAGCGAACGAGGCAAGAGACGCGACTTTACCAGGTACTGAGGTCGTGCCAGCCGATTTCTCCCTACAATCGATTGTCTGCCATAAGGGTAGCTCAATACACGCAGGCCACTACGTTGCATTCATCCGCAAGCAGTTGCCCGAAAGCAAGGACACGGCATGGGTGCTTTTCAACGATGAAAAGGTGGCGGAGGCGGGCGACGTGGAGGAGATGAAGAAGTTTGCGTATGTCTACTTCTTCCGTCGGCAGTGAGCACTGCATGTAGAGACGACATTATGAAACCCAGAGCATAGCGAGAGGCGCCGGCCATAGAGAAAGAGAGTAAAGTAATGCAATCACAGCTTGGCACGTGACTGTCACAAGGAATTCACATGCTTGCGCCGCCGCGTTGCAATGACTTCACCCAAGACTTGCCGAACCATCGCCCACAAAGGCCGCCATGGCCGCTCCCTCTCTTCTGTACACTCCCGCCTGCTTTCTCCACCTGGCACTGGATTGCGTATGGGTTTCCGCTCAAGGACACTCACTACCAGCCTCTGACTTGCCCCACCCCCACCTCACACGATCATCCGCGCCGGCCTCACCCGGCTGCGCTTCATGGCCGAGGCTTCGCTCCACGTAACATGCTGACATCGGAGCGACAATGATAGGTGAGCGTCCGGCTGTGCATTGTGTTTGCTTTAGAGCTTTGCTAATGCATGCTCTTGTTGTTCCTCAGACCACGCACTCGGCCGCCCTTCGGTGTCGTTTCGCAAGTACCAAGTCTTTGGCGTTGTATTCGTATGGTCGGCGTACCTGCTAGGGTAGGCTCTCGCAATGCGTCCACACCAAACAAGCTCGGCTAATCCACATACAGGGGCAATCGTCATGGCCCACCAGCTCTTCGCAACCTCTCCCAGATCCTTTCGAAACGCTTCACAGCCTGGCAGACTCTTGTAATAACCTTCATCTGGCTGTATATCGGCCGGAACTTCGGAAAGCTTGTTGGCCTTGAATGCCCTGAGCCGCTCGCAAACCTCTACTCGCGCTCATACTTTCGCGCAACATGGATCACCACAGCCCTGGATGCCGGCTTCTGGACGGCTATGCCCATCAAGCGTACTTGGATGCGCAACGTCTGCTCCATCATCTTTACAATCTACTATCTCGGCATGGCCGAGCAAGCGGACGAAAAGGTCCGCAAGATTCGCAGCATCGTCACTGTCAACCATCTACGCGTCTCGTGGAATAAGCCTGTGACACCATACTTGAGCTTTCTCACATCCCTTACCCGACCCCGCCTTATGCGATACCACCCGCGCGCCATCAGGATTCCTCGGCCGGACGATTCGGTCTATTCGGAGCCCGTGCACGCATGGCTGTTCTACGACGGACCTCTGTCTGAGTTGAAGAAGCAGACAAGGGTCGTTCTCAACATCCCAGGTGGCGGATTCGTGGCAATGAGCCCACGAACTCATGATGACTGCCTGATGGCGTGGGCTGGCAAGACCGGTCTCCCTGTGCTCAGTCTTGACTACCGAAAGGCCCCGGAATTTCCCTACCCTTATGCCCTGAACGAGTGCTACGATGTCTACAGCACCATCTGCGAGAGCCGCGGCCGTTGCCTCGGTCTCTCTGGAGATGTCTCTCCATCCATTGTCTTATCCGGAGATTCTGCAGGCG
This sequence comes from Carpinus fangiana, assembly GCA_006937295.1. Classification (NCBI taxonomy): domain Eukaryota; kingdom Viridiplantae; phylum Streptophyta; class Magnoliopsida; order Fagales; family Betulaceae; genus Carpinus; species Carpinus fangiana. The sequence goes on along the minus strand of VIBQ01000013.1, from coordinate 1,906,459 downwards.
GCAACCTCGCGACCAGTCTGACCTTGATGATATTACAGTCAGGCAGTACCGACACCCGCCGCTGGCACGGCGAGCAGATTCTCCCCACGCCAGCTGGATTGGTACTCATGTATCCTGCTTTGGATATGAACATTGGAAACTGGATGAGCGATGAACAAATGAATCTAATTCGGAGTCCAGAAATGCGTAGGACAAACAAGAGAGTTTTAAGCAGAAAGAACTCACAATATCATATGCTAGATCCGTCAACACCTCATCAAACAGACGACGAGGCGTCTGATGATGACGACGAGGTTACTTACGAGAGGAGAATAGAGCATACAAAAGGCAGATCTGAAGTCAGAGATATCTCTTCAAAGTCTGGCATACACACCCCACCCCCGGCCGCGATGACACAAAGGCCTGGCTCATCCTCGTCCGCCGAGAAGGCCAACGAAAACCTCGAAGGCGCACCGATCGCCGCAAACGGGACCATTCGAACCCGCCTGGCCGTGCCCTCGCTGATGTCGTACGTCAACGACCGCATGCTGACGCCCGAAATGATGCGCGCCATGATCATCCTCTACATTGGCCCTCACGCCCGCCCCTCCTTCCCGACCGACTACCTCCTCTCGCCGTGCCTTGCGCCCGCGCACCTCCTTGCGCGCTTCCCCAAGACGTACTTCCTCACCGGCGAGCGCGACCCGCTCGTCGACGACACCGTCATCATGGCCGGCAAGATCCGCCAGGCTAAGATGGCTGTGTACCGCGCGCGCCGCGAGGCCGGCGCGCTCTCACCCGAGGAGCGCCGCCGCGGCTGGCAGGAGAAGGAGTGGCTTGACGTCAAGCTTGTCGAGGGCTGCTCGCACGGCTTCCTACAGATTGCGGGCATCTTCCCGGAGGCGTGGGATTTCATCTACCGCGTTGGCCGGTGGTACGAGGACGCGTTTGCGTGGGCGGACTACCATGGCCGACAGAAGCAGGCGGAGCGGCTACGTGGGTTGGAGGCGGAGAGGCAGCGTCAGCGCCAGCAGCAGGGTGGTGGAGTGAATGCGCAGGGGCGCAATCACACCCGCTCTAACACCGCGAGTAGTGGGATGAGCGACGGGGATGATGCGCCGCTGACCATGTCGATGATGGGCGCGGCCGGGTCGCTGACGGAGAAGCTGGCGCGGTCGAGCCCGAAGATCATTGAGGCTGCGCAGCAGCAGACTGGCGAGTCAGGTTCGATAGAGGGGCGGCCACGTCGGCCAGACCTGAAGCTTGGTCTAGATGACGGTAGCGCACAGCAAGAATTCAGTCCGATGGAGCCGCCGACGCCGGGGCCGGGGCATGGTAGGGATGCGCATAATAAGAAGAGGGGAAGCGTGGATACATTGGCGAGCACGGACGATCTGCTGAAGAGGCGGATGAATGGGCTCGCCGCTGGGCTGAATGGCGGTGGACCTGAGCGGGAGCAGTAGTGATGATGTGTAGAATTATATTACGCCTGGTGAACGGCACCTATAACTTATGCTCACGATTTCTCGCACTATCTGAGACGATAACCACTTCAGATGTAGAGCATATTGACAAAAGCCAATACATTGAGCCTTAGCTCCATTGCCAACTTCCTGGAGCACGTACTGGAAGTCTTGCATTCGCTTCCCTGTCCTCTGGTCGGGAGTTGCTTCTTTCCCTTTACCTTAAATCGCCGCTTGGAAATCTGACACCAATCCTCCTCGCCATCCCGTGGGTATTTATGCACGTATCCACTAGATTGAACCCCTTGGCATTTTGGACAAGCGGTGAGCTTGTGCTCATCTAGTCTTCATCCGGTGGGAAGTTCCGAGATTTATCCCAGTGGCTGACACCTGGCGTCTCTATTTTGTCAGGCAGATTCTCTACTCATAAACTTTTGCCGAAATTTGAGCATGGATGCGAATGAAGCGTGACCAGTTGAACCCCCTGCACGGGCTGGAACATTCGATGAGAAATAATCAAAGCATGATGACTGCATCTTCGTCGAAGCTGCAGGGCAGGGGAGCCCTACAAGCTCATTGTGCATTCCTCTCACATCGGTGAGGATACCTTGAAACAGGACGTGGTCGATCATGGTTTCCTTTGCTCTTCTAAGCTTTATTGGCGAGCTTACTTGAGTTTGATTGGCTTGGGAGCCGAGATCCATGCTGGAATGAACGCTACCCCATCTGGAGTCTGTCAATCATCATTAAGCCTCCATTCAGAGTGGTTGTGCGGAAGATCAGAATGCGCTTCACCCGCTGCATTTCACAACGCGGAGGCCCAATTATGAGTTTTCACTACAATTTTGCGTGTTTAAGTCACTGTCATGATCTACGAAGAAGCGTTCTAGAAGTCATACATTTGACCATGCTGAACAGGTGCGGGGCAATACGCAAGCAAGCTTACCGCGAAGCTTACGCATATGCGACCTGGGTTGATGCGTTAAAAGCCAGCTAAAAGCTTAAGCGCCTCTCAGTCAACGATTTAGAATGCTTCCAGCTATGCTCCTTCGCGTACTGGCGCTCTTTTTGACCGCCTTGAGTTCCTCCCATGGCTTTCCGCATCTGCTTCGTTCGTCGATGTCGGTTCTCCTTGCTCCTTTGAGTATACGCTCGCGTCATATCTGCCATCTCACGGCCAACTACCGGCCATGCTGAGTCTGGGCTTCTTTCAGGTGCGCTGGCCGTGCGGCCAACCCGGACTTCAGGCCGTGGAAGCGAGTCAATTCCCCTCGGGCTCATAGGCTCTGCCCGCGAAGTTCTGCCCGGAGTGGGAGTTGACCTGGTTGCCCTGCAGCCCTCATGCGTATATCGATAATTTTCTTCGCAGAAAGATGAACTGATGAAGGACGTTGCGGTTGTCTCTAGAAAGTGTTGGGCGAGGTATAAAAGAGTTCACTCACCAGCTTCGGTCAGGTTCTTTCATTCCATCAGCTTACTACAGTCTCTCATCATTTGAATATAACCGCACCATCTCTACAACAATTCGTCAAAATGATGTTTTCCAAGACTACACTTCTCGCCGTCTTCCTCGGCGCTCTCTCTGCCCAAGCCGCCCCGGCAAGCGATGAGGCTTTCTCTGTCGACGTGGGCCCCAGTCCCCAAATCGCAGATGGTGTAGGCATTGTCACGTGGAGTGGAAAAGGCTGCAAGGGATCGAACCAAGGCACTACTTTGGTCTACCAGGGCGACTCAAAATGTGTCAATTGGTCCAACGCCGGCGCTGCCGACTTTCAAAAGGGTACCCTTGGTGGCTGCGGGGGAGGCGTCAAAGTCGTCTACTATCACAACACGGGCTGCACAGGCAGTTCATACTCCACCAACAATCACCATACCTATGGCTGCTCGAACCTGAACGCCGTCTCTGGTGGCCACGGCTCGGCCAAGGTCACCTGCAATACTTGATCGCACCAACGGTTTGCTGCCGACACCCAGGCCCGCCGCTCTGAATGGCCACGGGAAACATTATCTTCTTGCTTTTCAAGGAAAATTCTTATGTACTTGATCCTGCGATGACACTATGAAGTAAAGCCCTTGGCCGTCGTGGGAGCCTGTCACGCTCATTTTATAGTCTTTAGTATTTGCAAAAATTTGAATTGGACCATTAGACGACGAAGACACGTGTCTCCGTCTTTTGGTGTCTTCTCAAGAACATGTTATTGTCTCCTCGCTGGCCTTTGCCGTGGCAAGCTGCTGAATTATTGTCGTTCATCGCGTGAAGCTTGTGCATGCTTCAAAAGGGAGCTTCCACAGATAGTGAAGCAAGGTATCAATGGCAGCCGAAAGAGAAAATACCGATATCGAAATCATAACGGATCATCTTTTTTGGACCGTAATTGACGCTTCTGTCGCAAAGAGGCAAGACTGTGTGGCTCTGATTCCCAATTCCGTAAATTCTTTCGTAGTTCTCTTTCCTTCTATCGCGCCACTTCTCCAACCTCCTTTTCAATATGCTTATTTCACTTTGCGGTCAACGCGAAAACTCGCGTCCTCCCTCGAATTCTACTTCGACACGTAGCAGGAGTCTTCCTCACCAAGTGCAGAGAAGAAAGGAGTATGTCATTATGCATAGGTCTATCTTTCACAGTGCAAAGAATATAAAGAGCTAGAACGAAAGGTTGAGTCGGCAAGCGTTTCTCTGGTTTGAACAGCCACCTATCGGGCAATAAATGTCGAACAGATTAGCAAATATGACGACTGAAAGCAAAATTACTAATACTACAATAGTTTCAACCATTATAGAGAAATTCAGTATGATAAACGCTTTTTTTTATATCTCTCTTGGCGACCGACTAGTCTGAGCTTGAGAATCATGTCTTGTCCATGACTGACGCCTGACTCTCAGGAGCAGACTCCCGGGAACATTTGAAATATTCTTCCTGGAAGAATCACGAAGGAATCGGCAGAGAATGGCTGCAAAGGAAAATTATCGCCAGCCCGTGCCTTGGGTTTATACTATTGAGCTCGCGTGTCAAAAATGACCCGATATTATCCTCAATGATGGTCACAGGTATTTCGTGCAACATAAAGTCGTCTTGCATTGATGCTGACAAGCTTCTGCGCAATGATTGGATACTTCAACTAGAGGTAAGAATGATGGCCTGTCGAGAGCAGAAGCAATATTATTGATGGTTACCGCCATATGCCCCTCTTCAAGTTGACTGATGCAAAGTCTACAACCAAATTTAAGACAGCAATACCCTGACTTCTTCCCCACTCCGCGGCCAGACCTCCATTCTGACTTCACTCTCACCCAGCTCTCCCACAATACCCGTGATGATCTCCTCGACGCGCTCAAACGCACCACAAAACTGTGCAGCAGCAGCATCTGTAACGCCATGCACAAGACTCCGGCTCACGCACCCAACCAGCCTCTCACGTGCGTCCATCAGTGCCGAAGGTAAAAACGCATCCAGCCGCCCCGACACCCTAGTCAGATTCGCCGGCTGGAATACTGCTGCGTTCTTTGCCGCGGCAACATCGGCATCCAGTGCAGATCCACCGCCGTCTTCCCCGGAAGCGTCGGATGGAAGTGGGGGGAGTGCAGCGAGCAGCGCGTCTAGCCCGCTCTCGCGTACCAGGTAATCGTACTGTGCCTCGACCATGCTAGCTTCGACGCTCTTAAGCGCAGAGTCTATGTCTGCGACTCTGGCTTTGGCGGTCGATACTGAGCCGGCGGAACTGAGCAGGGCGGATTTCGTGGCGAGCAGGCAGTTTGCGGCGAACACGTCGCCTTTGGGGGCGGGCAGGCGGGAGCTGAGGGAGCGGCAGATGTCTAGATACGGGTCTAATGCTGTGGCCATGAGCTGCGTGAGGCTTGAGCCGTCGGTGTCAGTGGGTGCAACTGATGTCTCGTAATTTTGAAGCAGGGTTGTTAGTGATTCGAGCGCCTCGTCTAGGAAGTCTGGTGGGTCGAGGTCGTCGACCGGTGGCACAGATGAGGCATTCTCCGAGCGTAGTGTGTCAACTGCGTGACTCAAAGATGACTTGAAGCGGGCTAGGGCCGAGGCTTCGAGAGTGCTGAGGCTGGTGAGGAAAGATGCATCAGAAAGGAGAAGGCGTGCGAAGACTCCACGATAGAAGACTGCGAGGCAGGCGATACGGTATGCGAGCACAGAATCGTCGTGACTCTTGAGCAGCTGCTCAATGCGCAGACTCAGGAGATGTGCAACACCGGCAAGATCGCGGTCTACCAGCTGCGCGAGCGCTGTGCGACCATCGAAAGGCATATCGTCTCCATCGCGACGAAGCCATGGCTCACCAGCTTCGAGTCCTTCCTTGATAGATGCGGCAATCTCGTCGCTAGCAGATACAAAAAGAACTTCAAGGGCTTCGCGCTCAGAAACAGTGGTTGCATGGGCCCATGCCAACATATCACCAGCGTAGCGCAGTGGCTCATGTGCCGAGAAGTCGATAGGTTTCTGCGCATTAGTGGCAGCAGAATCGCCTCCAGTAAGTGCTGTGTGGAAAGCCGACTGGAGATCTCGCTCACGTGCCTCGGCAAAGGAGTCAAGGCAGGACTGGAAGAGTTGTGGCCGCTCGGCGAGTACGCGCAAGGCACGGCGAACGGAGGAGTTGACCGAAGGATTCTCGAGATCGAGTGCGCGGAACTCGCGCTGTGTCCAGCGAAATAGCTTTTGGAAAGCAGCGTCTAAATGTTTGCGTATGCGCTCCAGAACATCCAGACCAAGGCGTTGGTTCGTTCCCGAGAGTAGGAGCTGCGAGTCGCTCTGGATGCGCTTTGCCTTGACTAGAACTGTGAAGAAGGCAGCATCGACTGGCTCCGCAGTCGAGGTAAGCGTTGTCTGCTCCGCTTCACTGAGCAGAAAATGGTCGGAAAAGGCGGTCAAGACCCGCTGCTTGGTCTCCGTCCGCTGCTTCTGAGCTAGGAGGCCAGTGGCCTCGTCCAGCATAGGAGCCGTTTCGACACGTGCGGCAGAGACATGACCCCGCAGAGTAGCACAATGCGCTTGAAGTGTGGCAAGTGCAGTGCCGACGCTCCGTAGCTGTGCTGCCACCTGGCCAAAGTCTTTGATCACATCGCCATTGGCATCAATGAGCTCTTTCTGCACATCTAGGCGCAAGTTACGGCGGACATCGGGCGTGTTCTTGGTGCCACGAGCATCAAGTGTCTCGAGGGCATCGCGAACCTCAAGATCGGCATAGGAAGATGAGAGAATGCTCGAGATCCTTGTGGATAGCGGGTTTCCTCTTGATGCTGCTAGTGGTCCACCCGAGGACGGCGTTGGGGAGGCGGGGGAGGCCAAGCGCTCGGCCGTTGCGGCTGTGGCCATTGTGGAGTAAATCTTCCTCTGGTATATACAATCTCACGCCATTATGGTCGTCGGATATGGACTCGGTTCACGTGACTGGAGTGCCAACTGCTTCGATAGACAACAAACAAAATTGTGTGAGCATAAGTGGCTTTCTTGGCGCCGACGAGTAGCTTCACGCGAGCTATTTCTTCCATCTGTATCCTTCTCTGTACGCCGACTTGTATTCTTAGTATATGCACAAGGCGGGTCGGACTGTCTTTTCCAGGCATTTCATGCTTTTACAAGCCCCGGCCGTCGCGGAGTTCGAGTATCATGCTGATGATGAAGTCTCAAGATCACTACACTCCGCAACCTGCCACCAGTTACTTGATATTCGTGTGAGCGCAAAACAAAATAGCACTCTTTCATGCGCTGTTACCGTTCCTTGCTTCAAAATCTTTTGCCGTTCTGCACATGCCCCGCGTGAGATACTCCTCCGCCACTTCCGGCTGGTCCTTGGGTCGCCTTCACTTGGGTCTGATGCACTCATTGCTCAACCACTAATTCTAGCCAATGCATATACTGATCATGACTCTAAGCAGCAGTGAAGTGTCAATATTGCGAAACAGGGATTTGCCTTCTCCATCTGTTTGTGCGCAGGTGCTCGCATTGTTGACTAACGCTAGCCTGGTACCAACTGTCAAATTCATGATGACATTCTCTGGTCACGCCAATTCGGGGAGCATATATTATGTGTCGCCCACCCACGTAATCTCGACACTCTCTCAACACTCACTCGCGTTCCTCTCAACGTGGTCTTGTCTCGTTGAGTCACATTCAGCCCATCGTTGAGTTGACTGCACTGTGACTCGAACTGCGGCACATCGATAACTTCCGCCACATTCGTCACCGCCACAGAGTTCCTCACCCTTCTATTGGCATATAAAAGCAAACATGGCGGTGGACACTGCTGGCTTCCTCTCCCACTTCAAGGAAGCCACGCCAGCAGATACAAGGGCGCTGGCCCTTGGTGCTGAGCTTGCCGAGGCTGGCTCGGTCGAAGGCCTCACGGTGAGTGAGGCTGCCTGCCTCGAGCACGAAGAGGCTCACAAATGGGCATCTCTTCCGTTTGCTTTCTGGTTGCTCACCACTCTCAATGGCATGTGCGCAATCCTCCAGGGCATGGGTGAGTTGCTACCTTATGGTCACGTGAATGATAGCTGCTAATCATCCCACGCAGATGAAACTGTTATAAATGGCGCGCAGCCATTCTTCTTCCCTCAATTCCGCGTTGCCGATGAGCAAACCTGGATCAGAGGACTTGTCAATTGCGCGCCCTACCTGTGCTCAGCTGCATTCTCGTGTTGGCTCACTTGTCCTCTCAACAAGCACCTCGGGCGACGTGGGACCGTTTTCATCTGCTGCGTTGTCTCAGCATTTGCAGCGGTGGGGCAAGGCATCGTCAACTCGTGGGAAGCCATGTTTGGTGTTCGTATGCTGCTTGGACTCGCTGTGGGCCCTGTCTCCGGTACTGTTCCCATGTTCACTGGAGAAGTCGCTCCAGCAAGGATCCGGGGTGCGTGTGTGATGTTCTGGCAAATCTTCACTGCTTTTGGCATCATGATGGGCTTTGTTGTCTCGCTCATGTTTCAGACGTGGGCTATAGATGCCAACTTGGGCAAAGATGTGTACCAGGGTGTCATTCACGATCCCCACAACATCACAGGACTCGGCTGGCGACTTACCATGGCATCGCCGGTAGTGCCCTCCATCATCATCGCCTCTTTCATCTGGTTCATCCCCGAATCTCCACGTTGGTACATGTACCGCGGTGAGTATGATAGAGCGTTCGGGTCACTCTGTCGCTTGCGGAAGTCATCCATCCAAGCAGCTCGAGATTGCTATCTTGTTCATTTGAGATGCAGCACCGAGCTCAAAGCGAGTCAACGGAGCTTCCTGCAAAACATGAGACAGATCTTCGTTTGCCCTCGCAACCGTCGGGCAATGTATGCATCCGAGAGTCTCATGTTCATGCAGCAATTCTCTGGCATTAATGTCATCGCTTATTATTCCTCGGAAATTTTCAAGGAAGCCGGCTTCAGCACACGCAATGCTCTTCTCGCCTCTTTTGGATTTGGAGCAACGAACTTCGTCTTCGCTCTGCCCGCATTCTTCACCATCGACAGCTATGGTCGTCGCGCACTGCTCCTGGTCACGTTCCCCGTTATGTCACTCTGTCTCCTGATGACTGGCTTGGGATTCATTGCTCCTGCTGGCACCGACGCGCGAACCGGCATCGTCGCCGCCGGCATCTACCTCTTCACCGCCTTCTACTCGAGCGGAGCGGGCCCGATGCCCTTCACCTATTCAGCAGAGGCATACTCACAAGAAGTCAAGAACGAGGGCATGGCTCTTGCAACTGCAACGACTTGGGGCTTCAACTCCATCCTGGCGCTCACCTGGCCATCCGTCCTCGCGGCGTTCGGCCCGCTCGGCGCCTTCTGCTACTATGCAGCCTGGAACATGATCGGCTATCTGCTCACCCTCTTCCTCGTGCCTGAGACCAAGGGAAAGACGCTCGAGGATCTCGACGTCGTCTTCAGCGTCGCTACGGCTCGACGGGCTAAGCATGCTGCTGAGCTGCTTGCATGGGGCCCGCCCAAAAGCTTCTCTTACCTCGGAGTCACGAAAGACCCAGGCCCTAAACCAGCGCTGCCTGATGGCGTTAATCCAAGCAGCGGTCAAGACGTTGAGAAAGTGGGAGACTCGGATCGGGCTCGGTTGGCGGAGAATACTCCTACTGGTAGCATGGACAGTTCGAATAACGGTCTGGAAAACCAAAGCACTGGCTCTACGCTAGCGGTGAGACAGTCGATCAATGGGCAGGGGCCGCTGGCATGATAAGGATCAAAGATGGGCCATGGATTTGGACGGGATAACGAGTGTTATGCAGCGATAGATATACCCTGGCGAGGTTTCATTGTACTTTCGGCGTCTCTCGACATTGGATGATCACTTCATTATCGTGAATTCATTACTTGAAATCAATGTTAAACATACAGATCATCGTCAAGGAAGTGACGAGGACAAACATGAAACCTAATGTTAAGGCCGAGCGAATTGATTCGTATTACAGACGGCAACGTTACACCTGTCAGCTAGTCACCCGACGCAGGTCGAAATCCAAGCTGGGCTACATTATGGCCTAGTACCCGCCCTGCTCTTTGCGGTTATCGCCTTTGTCGTCTCCGCCGTCTTTCTCGTCCGACGCGGCGGTCGCCTGCCGGCCTTCTCTAAGAGCCTGCAAGTCGTCTCCACGAAGCTTTTCAAAATAGGCTTTGACGTCCTCTGCGCCTACGGGCTTTCCACTTTCTGCAAACGGCTTCAAAAAACCCTTCACCTTGTCTCGCAGGTGATTGTAGGCCATGACGCCCTCGATCGCCCGAACTCGGTCGACGGCCGACAGAGCTGCCTCACCTCGGTCATACAGACTACGGGAACCCTCGGACCTGGTACCATCTGCGCCAACCGCATCGGAACCTTCGGATACGGGTGGCTCGTATGTCTCTTCCTCTTCAAGCAGGAATGGCAGTGTTTTGAGTAATGGGAAATGAGTTGGGCAGCGGCACAGGTGATCTCGAAAGTCATCTTCGAGGAAAAGTGAGGCCTTGAATGACGCTGACGGAGGCAATTCTGGGTATGAACATTTTGCCGGATCGGTTCCAGCTGAATTGGTCGCCTCTGTATCATTACCATCGGCCGAATTTAGTCTCTTGGGCGGAGGCGCGGGCTCGTCATCAGCACCGCCAGTCTCGTCAATTTTGCGCTTCCTTGATGTAGCATTGGTAGAATCATCATCCGCAGCTTCTGCGATAGCAACAGCAACAGGGTTGATGTCTTCTTGTTTGGCCGCCACTTCAGGTCCAGAAGTGGTAGCGTGCAGCACAGCAGGCAGGAAACCAGGTCTTCCCGCGTACGCTTTAATCCAAGAAACCGCATCAGCACACTTGAAACAAATCAGATGCTCAAAGGAGTCCTCATCTGGGAAGCCTGGCGGAAGCGGAAGATCTTCTGGTTCTGGTTCTGGCTCTGCCTCATCTGAGCCTCCGTTCTCGTTGGTGACACCATCTTTATTTGTCGGAGTTGGTTTATCAGCAGTGACGGCTGCTTCTTCTGTGCTGGACAGCAAGTCGCTCTGTTCAGGTATACTGTTACCTGTGGCTTTTGTGCGGGGGGCGAGGTCGCGCGGGAGACCGAGCAGACACTCTGGATGCCACCAATCTTCGCCACAGCCGCCGTCCTCCTCCGCTGCTAGCCCCAAACATTGAAACATTGTGCCTCTTTCAGTGGTAGCATCGTATGTATCTCCACATCCACAAAATCGATTCTTGTAGTTTTGATTATACTTGTTCGTGGGGGTGGGCTGTTCGGAGTGTACACCACCCTTGAGCCCGGTCTCTCCATTGATACGCAAGCAGCAAGGAGATGTCGATGGTAGTCTCGTAGTCCCACAGTCGCACTCAAAGTCGCGGCGCGCGAAAAGTTCGACGAGTTCATGCTCGCCGTGACATGAAATGGAGCATGAATAGCAGACACCGGCTGGTTGGTAGGGTGCGCCAGCATCGGCTGAGGGTGGATTGCATGTAAGGCATGAGAAGAGAGTCTGTCTGAGGGGCCCTAAAGTCTTCGTGCAGGTATCAAATTGCTGTATAGTATGATTAGCATGAAGCCTGAATAATGGATGAGGCTCAGGTATCGACTAACATATGGTAGGGCTTCTCGGGCGTCTTGTTCGAGCTGCAGTTGGCTACGGATGTATCTGCGACTGGGAGTTAACCATGTTGCTTATGATATAGTTGGTGTGGCCATGGGCCTCTTACTCCTGTGCAGTCTGGGATGATTCTGAAGCTTGAGAGATGCTATTACTTCGATTGATTGTTGCATGGTTGATAGCGTTTCCGTTTGGCGCGTTGCCATTGGTATTGGCTGCCATGGTAGTAGAAGCTGACACCAGGAAAATACACAGCGACGAAAAGTGTAGGCAAGCTCAATGAGGCGAGCATGGAGAATGGCATTGTCTGACACGCGACTGATCGCTGACGTCGCAGGCGGCGGCGGTGATGACCCCGGGTGATTGCCTACTTTACGCGTCGACGCGTTTGACGCGTTAAGTGGGTTTCCGCTCCCTTGTTCCCCTCCTACGTCCCGCTCTTCTCTTCCACCCTCATGCAGACTTAGCTTTTGCTTGTACGCAGGTAATCATGAGGTCAGTCGCATCCAAGGCTTTTGGCAGCCACATTTCTGACATGCGAGTAGTTCCCCTCTGCGACCCAACCCGGCCGCAGCCAACCGCGGCAATGCGAATCCTCGCGGTCGCAAGCGCTCGAGAGAGGCCGAAGACGATATACCTTCATCATCTGCTCTGCCGCCGTCAAGCTGTAAGCTCAAATCGAAGACTGCAAACCTACAAGATATTGACAAGAAATAGTGCCACCTTCATCGCCCCCAATGATGCCGCAGGATGATGATGAAGACCGCGGTGTCGACCCTGACGACGATCTTATTGGCGACATTGACGACGTTGACGAGCTTGCCGAGGATGAAGCTGGAATCGACCTTTTCGCAGATGATTTTGAACGCGATTACAACGCCAATGAGAACGACGGCTACCGTGGGCTCGATATTGATGATGAGGGCGACTACGAGGAGCTCGATGCAGCTCAGAGGCGACAGCTAGAAGCCCGCTTGAACAAGCGAGATCGCGAGCTCAGGCGACGACAGGACATGCCCGCCGCTTTCCTCCAAGACGACGACGACGACATGCTCATGGACCTCACAAAGCAACCTCGCAGAAGGCGTCACCACTACGACGAGGAGCAAGAGGACGTCGACATGGCCGAGAACATTTTCCAAGAAGAACTTACTCTTGATGCTCTGCAGGACGTGAAGGCGACCAATCTCACGGACTGGGTCAACCAGCCGGCCGTGTTCAGAACTATTGCTCGCGAGTTCAAATCTTTCCTCACAGAATATACCGATGAGCACGGAATTTCCGTTTATGGTACTCGTATCCGGACCCTTGGTGAGGTCAACTCCGAGTCTCTCGAAGTCTCATACGACCATCTCTCGGAGTCAAAAGCTATTCTTGCGTACTTCCTGGCGAACGCTCCCATGGAGATGTTGAGAATCTTCGATGATGTGGCCATGGATGTCACCCTTCTTCATTATCCTGACTACCAACGTATTCACTCCGAGATTCACGTCCGAATCACAGATCTTCCTGTGCAGTATACGCTCCGTCAGCTGCGACAGTCTCATCTGAACTGCCTTGTTCGGGTTAGCGGTGTTGTCACTCGTCGAAGCGGCGTCTTTCCTCAGCTCAAATATGTCAAATTTGATTGCAGATGCGGCGCTACACTAGGTCCATTCCAGCAAGAAGCCAACGTGGAGCTCAAGATCAACCATTGCCAGAACTGCCAATCTCGTGGACCTTTCACCGTGAACTCCGAGCAGACCGTTTTCAGAAACTACCAAAAGCTCACTCTTCAAGAATCTCCAGGCACTGTCCCTGCGGGCCGCTTGCCTCGGCACCGTGAAGTCATTCTCACTTGGGATTTGATTGATGTCGCTAAACCTGGTGAGGAAGTTGAGATCACTGGTATCTATCGGAACAGCTACGATGCTCAGCTGAACAATAAGAACGGTTTCCCCGTCTTCGCAACAATTCTCGAGGCCAACTATGTTGTAAAATCTCACGACCAGCTCGCAGGTTTCCGGCTCACGGAAGAGGATGAGCGTCAGATTCGTCAACTCTCGAAACAACCAGGAATTGTGGAGAAACTTGTGGACTCCATTGCACCTAGCATCTACGGTCACACAGATATAAAGACTGCAGTAGCTCTTTCGCTTTTTGGAGGTGTCAGCAAGGAAGCTCAAGGCCAACACAAGATCCGTGGTGACATCAACGTACTCCTACTTGGCGATCCAGGAACAGCCAAGTCTCAAGTCCTTAAGTACATTGAGAGCACCGCGCATCGTGCTGTTTTCGCTACCGGCCAGGGAGCTAGTGCTGTCGGTCTGACTGCCAGCGTGCGTCGCGATCCTCTTACCAGCGAATGGACATTGGAAGGCGGTGCTTTGGTTCTTGCAGACAAAGGCACCTGTCTTATCGACGAGTTCGACAAGATGAATGACCAAGATCGAACATCAATCCACGAAGCCATGGAACAGCAAACAATTTCAATCTCCAAAGCTGGTATTGTCACCACTTTGCAAGCACGCTGTGCCATCGTTGCTGCGGCCAATCCCATCGGTGGTCGCTACAATAGCACTATCCCATTCTCTCAAAATGTCGAACTGACAGAACCCATTCTGTCTCGCTTCGATGTGCTCTGTGTTGTCCGCGATACTGTGGACCCCACGGAAGATGAGAGATTGGCTAGCTTTGTGGTCAGCTCACATGGCAGGGCGCACCCAATGTCTGCCTCAAGCTCGAAGAAGGCTGCGTTTGCCGATGACATGGACATTAATAGTGGAACCAGTGTCAACGGAGGCCCGAAGCCCGAGAGCCCTATCAACCAAGAATTGCTCAGGAAATACATCTTGTACGCGAGGCAGAAATGCAGCCCCAAACTCACCAACATCGACCAAGACAAGGTCGCCCGACTGTTTGCCGATATGAGGAGAGAGAGCTTGAGCACGGGAGCTTATCCAATCACCGTATGTTGCCCTTGATGATTTTCTTGACATTGCTAGTACTGACATGAACTTCAGGTCCGTCATTTGGAAGCCATCATGCGTATCAGTGAAGCGTTTGCAAAGATGCGCCTCAGCGACTACTGCAGCAACGAAGACATTGACCGAGCCATTGCTGTGACGGTCGACAGCTTCGTTGGTTCGCAGAAAGTCAGTTGCAAGAAGGCATTGGCGCGTGCTTTTGCAAAGTATACACTTCGCCGGCCAGACCGCAACACGCAATCTCAAGCCGCCAGACCCAGTGGTAGACAGGTCTTAGCTGCAAGAGGATGAGTAAGATAATGTACGACTGAGCACAAAGGACTGTTCATAGCTAGCTTGGACTAGTGTGGCATACGGTTGGCGTTACGGTGCGATGACTGAAGAAATGATACCAGGCAAATCGGCAACACGGGATGTATGCCAATGCGGCAGATAGCTTAGAGAATGGATGATGCAATGTTTTATATCTATTGCACTTCCTTTTCAACCGCCTCTCTCACCGTCTCTTCCGTCTACAATGAGACTGCACTGCTCATGCTGTCCACTTGCCCAGCTTTCGACGCCCGCTTTGAACAAGTTTGTCAACGTTGTAATCGTGCGCTCTGCAAACCAACTAATATGGGGACTGACCGTCAGCCCTGGTACCCCCTTTCCGTCTTTTGGCAACAACGGGCTTTCGCCCAAGATCGGCGGTTCTTCGTCAAATACGTCCGTCGATGCTCCGGCAATCCAACCCTCACGCAATGCTTTCACCAGAGCTACCTCATTGACGATTCCCCCTCTTGCAATGTTCACGACAATCGCATCTTTTGGCATCGCCCGTAGCTCAGACTCGCCAATAAGGTCAATCGTCGACGCATCCTTGGGACAGCACACCATCAACACCGACGCCTTCGCAATCGCCTCGGGCAGCGCCACCCTCCCCGGCCTCACATCTACGCCACTCACGCCCCTCCGCTCCGCAATCCACACTCGCTCGACGCCCATCCCGCGCGCCAGGCTCTCAATCTTGCGGCCGAGCGCGCCGTAACCGACGATGACAAAGTCCTCCTCGGCGCAGCTGCGCGGCGCGCCGCCCGGGAAGAGCGTCGTCAGGCTGCCCTTGACGGCCCACGCGTCGGTGCCAACGGTCGCGGCGTGCAGGTCGAGCAGGCGGCGGCGCGCGCTGAGGTACAGCATAATGGCGTGCTCGGAGACGGCGGGGACGTTGGACTGCGGCGTGTTGATGACGGTGACGCCGAGGGCGCGCAGGCCGGCGTGGTCGACCCAGCCGCAGCCGGTGCCCATGACGGCGACGAGGCGGAGGCGGGGGCACTGCGCGGCGACGGCGGGGGTGATGGGAATGATAGTCGTGACGACGATGGAGGCGTCTTTGATGCGCTCGAGGACTTCGCTGGGCTTGGTGTTGTGGTACTCTGTGTAGGTGTGGGGGAAGGAGAAGGTGGGGATTGCGCAGTGGCAGCCTTCGAGGCAGACTACATTGTGTTTTTCTGGTTCACTCATGTTGTGTATGTCTCCTTTTGGACGTTTCTTGTTGATGGCCCTCTGATTGCTTGACCGCTAATTGGGTCTGATGACTTCGCGGTTTTATGTTTCTGGTTAGTGCGCCCTATGACTTTCGCTGACTATCGATGACATCAAAGTCTTACAGGAAGCATCTAGATAGTCTTGGAAGCCGAACAAAATGCCTAAAATTCCTGCATTTCTCGAATGCTAGTAGAACAGTATGTTACAATATTCATACATGATTGCTTTTAAGTTTCCAGCCGTTTGTCAGCCGCAAAACGGGCTTGTCCTTGCAGGCATTTTCCACACTCAAGATTTCGACATGCTTACTGAGAGAGGTTAAGACACATCGATATTGCGACAACCAAGAAATCCATGATGCTGCTCGAATCATGCCAATAAATTCGAGACTGCCGAACTCTTGTGTTCGACGCGTGTGGATGAAGTACGCGTTCAAGCCGTTCACGACAAGTGTCTACAGGTACACGCCAGCGAGTGACCAAGCAGAAATCTCCAGTGATGAATCTCAATTTGAATTCACGCGGGGCCGTTTCGTCTACAACGAAAGGAATGAAATGACCCAGCGCCGTGTAAACCTCGACCTTGATGCTCTTGGACGCGTTGCAGCCGCAGCTACCAACTCAAATGCATGCGATCGGATCGGAAAATTTCCCGACGGAATGTTCAATAAAGCATATCTTTTGACCATGGATGATGGAAGCACAGCTGTGGCCAAAGTACCCAACCCAAATGCTGGACTACCGTATTACACTACTGCCAGTGAAGTCGCCACAATGGAATTCGTGAGTCTCGTTCATACCTTGACCTAAACGGATCCTAATATGTGCTAGGCTCGAGATGTTCTGAAGACACCCGTTCCCGGGGTATATGCATCGTGTTCGAACGCTGCTGATACTCCAGTTGGGTCAGAATTCATCCTCATGGAGCCAGCCAGAGGGGTACAGCTGGCTACTGTATGGGATAAGATGGATATTAAGAGTCGGTTCGAGCTGGTCAAGTCTATTACCAAGCATCAAAAGGCCTGGATGTCAGTGTCATTCAACAAATATGGAAGCATCTATTATGCATCAGACTTGGGGGAGGACAATGCGCACTCGTCTCAGATCTTCATGAGAGGTGGTGTTGCAGCGGAGCCTTCAAAGTTCGGCATAGGTCCTTCAGTAGCCCGGGATTGGACTGACGACGGCCGAGACAGTGTGGAGTTTGACAGAGGCCCATGTAAGTGCTCGCGCACTGAACAAATGATTTTCATTTGCAATACTTACGCGTTTATGGTAGGGAATACCTTGGAGGATCGTCAACTTGCCGTCGGGTACCGCGAATCAACGAGCGTCCGAAAAATCAACACACTCCCAAAATCTCCGCTTACGCTGTGTGGTCCAGGCACTTACATTCCTACGCGAACAAAGAAGCTCCAGGCTATTGACTGTTATCTTGCACTGGTAAAGTACCTACTACCGATTGAGGGGCCCATAGGCGAGCCTCACTTATGGCACACAGATCTGCACGTGGAAAATATCTATGTTGATCCCAAAGCACCATCGCAAATTACGGCCATCATTGATTGGCAATCCACAGAAATCGCCCCACTTTTTGCTTGCGCCGGTCAACCTTGCCTGTTAAATCATTCTGGTACAGCTTCGAATAGTCTGGACCGGCCAAAGTTACCGGACAACCTCGCGACGTTGGATCGCAAAAGCCAAGAGAAGGTCAAGGCTGCATACCTTGACAAATCACTAGAGACGCTCTACAGGACTCTTGTGTCCAAGCAAAATGATAAGCTTTACAAAGCCATGCAGTTCCGCGAATCTACGTCTTTTGATTTGATGCTTCTTGCGCAGAATCTCTTGGTTGATGGTGAAGCCACTTATTTGGCCCAAGTCCTTGAGCTCGAAAAGACCTGGAGCACTCTTCCTGGAGTCTCTGCTGCCGATCACCGTGCAGAATTTCCATGCCGATTCATAGAAAAGGAGCGCTCAAACATTGAATCCGACGTAGAGGGAGCATTGCTGGGAATGCGCGCGATGCAAGGTGTACAGGACAGTATGGGAGACCTCTTCCCCGAGAAGGGCGTTGTTCGTCCGGATCAGTACGACGAGGCAATACGAGCGCTTGATCAGATCAAGGAGCAAGTCATACACAATTTTTCGAAAAGCAAGCAAGATGAGGAGGCGTGGCGCGCAGCATGGCCATTTGATACCGCAGTCAGCTCTTGACCGTGAAAGAGGTATGGTATATTTGTTTGAGATCATGTCGCCACAGAACAAGCCAATTAGGGGTAATACCATGAATTTTACGGCATATAGCGAGTTGCGTTTTCAGTGCAACTTATATCCGATATTGTCGTACGTTGCAGAATGACGACTTCCGACTTCCAACTGACACATGATGGCTTGCGGAGCATTTGCTTCTGTCAGCGCACGAGATAGCATGACACTGAGGGGCGGATAGCTTATGCAATCTCACATGAGCATCTCACGCTTCGTCGCCGATCCGATATAGCGAATAATGCTTTCAGCCAACAAGCTCTCCATGGCGGCCATCAGAACATGGAGCCCTTCTGGTATCACTCTGCCGGTGGTCCGGCGGTGTGCCGTTAAGCTCAGTCCCGCAATCCTTCAACAACGTCATCGCAGCTCTTCATCGACAATCTTAAATCACGAGATCATTTCCTGAGTCCTCGAGCTTCGTCCTGTGGACACTCATTGGACCTATTTGCTGTATCCGCGTACCACCATGGCTCAGCCAAGCAAGGGCCAGCTGCCTCATGACCGTGATTGCCTCAACTTGAAAGAACTAGAGCTCATTGCTCACGACCGCATGGACAAGCAGACCCGCGACTACTACAATGAAGGCGCCGACCAAGGCACTACCTTGAACGAAAACCAGACCGCCTACAACAAGTACCGCATCCGGCCTCGCGTCCTCCGTGACATTTCAGCAATCGACACCTCCGCCTCCCTCTTCGGCCACAGAAGCGCCATGCCCATCGGCGTCGCCCCCACCGCAATGCAATGCCTCGCCCACCCGCTCGGCGAGCGCGCCACCGCCCGCGCCTGCAAGAACCGCAACACCGTCATGGGCCTGTCCTCCTTCTCCACCACCTCGCTCGAGGACGTCGCCGCCGAGCTCGGCGCCCACCCGCACGTCCTGCAGCTCTACCTGATGGAAGACCGCGCGCACTCGCTCGCCATGATCCACCGCGCCAAGCGCGCCGGCTACAAGGCCGTCTTCCTGACCGTCGACACCCCCATGCTCGGCCGCCGCAACGAGGAGATCCGCAACCAGTTCGCCCTGCCTCCGCACCTCGCCGTCGCCAACTTCGCCCGCCCGCCCGGCGACGCGCCCTCGCGGCCCGGCTTCCACGACGGCGAGCGCCGCACCGCGCCCTCCGGCCCCGTCACGTTCCACACGCACGCCGCGAACCCGACGCTGACGTGGGAGGAGAGCATCGGCTGGCTGCGCGCGCAGTGCAAGCCAGAGATGGAGGTGTGGGTCAAGGGCGTGGCGACGGCGGAGGATGCGCGGCTGGCGTTGGAGCACGGGGTCGATGGGATCGTGGTGTCGAATCATGGGGGAAGGCAGCTGGATGGGGCGCTGGCGACGATTGATGCGCTGCCGGAGGTTGCCGCGGCTGTGCAGGGGAGGATTCCGGTGCATGTGGATGGCGGGATCAGGCGTGGGACGGACGTGTTCAAGGCTCTTGCTCTGGGGGCGGATTTTGTGTGGATTGGCCGGCCGGCATTGTGGGGGTTGGCATACAAGGGACAGGAGGGCGTGGAGCATGCGTTGCGGCTGTATGAAGACGAGTTCAGGTTGTGCATGGGGCTGGCAGGATGTAAGAAAGTGGAGGATATCACACCCGAGTTTCTTGTGAAAGTTGATGCAGCTGGGTTTGTGAGCAAGTTATGATGGAAGCGAGAGAGATGACTCTTGTGATTCGTGATGTACATTTGTATCTATGCCATATACAGACGTTGTTGGTTTGATCGAGTGGAAAGATGTGACGCTATGCTGCAAAAGTCTCAAAGCTTGTCATTTCACGACTGAATGGCTCCAGGTGCAACTTTATCGGTCGGGCCACCATACAGACTGTAACCTGGGCAAGCCTCGTAGACAGTCTCATTCAAAGTGGGCACAGTCTTGCAGCCAAGCAGGTTCTGCACCGGCAGAAGCAGCTCTTGAACAACAAAGTTCACCACCTCGATGTTGTCGGCAATGTGGTTAGCATAGGCAAGACTGAAGCAAAGCGGATTTGCGAGCAAGTCGGCCGAAGTGTAGGCGCCACCGCTGAGCTCCTCAACTTGAATTTCGTGGTAGCTGTTCACAGTGCCCGTGTTGCAGCCAGACTGACCAGCCTCAGGAACGCTCTTGAAGATGGTACCAATGTCGCCAGCGAGGCCCGAGATACCGTACAGGTCGGCGTCGTTGCGGCGGTACCAGTTGTCAGGAATACGCTCGTGTCCAGGGACCCAAGTCAGATTGTCCTCAGGCCCGTAGATGCTCATAAAAGACTTGAGGACCTCTTTATTGAGAATCCCAGCCGGATACTCCGCGGTCTTGTTGGCAAAGAAGCGGTAGATGAAAGAGAATGCGGCTGTAGAGACTGCAGCACCGGAAAATGGGAGGTCTGTTGGACTTAGTTTCAGGATCGTGAAGCACGAACAAGAAACGGAGCGAACGTACAAGTAAAGTAAGGGTTCTTCTCAATGCTTTCTTGGTATCTCAACTTGCGAAACTGTGTTAGGACGGCGATGTCGTAGTTTGCTGTTGCAGGGTCTGGCTGCAGGTCATATAGCTATCATGTATTAGCAAGGTCGTCCGAACCCAAACACAAGATGATGCCTCACTGTACGAAATTGCGACATGACAAGATCAGTGTTTGAGCCATACTGCTGCAAGTCTCCACGTAGAGGCGAGCTATCTGTTTCATAGTTGTTGTGGCTGCCACCGATTCCCGTGTGGAAACCACCACCGATACTCCACTCAGCGACGAGACCATCGAAGGCACCCCCGTATACGGCCAGAATGGTGGACAGATCCTGCCACTGTGTTAGACGTGATGAATAGACAGCAAGCATACATGGTCGGAACATACAGTGTCCATACCAAAAGCTGCCTTTGTGCCGGCAATGAAGTCCAGCAGGGTTGGCTTGCCATTGCGAGCAAGGTAGCCGTGGTTGGCGGCCGCGTTCAGCCTTTCACATCTGTCAGGTACAACATCGTCACGTATGCGCGTCTCTTTCTCTTACCCAGGGCACGGTCCACGGTCATCGAAGGGACCAGGTGCTTTCCACTACAAGGACCACGTCAGATGAGTTGAAAGGGGCTTGGCAATGTCTCACTCACAGCATGGATTCCACTGGTAGAGACAAGTTGAGAGGCGGCATCAAATGGAGGGCTCGTCTGCGCAGCCTTGCTTGACTTTGCGCTCTGGAGAGCGGCCGAGCTAATGGCTCCCAGGTCAAGTGAGCCCAGATCAAGCAGCGCTGGAAAAGCAAAGGCCGGGCTGGCAGAAGCCAAGAAGTACAATGAGTGGGTCTTCATTTTCGAGATTATTTTCAGGTTGAGGACTATACGGTAGACTTGAAAACGACTCCAGCACGCAACATGCGCAATACAGCGACTGCGGATAGTCTTAAATACTTGGAACTCCAGCTTACCGGCCTATTGCAACATCAAGAGACCCGAGTCGGGTTACCCCATGACAGGACTAAGACGGCACCAGGGTGCCGGGGCAGAGTTATGCAAATGCTGGAGCCTGATCCTGAAAACGGAAGAAAGTTGGCGAACACGCAAGGATTGTGCAAAGTAAGCACCGGCAGGTGCCATTCCCGCAGAGCATATCAAGCATGCCGCTTCCCCGAGTTGCTCCAGGGCGCCACTTTCAATTGGGCGCATCGCTTATTTGCGGCAAGCGTTCAGTAAGACATTGTTGCAATCCAATGAAATGCTGTGCTTACGCAACGCTGATGTCTTGACCCAGCACTGCCTCGTCGGACAAGGCGTCTAAATTCGCCCGTCCCCCTGCGCGCAGATTGAAGCTCCGACCGGCTGGGATCAGCAGCATTCGCCCCAGGTTTGGGGGCTATGTGCGACGCCATGTGGCTTTTTCTGAGTCAAGACGCTCCAATCCCAAATAGGCAGATGGTACGTCAAATGGAGTAGCGGCCGCCTATATCCGTGGAGCGTGCCCTCCGCCTTTATGCTGGCTCGGCATGCATATGTTTGAGACAGGGTCGGCCGTCTCCACATGGTAATGGCTCATCTCGCTGGTATGCCAAGTAAACACAAGGGGTAGTCCATCCACGATGTGGATCCATGACTTTCACTTTTGCAGGTGCTTCCGAAATAGCGCATGTTTTATCCAACGAAGAGAAACATCAGCCGTGTCATACCAGCTGACCGCCAGTCTTAGCACAGAGAAGACACCAAACGTGACTATTGGTAGCCGTACTCCTTCTTTTTCTTTAAGATGTACTCTCGTAAACCTTTCGCCTCGTCTTCGTCGAGGAATGATGCTTCCACCCCATTTGCGGCCAATTGCCACATGTCTTGATCTGACAGCGCAAAAGTGACTTGAGCAATGGCGTACTCTCTGCTTAGCGAACTTCCGAACACAGCAGAGTCATCTGTGCAGAGAACGACGAGGTTTCCCGATGATTCTGACTCGTTCACCTGGTACTGTTTGTGCTGTTGGTGATGCAGCCGAAAGTGGTGCTCGCGATAGGACGATACAGAGTTTGATAGAACGTTGGACGTAAGGCAGAGTTCCAGTGGTATCGCCAACTGTTTGAGTCGAGCCAGATTCTCGTCTGAAATGAAGCACACGTGTCCCAGCCGGTCAGGCCTGAAATCAAGGACCTGTTGCATCTCCGCGTCCCAACGCGCGTGGCCACCAACCTCACCTGCGTGAATAGTGACTCGAAGACCACCTCCTCTCGCTTGCTGTAATGCAGACTCCCAGTCCACCCATGATCCTTTCGTTGGATCTCCGCTGAGATCTATCCCCAGAACGGACTTTTCGCCTCCTGCCCTCAGGGCCAGAGCTAAGCGGACAGTGTCTTGGTGCTCCGAGGCTTGATCCCGGCGGTCGAGAGAGAGGAGGAGGCGCGCATGTACAGCAGAAGACCCTTCGGTTGCATGATGACCATGTGTAGCGTAATAGTCCTCCCATCCAGCAAGCACGGCCTTGACATAAGCCTCCTTGCCCAAGCCATGTTCCGTGTGAGCTCGAGGGGTAGTCCGGATCTCGGCATACACGATACCATCTGCTTGCATGTCCTCTAGTATTTCCCGGCTGACCCGCCGCACGGCCTCGGCTCCTCTGACTGCGCGGTGGATGACACTGAAGACATCGAACATGTCGGACAGACAGCGAGGATCTTGCTCGACTATGTGAGCCGCGGCAGGGTCAATACCCGCCGCAATTGCAAGTTCATGCAAGGTACTACGCCTTATGGAGCCGTTGAGGTGAGCATGTAATTCACATTTTGGTATGCTGCGTGCCACGGCCAGGTACGGCGCGAGATCAGCGGCTGTAGGGGCCATCTTGCACTTGTCGTTGTACTAGATTACGGAAAATATGCAGGACATGGCACTCTACGTCTTGTTGTAAGTAGGCGCCATTGGGCAAGGGATGTAATCTTGACGTCGTTTTCGAGTAGATAGGAAGATACAGGGCGTAGGATCACAGGGTAGAGAAGGGTAGATACTCTGCGTGCAATCTGGTGCTTCTGTAGCCACATCTTACGCGTCTCTCTAGTATTCTACGATGTCTGAATCTGCAAGCGCTTGTTTCATCAATAAGCGATCAACTCAACCATGTACTATTTAACAATGGGTATTGTACTCTGCTGGTATGCAGTATCCGATGCTTTGAAAGACGCTCTGGGTGCCTCCTAGCGCTAGGCTCATTCCTTTTCCCTGCAATCCAAGACAGTACTGCGAAGAGCGCGTGTGAGATGTAATGCATTACCGCAGGATATGCGGTTGCGAAATAGCATGTAAACGGTGTACAATGTCTTTCATTGCCAGTGTATCTGGGATTGTTTCGTCTTTCATGTTGGGAACAGCAGCTTTAATTACTCCGGGCCCCGTTCTTTGACGCTCTGATCTCGTCCATCTTTGCCACACGCTTCTTGAACTCCTCATACTGACACTTTTCGTACGTGTGTCGCTCGGTCTGTTGGTGGCCTTTAGTAAGTGTCCGCGCATGCTCCTTCTGGTGCAGCTGCTTACCTCGCACTTCCAGGGGAGATAGTATGTTTGGTATCGGCACTTGTTGAGAGGAATGAGGAGGTTTGCGCAGCTGTCTCGGTAGGCCAATGGGAGTTTGGCTTCCCTCATCTCTTCTCTCGTGGCAGCTGTTTGACGCATGTCAGCTTCGATCTGGCCGGAAAGCTTGGGAGAGCTGCATACCTCCTCCATCCAGGCCGACGGCATGCTTGACGCTCTCGACGACAGTCATTGTGGCGATTGCGACTGGAGTGCAGAGAGACGGGGCATGCGGCAAGCTCGAGGGCAGCGGTAGCCACGGCGGCATGGGCAGCTTCTGCGCTAGTCCGGATGCGGAAAGGCGCACACTCGGGCTTCCAACACGTCCAGTTCCACTTAACGCGTCCACCACACGCGTTTCCTTTCGGTTGCACTTCCGCACAGCCTGCCTCGTGCTTTTCAGGTGCTCTGACTCTTCTCTTGAGCTGTCGATCTAGCCACTGCTTTTCTGCTGCCGCATGTCCGAGACGCAGCTGTAGACTATCCTCCTCCTCCTCCTCTCTCTCGCTTGCTGCCCCACACGCGCAGTCTCCCAGCCATGCCTGTTCCCGGCATCTACTCGGCTACGTACAGCAATGTTCGCATTCCCCGCCTGTTCACCTGCTGTCTCTGTGCTGACTGATTAGGTACCTGTGTATGAGTTCAATGTCGAAGGCAACCATGTCATGCGCAGGCGCATCGACAACTGGATCAATGCCACCCACATCTTGAAAGTCGCCGACTTCGACAAGCCTGCCAGAACCAGAATCCTCGAGCGTGAGGTCCAGAAGGGCGTGCATGAGAAGGTGCAGGGCGGATACGGCAAATATCAGGGCACATGGATCCCACTGGAGGATGGCCGCGCGCTGGCCGAGCGGAACAACTGCCTCGACAAGCTGCGCCCCATCTTCGACTTTGTGCCTGGCGACCGCAGCCCCCCTCCCGCTCCGAAACATGCCACCGCCGCTGCAGGAAAGCCGAAGCCGCGCCAGTCCGTCCAGCAGCGACGTGTTCCTGGTACGAAGCGTCGTGGCCCAACCCAGCAAACTGCCGCGCTAACCCACGCAGTCAATCACAGGAGTCAAGCAAGCGAGGTGTCCTTCGACACCTACAGCCAGCAACCCGATGATGCCATTCCTGATGACATGACCATGGTCTCTCACTCCCAATTTTCGGACGACGAGTACGATCGCGCCTCCCAGTTTGGCACTGCTGGATCGCGCAAGAGGAAGCGAGGTGTGCAGGAGCCTCCACCCTTGTCCATGGCCGAGCAGCAGCAACAGCTGTGGGCTGACGAGCTACTGGATTATTTTGTCCTTCAAGGTTCTGGTGAGCAGCACACTCGTCGCCCCGAGATCCCAGATTATATCGACCTCAACCGTCCGTTGGATAATAAGGGGTACACTCCTCTGCACTGGGCCGCGGCCATGGGCGATGTTGATTTGATGGATGAGCTCGTCCACCGCGGTGCTCGGATCGATGCTCAGGGCACAGTCGAGGGCGAAACGCCTCTCATGCGCGCTTGCGCTTTCACCAACAATTGGGACAAGCGCTCCATGGGCAGAGTGATTGAACTACTACACCCCACCATTGCACAGCTCGATCACTACGGCAGCTCAGTCTTCCATCACATTGCAACTAGTACCTGCTCCAAGAGTCGCTACGCCGTCGCTCGCTACTATCTTGACACCATCCTCGACGTCGTTGTCAATGTTGGCTACGACAAGTCCCAGATTACCAGACTCCTTGACATGCAAGAC
The DNA here is from genome assembly GCA_006937295.1 of Carpinus fangiana. NCBI lineage: Eukaryota > Viridiplantae > Streptophyta > Magnoliopsida > Fagales > Betulaceae > Carpinus > Carpinus fangiana. Next base: position 1,880,443 of record VIBQ01000013.1, on the reverse strand, counting down.
ACAAATGGAGATACTGCAGTCCTGATTGCGGCCCGCCAAGGAGCTCGCAAATGTGTGCGCAGGCTCGTGGAGCAGAATGTCTCCCTCGATATTCCCAACAGTCGCGGCGAGTCGGCAGAACAGATCATCCAGGACCTCAACGCCCGTCGCAAGCAACGTTACAGTGCTCTTCCTGGCTCCTCTTCGCCCGTCATACCGCCCAGCAGCCTCACCGCATCTGCATCCCAGCTCTTCTCCGACCCCACCGAGCGCTTCGGTAACCCTAACAAACGCCCAAAATATACCAGCGATGCTGCCAGTCTCATTGCCTCTCAGCTGCCAACCCTCATCAACAGTCGCACCGAGCAACTAGCCACGGCACTCGAGGCGGAGCTCACCGAGCGCGACCGCGAGGCCCAGGAGTCTGAGCGGCTGTTGGAGCAACGCAAGGCAGAGGTCGACGAATTGCGACGTCGCAACGCCGAGATCGAGGAGGAGGACCAAAGCGCCAACGGTGACGAGGCGCAGCAACGCGAGCTGGAATCGCTCATCTCCGAGAGCAGCTCGCTACTCCGCGTTGAGCGCGCTGCTGAGTTGCGCAATCTCATCGAGGCCAATGAAGCGCAGGCTGATCCTAGCGCCGACGGAACCCCTGTCGAGAAACTGGTCGTGGCGCGTCTCCTTGGCGAGGCTCAGGGACAGCGCGAAGACACCCTGCAGCAAGTCATCGAAGCCCAGGCCCTCGCTGGACATGGTGAGCGCCAGGACATCTACCGCCGCCTTATCGGCAGTGCCACGAACATCAAACCGGAGGAGGTGGACGACATGCTGAGCGAGATTGTCGAGGAGCTCGAGGCCGCCAAAACCAGCGGCACCGCGACTGCAGTGCATGGCAGCAACGGTGGCATCGTGCGCGAGGAGGACTCCGGCCTTGGATTCGGGATGGGTCCGCAGGGGGCGAAAGCGCAGGGGATGGGCCAGCCAGGCGGCGGCGTGGCTCCTGTGCGCATGAGCCTCGCACCGCAGGCCGGCATGGGCAGGCAGCCCGTCTACGCTGCTGGGGGAGTCGGCAAGCCTGTGCACGTCATGGGCTGAGCGGCAGGGCATGTTTGGATTTCACAAGCACGACAGTGCGCGAGCCTCTGGCCGCCGGGATTTGGGAATAGGCAAATGTGCAGTTCTTACCTTGACAGCATTTTGCACGACTACATGCTACTACAGGCAATGCCACAGACAATGCCACAGACATCGCATGAACGTGACACGATGAGATGAAGACGGGTGAATGCCCTTTGCTTAGTCTACCGTTACCTGCTAGTTTGCTTCCGATGCAAGCGTTCCCCTTTTCATAAGCCATCACTGCTTCCAAGACCCCAGATCCAGCCCCTCGCCTTCATTCCCACGGGTTATCAAACGCGTCGCTGACATTCGTCGTAAATGGTTTCGGCGCAGCACTGCTCCCACCACTGGTCTTCGGCGGCGCAGGCGTCGGCCCCGCGCTACTCTCCCACGAGCTAAAGTCCTCGTCAGCCGTAATCTGCGCAGCCGGCTTCGGCGCAGCTGTCTTCGGTGCCGGCGCAGGTGCCGGCGCGCTCGAGCCCCAGTCGTTGGCCCAGTCGTTCATGGGGCTGGTCGGCGCCACGCTTGGCGTAGCTTTGACCGGCGCGGGCGTGAAGGACGATGTGGCGAGCGGCGCGGGCGCGGTTGCTGCAGGGGTAGGGCCGGCGTTGGAGGACCAGACGTCGTCCGAGGCGCCCCACGGGTCGGACATGAAGTTTGCGGCGCTGACGGGGGGCGGGGCTTTGGCGGCGGGTTTGGGGGGTGAGGACTGTTTCGGGGCGGAGAGGTTGAAGGGTGAGGAGGTGTAGGTTGAGGAGGAGGGTGCTGCGGGGGCGGGGGTAGGGGCTGCGGGCTCGGAGAAGTCGAAGAGGTCGTCGAGGCCGTTGCCAGTGCTGGGAGGAGCGGGTTTCTTTGCTGCGCTGGCGGCGGGTTTGGTGGATGGTAGTTGGGGAGGCGATGTAGCGTCTTCGAAGCCGCCGAAATCATCCACGTCGGCACTGAAGCCTCGTGAGTGCTTTGCAGGGGCAGGGGCAGGAGCTGGCTTCGGTGCCGCGGCGGGCTTTGCATCGAAGAAGGAGCCTCCTGTACTGGAGGGAGATTTGATGCTTGAGGCTGATGGCGACGTCACGGGAGCGGCCGGCTGGGTTGCCGGCCCGCCAAAGTTGAGGCCGCCGAAGTCATCGTTGAGACCACCCAGGGAGGACGCCGGAGGGGACTGCGCGCTGGCAAGGGAGCCAGACCGGGCATGGTCCTGGGCTGGCGGGGCAGATTTGGGGATGGATGAGTAGAGAGAAAGGATCGACTGTTTGAGGTCGGGGCGGGAAGGGCCGCCGGGGGTCGTTGCTGATGGGGTTGCACTTGCTGGTCTTGCGGGGGGATTCGTGGATGTGCTATTGAAGAAGTCGAAGCCAAGGAGACTCTCGCCTGGCTTGTCTTGCTTGCGGGCAGCAACCGGAGGTGGAGCTCGGCCGGTGGCCTGGGGCTGTGCGGAATTGGATCTCGGGGCCGGCACATCGCCAAACATGTCAATGTCGGAGACAGACGACTTTGCGGGTGGACCGCCGGTCGTTCGGAGTGAGCCTGCACGCTGTAGTTTTGCCTGCTCCTGGACGACGGCGAGTGGCACATCGTCCTGCGCGGTGTCTAGGGTGGCAGGATCTGGCATGCCACCGTCCATGACCCACCGCTTGGAGTCATACTTTGTGCGTATGAAGTTCTCCATCTTCGAATCGGAAGGGACGTGGCCAGGCGCCAGCTTGGCCTCCCAGTATTTGTTTGCTCGAGCGTTCCCCCACTTCACCATGCTCGCCAGCTGCTCGTCAGTCCAGGCATCCAAGTCGACCGACTTGACGCGGCTGATGTGGGTGCCCATGCCCCTGTGGATGCCGGAGCACCTGATGCAGACAAAAATGCCGAGGTTCCAGCTTGCCCATCGTGGGTCTGTTGGATGTATTAGTGGGGCGTATTTGCAAGGAGGCCACCACACATACGCTTGTTGCGTTTGCAGTCTGCACAGCTTTTGTTGGACTCGAGCTTGACTAGGGTCTTGAGGGTTGCTTGGTTCGCAGCAGCCTTGTCGGCTCCAGGATTTGGCGGGCGGCGCGACATGATGTGCTGCGAAAGGAGGGCGAACGTGGGGCTTGTGGTGCACGCAACATGTGTATCAGACTAGGAGCCCAAACCGACGCATCTCTTGGCGACCTCTGATATCACGTGATACGATTATCTAGCGTCATACATTCTACCCCTAAGCAGACCAAAAGTTTGAGCGTACTTCCCCGCCCCTTCCCAGGTTCCGATCCACGTCACTTTTGATCTCGTGTTTGAGGCGGGACTAGCGCGGTAGGAGCAAATGCATCATGCTACAGCTGGCCTGCTCGTCCCCCTACCAGTAGCGCGCGACAGTTGAATCGCGATCGGCTCAAGCGATCCCTGTCAATGTCTTTGTGGAATGGTGCAGCTGGGACCGAAAACATCCTGTTATTGTAGCTGTGGGTTGACCACCGGTCAGCAATGGTTGCCGATCTGGTTGCACAGCCCGCCTGTGCTTTGTGTTTTGGAAGCCAGCTCAGCAAGTCGCAAGACAATATCTTCGCGTGACGCAACAGTTTGAGCGGCGATGACACATGATGCGTCCTTACATATTCTCTTCCATGTGATCAGGGTGTAAATGCAAATACAAATACTGTCTTGTAGTCGCTTGTCGCATACGAAACACGCAAGCGAGTCTGATGGTGGCGCAGCCGGTCGAGACATCATCCATGCCAAGATGGGCGCTCTGGCTGGGCGCGCTCATCCATCCTTCTCATACCCAAGCATCTCTTCGCTCTTCTACTTTTCGACTCTTTACCAAACACCTCTCTTAGTCTCTACATTCGCGCCAACATGGATTCTTCCACACTCGAACCGCGTCAGTGCGACTACGTACGCTACGGCCGATGGTGAGTCTCCTTCCTGTCCATCTCCCAGCCTCTCGCTAATGGACTGCCAGCTACCGCTACGGCAATTCCTCATGGGGTACTTGGGGCCGATGGGTTCTTCTGGCCGGCTTGATCGTGGCCGCGCTGCTTATCTTCTTCTTGTTTTCGTAAGTGACCACCACCCTGCTAGGCCTGTTGCATGGACGAGCACGACTGACCTGAGCCGACAGATGCATCACCGCCCGTAGGCGCAGAAAGCAGGGCTCCCGTCCTGTCTATGGTACCGGGTGGCTTGCACCAAACGGCCAAGGTCAGAACAACTACTACGGCCCGGGAGGAAGCAACACTCAGCCCCAGTACGGTCAACCTGCGCCCGTCTATGGCGGCGGCAACGGCGCTGCAAATGACTACTATGGCCAGCAAAACGGAATGCAGATGCAGCCCCCCGGCCAGACCTACCAACCTACAGGTGGTATGAACGTGTATTCGCCGCCACCTGGCGCCCCTCCGAACAAGTATGGTGGCACTCACTAAGCATCTTGATATGCCAATATCAGAGCTATTTTCACGATGGATTCTTGGGCTCTCGGATCGCAGGGGCGCGGGAGAGTGGGAGAGGAAAGAGAGCAGGTTGCGCTGCGATTTGTAATGACATATTTTCTGTTTGGGATGGGCCAGTGAGACGAGAAGAGCATCCTGGCATGTCCCGTACCTCCTGATACCCAGGTCCTTACTTTGGAGCAATGAATCATGCTTGTGACGTTTTCTCGGCAACTCTGTCTACTGCAGCTATAGAAATCAACATGTTACTTAAATAGTGGGCGTTCACAAGAGAAGAATTTGTATCATTGGATGATCGACCTCAAGGCGTTAAGCTCCCCGCGTCCCTTCCATAACCTACACCATCCCCGCCTCACCAGTGATCATCATGACCACAGAACCCCCCGCTGCTCCTCCTTCTGCGCCCTCCGCCCCAAAGGATGCCTCTTCAGAACCTTCATTGCCACCTGACCCCAGACTCGCACATCTCCCCCGCGACCCGCGTCTGTCTCATCCTTCCTGGCCCCTTCCGCGCATCATAGTATACCACCAGACACACTTTGCCAACACCGAGCAAGGCCCACAGCAACACATCTCCCTCCTACCGCTACTCAGCGAATCACCCATTGCAGTGACCCACGTCATCCTCGCCGCCATCCACCTCAACGACCAGCCCGGCGACATCACCCTCAACGACGACCCCTACCGCGCCCCCAAGAACGACGTCGTCTGGGCCGAAGCCCGCACCCTGCGCAGCCATGGCATCAAAGTCATGGGCATGCTCGGCGGCGCCGCACAGGGCAGCTACCGCCGCCTAGATCAGGACGACGCGCGCGAGTTCCAGCGCTTCTACACGCCGCTGCGCGACATGGTGCGCTGGGCCGCGCTCGACGGCCTCGACCTCGACGTCGAGGAGCACATGTCGCTCGCGGGCGTCGTGCGCCTCGTGCTGCAGCTGCGGCGCGACTTTGGGCCGCGCTTCGTCATCACACTGGCGCCCGTTGCGACGGCGTTGCAGGAGCGGCCGCCGGGGCTGCTGGGGCTCGATGCGCAGAGCCTGGTGAGCATGATGGCGGGGCATAAGCGGCACACGAATCTGAGTGGGTTTAGTTACCGCGAGCTGGAGAAGGCGGTGGGGCCCGAGATTGATTGGTATAATGCTCAGTTCTACTGTGGGTGGGGAAATGCGGAGAGCACGGTGGGGTATGATAGGATTGTGGCGCCGCTGCAGCCTGTTGAGAAGGGGGATGAGAAGGGTGCTGGATGGGCGCCGGAGAGGGTTGTGCTGGGGCTCATCACCAACCCGGAAAAGGGTCAGGGTTGGGTGGAGGATGAGGTGCTGTATGAGACGTTACTGGTGCTGACCGCGAAGTACGAGGGCTTTGCAGGCGTTATGGGATGGGAGTACTTCGAAAGCATAACGGCCCAGGAGCCGTTTGGGTGGCCATGGTCATGGGCGCGTCTGATGACTAGGATCTTGCGACCTGATGTTGAAGAGAAAGGAAAAAGTGATCAAGCATCAACATAGAGAAGATGAGAGAAGTTTGATATCCCAAGATAGAATGATACTAGCTTGAATGCTATGACTACGCACTGGTCCCTTCAATCTTCTCATCCATATCCGTATATGAGTTCAGGGCAAGCTGCCCGCCGAGGTGTGCATACAGCACATTACTGTCTTTGATCTCACCGCGCTGGATCATGTCAACCATCCCCGCAAGACTCTTGCCCTCGTAGACTGGATCTGTGATGAAAGCGTCCAGGGCTGCACCGAGCTTGATCGCGTCCAGGCACTGCTTGTCTGGCACGCCATATGCTGGTCCACAGTATCTCGTGTCAAGCAGAATATCACGCTCAGTAATGTCATCTTCGCTCAACCCAATCTTTGCAGCCGTAAACTTTGCAATCTTCAACACGTCTACAAAAGTTTGCTGAGGCTCTGCAGAAGCATCAATGCCGATGACTTTCCGCTTCTTCCCGCCCTGCTTCTCTAGTAGCTTGAAGCCAGCAATCATGCCGCCAAAGGTAGAACCTGTGACGGCACACACAATGACCGTGTCGAAGAACACGCCCACTGCGGTTTCTTGTTGTGCAACTTCATAGGCCCAGCGCGCGAAGCCGAGACCACCTAGAGGATGCATACTTGCCCCTGCCGGTATCCAGTACGGTAAACCACCTGCACTCCTGATTTCATCAAGAACTTTCTTCACTGCCGGGGCATCCTCGTCTGTGTCAGCAATCTGACAATCGTGGCCATCCATGATGCGCTGAGCGCCAATGAGTCCTGAAAGCTGATTGTTGCCTACATCGGCATAGTGCTGATTCTCCCACGCAGCCCAGTGCACATGGATCAGCTTCGACTTGAGGCTGCTGGCGGCGGCAACAGCAGCTACTTGACGCGTATGGTTCGACTGGATTCCGCCGATGGAGACCAAGTGCGTTGCACCCTTGCTGAGCGCATCCGGGAGGAGATACTCGAGCTTGCGCGTTTTGTTGCCGCCGTACGCAAGTGCAGAGTTGACGTCTTCTCGCTTAGCGTAAATCTGGTTTTTCCCGGTACTCGCAAGGTGCTTGGTCAGATTGGGGAGGATATGAATAGGTGAGGGGCCAAATGTGAGTGTAGCACGGTCAAGAGATGCGAATGGTTCAGGTAACGTGATGGCATCCGTGACGGAGGCCATTGCAAGGCACAGAGCCACGAGAATGTGATAGTAGCCCCTAGCTCGTTTCTAGGATCCTACCTATCAGAGATTTGGAGAATACGGGTCGAGTCAATCGCAAAGATGAAAATTCACTCTATGCTGCATGCTATTACTGGGTACTTGACCTATGGCTGAGTTGGGAGGGGAAGCTCACCGAGCTGTCATCTGGCAGATATGCGCTCATTGCTGGCTGTAATGGAATGTTCGCCCGGCTTACAAGATGTCAGTCCAACCTCCAAACCCAGTCTATACTGTGAGTGTATGCCTTTGAATGACGAGTTCAAACTGTACACCCCTTAGGAAAGGCAACGGTTGCACATAACGCCAAGGCCCCACTTGATTGTGGTATGAAGGCGTGGAGAAGTATTACCCTCTCGCTGTCTAGTTCATCTTCTTTTATTCACCTTATGTACTTGCTACCTACTTTGAACTCTGAGAGTATGTTTGTACTTCGTCACTAGCATCATGGAGCTATTATTGCGCGGCTTGGTCAAGATATCGGTTTTCACAGTCGCTTGTCGAAAGGGGGCCCCCAACCACCGGGGAGCCTTGAATCGGGGAAAATACCAGTTCAGTAGAGCATGAATCGAACACATGTCCCATGAACCGGGCTATGTTGTGAAACATAGCATATCGAATCGGAGGTGTGCACATGTGGGTAGGGGGCGGTATAGTTGTCGTGCTGCAGCTATCAGCTCATCATTGACAGCTGAAAAAGCCCAAGTATGCAGCCTCCAGTCAGCTCAAACGCACAATTGGTTTGATTACCTGCACTTCGAGACTTCCCAGGCCTAAGCCCAGCACGATGGGGAAGCTGTATGCGCAGAATAGACAGCTTGTGGCACACAACTGAGCCGCCGCTGGTTGACACAAGAATGGAGACCCAGTACGAGACTATTCAAGTTCGGGTCATACACGTAACAAAATCTTGAAACAATGCCAATACCTTATCGAAATGAGGTATGGCTTCTGGTATTTCTGGGACAAGCGCTTGGACTGGGTGACGGCAGAGGGCCGCCGCCAAGATCCACTTATCGATTAGCCGCGTCGCGTCGCGTCCTCTCATTCGATGGACGCGTCTTCATGAATGACGAGAAAAAGAGACCTACTCCAACCTTTCATGATTCCGCCTGTGCTATTAGTCACACGACCAATTGTCCTTTGAAGTGTCGAAAGTTCATCATGCCGCACGCCGTATCGCCTGACTCCTCTCCTACGGTGGGCGAGGATGTGACTATGACCGACGACAGCGCGGTGGATACTATGATGGACACGTCGCAAGGAGACGAGCCTCCCAGTGCACAAGGCGATCATCAGAAGAACGAAGACCTCGAAGCTATGTTTGATGACGAGGACGATGATGAGTTCACGGCGTCAAGTGCACCAGACAGCTCAGTCCCCGCTATTATGTATGTACTGACCTACCCTGATCACCTGAAGGCCATTCTGATTTTCCACCAGCCCCCCACAGTCCGCCAAATTTTCCGATCCGGAAGTGATGCGAGCGTTCTACCAACGACTGTTCCCTTACAAACAACTCTTCCACTGGCTCAATCACTCAGCGGTGCCAAACCACGACTTTCAGCATCGCGAGTTTGCTTTCACCTTGGCGAACGATGTGTACCTTCGTTATCAGTCATTCCCCTCAGCCGAGTTATTTCGTAAACAATGCGTTGCTCAAACGCCGTCTCGATTTGAAATCGGACCAGTATACTCCACCAATCCCCGCGACCGCAAGACTCTGCGCCGAGCAGCGGCTTTCAAACCACTGTCCAAAGAACTTGTGTTCGATATCGATATGACAGACTACGATGAGATCCGCACATGCTGCTCTGGGGGAAAGATCTGCCTTCGGTGTTGGAGCTTTATGAAGATGGCCATCAAGGTGCTTGATGTGGCGCTTAGGGAAGACTTTGGCTTTCAGCATATCTTATGGGTTTACAGTGGCCGTAGAGGTGTTCACGCATGGGTCTGTGACAAGAGTGCACGCCAGCTTGATGATAACCAAAGAAAATCAATTGCAACATACCTGGAACTGCTCAAAGGCGGTGACAACAGTGGCAAGAAGGTGAATGCTCGGCGACCACTTCACCCGCACATCGAGAGAAGCTTGGCCATCCTTCGAGAACACTTCCAAGCGGACATTCTTCAAGAACAGGACCCCTGGCTCGAGGATGAAAAGGCTGCCCATCTGTTGAGCCTTTTGCCCGACGAAACCCTTATCAAGTCCCTCCAGAAGAAATGGGGGTCATCCTCACATAGGTCGAGCAAAAACAAGTGGGCGGATATTGACGATCTCGCCAGTTCTGGCGGTGGATCAGCAAAATTGGATCCAAGAAAGCTCAGGGAGGCAAAGCAGGACATTGTTCTGGAGTATACCTATCCTCGCCTGGATGCGGCAGTCAGCAAGCACCTGAACCATTTGCTCAAGTCGCCGTTCTGTGTGCATCCAGGAACCGGCAGAGTCTGCGTGCCCATTGATCCTAGCACGGTTGACGACTTCGATCCACTTGATGTCCCTACAGTCACAGAGTTGCTTGGTCAAGTCGATCAGTATTTCAAGGATGCTGGCGAAGAGGAAGCTGCTGATGCAGCTGCAAGAAGAGCTCCAGACTGGGAGAAGACCCGTCTCAAGCCGTATGTCGAATATTTCCGGGGCTTTGTCAACAATTTAGTGAAGGACGAGCAGAACGGAAAGAGGAAAGCTGAAGGCGGCGAAGCAATGGAGTTTTAATAGGATCGGTGCGCAACATGGGTTATGGGAGATTCTGCATTGTTTGCCCATTTGTTGAATTTGATGAGCATGTGACTTTGCTACTCGTGGTGTCGTCGAAGCAATAAAGGAGAAAGTATTTCGAAGTGCCAAAACGCGTGACATCAGGTTGCCGCGTGACTCGGCGCGTATTCCCGCGTCTGCCGTCAAGCCCCACCCGAGATCTCGAGCCTGAACCACCTCCGTCTGTGCATTGTACTCCTTCATACTGAAAGAGACGCCAGCTATTATTATCATGTCTGAGACGTGCACACAATCTGAGCTGCATTGTGTGCGACGCGAACTGAAGGAGTGGGAACGCCAATTCGCTCTCGCACACGACGGACGCAAAGCCACACGAGAGGAGATCAAATCTATCCCCGATATTGGTATGCAATGAAACTTCCTCACAGCATGCGGGGCTTCAGGACTAATACTGCAGAAGCTGCCAAGTATAAACAATACAATGCGCTCTCCGGCAAAGCCAAACCTCTGACTTCACACCGATCACGAGGCGAACAAGAATCTCCTATACGGAAGAAGCACACCACACAACTCTCGACGCCCAGGAAGCAGCACAAGACACAGGAGGCGGCCGCGTTTATCGAGCAGTTTGTAGAGGGCGTAGAGAGTACTCCTACAATATCGCGAACATGCATAGGGCCAACACCGCAGAAAGATGGCCGAGTGCTGGGTCTCTTCGATCTGCTATCTCCCGAGAAGAATAGTCAATCGATCACAACGCCGACGAAGCGAACAATCCTTGGATCTATGGATACCAATGCAATCATGACGACTCCGAGCAAGAATCCCACCACACTAGCAGCAGATATCCAGACCACGCCTACAGGAAAATACAGTCGTACTCCTCAATCTATGGGCAAGAGATTTATGCTAGACAAGTTCGTAACACCATCAAAACGTAAACGAGGCGATGGAAGTGAAGAGACAAAAGTTGGAGCTCTGAATCTCACACCTCAATCGCTGTTGAAGACCTTCGGTATGGCGACGCCAGCATTCCTTCGCCGTCAGAGTCGCATTACGCAACCGGTCCTCGAGCCACTACTTGAGCACGCGCGCAGCGAGGATGCAGCTGAGGCAGCCGAGGCCAAGAGCCCTTCCAAGCCGGGACCACGAGCCCAGCCTTTTGCACGACGGAAGCCCGGTTTTGGCAGGAGCCTGAGCCGCAGCCTGAGTAGCATGATTGCAGACATACGGCAGGCTGAAGACGACAAACTGGATGAAGAGATGGAACTCATGCGTGAGCTGGAAGGCGAAGGCACGGTGACACAAAAATCATCGGCGGTTACGAGCGGTTCCGCACCACCGACGCTACAAGTAGAAGACAGCCAGAGACTTGGTCCAGACGGTGCGACAGATTCAGAAGAGAGTGCGGCCGAAACTACAGATCGGCCGAGGAGAGTCTGGAAGAAGAAAGGGCAGAAGAGACAAACGAGACGAGTCATTCTCAAGCCCATTGCACGACTGCCAAAGCCGACAGCGGCGTCAGAAGCGCAAAGAGGTATTGTTATTACTGGCGCCGACGCTCAAGTAGAATCTGTTGCAGGAAGGCAACTCCAAACCAAGGATGCCACAGATGCAGACAGTGGCAGCTCCGAGAATGAATTTGTTGACAACGACGACAACGACGACAACGACGACAACGACGACGACGACGACGATGAAGACGACGTCGACAATGGCATCGCATCTCCAAGCAAGAGACGCAAAACGACTTCGCGGTCATCGACAAGAGTCATGCCCAACAACCCATCGAGCATCGCTGGCGGCTTGGTCGAGAAAGTGCGCAAAGTGGGCGGTGCAGCTCACGCCAATTATTGCAGGCTCAAGATCAGGAGTGCAAAGGGCGCTGCTGGTGCGAAATCGAAAGGGCGGTTTACCCGAAGGAAATGAGCCACGACTAATACATAGCACTGTTCTGCTATAGTGATGTGTGGGATGCCCCACTGGACCGACTTTCACGGCACAGGAGTCTGTCAGACAGATGCATTACTAGAAGTAGACTAAGGGCGGTGCGAGGCAGACATGAATCGCATAATCCTCGCCGACCAATCCAAAGCAAATAAGCCCAGTATATGACATTGCAAACTATTGGTGCTGCAGGGTTTGGGTACTTTGTGGCGCATGTGCAATGTCCCGTAAGCGCAAAGGCTTTAGGAAAGAGATCAGCAAGGGGTATTCCGGAGCGGCCGGAGGATTTGGACAAGGCGTAGCACGCGCCAACATTGCCATGGGAGTCATGAAAATGCCGTTGTTTCCGGGGCTTTGGATGGACAAGGCTGCAGCAGGTGGAGTCAAATTCGCCGAACTGGGGGTGAGAAATTGGCAAACCCCTGAACAGGAGAGGAATGCGGTGTGATGCACGAGTCATCCACGTGTATTGGACGACCCGCAGATGCACAGCTGAGGCCAATAGCTGGAGGCTGAAAGCGGGCCGGCCACCACGTGCACAACGCAGTTTCGGCGTTTGCATCTGCGATCGAAAGGCGTAGTGCGCCATGAGGCGTCAGGGCGCACCTCGCTTTTGCGAAAGGGTGCGCGGTCAGGACATCAGCTGCTGACACCACACCTGCGAAGGTTTATCGGCGTTTCAACCCGATCGAGCGCGGGGTAATTAATCTGTATGGACCTGTGCGACCAAGGCTGACACGTACATAAGGTTCGCAGGTAGGTGCCAGAGTCCAGGCCTGACGGGCTCGGAAGACGATTGATCCGCTCGGTAGACTGGACGATAGCAACGCAGGAGATGTTGGTCGCGAGCACGGGCTCAAAATAGCAGGCCGGATGCACATGCACGGCGCGCAGCAATCACAAGTGCAGGCGGCGTCTCGTAACGCTGGGGAGGTATTCATCTACGCTGACTTTAGGCGAAGCCAAGCTGGCTTGCACCGCAACCACGGTGGCCGCCGCCACCACCATCACCGCCAGCGCGGAGCAGGTGTAGGCGGCAATCTGGCCCTACGCCGGGCGAGTGCACGCGGGGCCGCGTGCCACAACGGAAGCGGCTGCCAAGCGGCTGGTTCAGTGCAGCTCCGAAAGGAGGGAGGGATCCAGCATTGGGCAGATCTGGGGTCCCACGGGGGGGCAGCGAGCGCAGGCATGCGACACGATCTGTTAACGGGCGTGCCGGGCAACGGTACGCAGGGATGGCTCTGCAAGTTTGCTGGGTACTGGGGCTCCACCACGATGCAGAGCCTCGGCCGTGCAGCTGGGCGATGTCGAAAAGGGCCCTGGGCGTGGCGACCAATGGATGGCTGCAGCGCCCGCGGCAGGGGGGTGGTGCAAAGCACAAATTCTCGCGGCTCGGGGCTGTAGCTCGAGAGGATGGATTGCTGCGACTCTAGCCGATCGGCCGTGCTCAAGTCCGAGGGCATACGCGCAGGAGCGTGAGAACTAGCGGCATGGATGCTGGATGGAGGCCAGATTTTGCCATGGCGGAAGTGCACTTACGGAAGCATGCGTGATGCGTGTTTGCGCATCTCGACCATCTTGCAGGTAGTCGGCTCGTGTCGCATGTCCACCAGCGATGGGAGATCTCTGGCCCCCCTACTCCCGGCGAGCTGGAAGCTTCTCCCGACGATTGGGCGGACGAGCGAAATCTCGTGCCCGCGCACCAAGCGAGGCCTAACCCTCCATCGGAGAATCTGGGCGCTGGCAGGCGATGGGCGACACCCACCTGGACCAGCGCGAGAGCCCTGCCCGCATCTGTCGATCTCGTCCGTCCTGTGTAAAGCGCCACGCTTCCAGCGCTGCTCGACCAACCAAGCTCGTTCCCCCCTCGCCCACTTCGAGCCCAGATGGCACTAAGGGAGTATCCGGGGCACATCTGCGATCACTGAGCCTTCCATGACTCGGGCTCTTGGGCTCTTTGTGGCGCCCGAGGCATCGCTTGACATTCGTCCCAGGTAGTAAGCATCTCCCACGACTGCCGCCCGAAGCGCTCTCCCAACTGCTTTAATTGGCGCACCTGGCGCCGCCGCCAGCGTCCACTTTTCTGGCAGGCAGGTCGATCGGCGGCGCCCCCATCGATCTCGTCTCTCCCGCCTCCGGTTCCCTTCGCTGTGCCTCCTCAGCCAAGGCTTGCTGCACATCCACACCGTCACCTCGCTCTCTCTTTCGTGTCCACCACCCATTTCCCCACACCATACAACCTTGCGCACTATTTTTTTATCTCGTTGAACTACCTGCGACGTTGAGCGCCCTGTCAGAGTCTCTGGCGTCCTGGGAGCTTCGCGCCCGCCATCACTCGCATCATCTTATTGACCCACGGACACGGGAGACCTTCACACTAGACACGCGCTGTCTGAGACAACTTGAAGCCATACTCGATCTAGCAGATCGAATTCGAAAGATTTGCCCGTCCACGCACGAGTTGTCCATCGACCACTCCCACATCTCCGCACAATCGTCCTCTCGTGGGACTTGCGAGCTGCGCCGACGTGACCGCCGCACTTCTGGTGATTACTCCAGACTTGCAGCACAACGCGCCTGCGCTGCATTGGTAGTGCCACGATGCTTGAAGCATCGGCACGGCCAAGGTATTTACTCTTACGCACCCTAGCTGTCTGCTTTGATTGACTCCCTACTAGCACAGCCTTACCGCCCATGAACTTTCATGACGACAAAGCGAAGCGAGAAGAAGCCGACAATCAAACACGCCCCTCCATCGTCTCTCCACAATCCGGCATCAGCCCTGTCTCCAAATATCCCGGTCCTCCTCCTCCTTACAGTACCTATATCTCAACGCCAGCTCCGCAAGAGTCCCATCTCCGAACAGATACCAAAGCTCAAATGGAGTCCCCTCTGCCGTCACTGAGGTCGGTGACTGGCATTGGTGAAGCACTGGATACTTCGCGATCTACTCCAAGGTTCTCACAAGCGTACAATGCGGCACCACCTTCGTCATCTTACGGTCCTTCTTCCCAATATCCATACAACCGGGCTGAGCCGCAAGCAGCTCCCCCACCACAGTCCACCCAAGCATCCCACCCGGGTCCTCTTGCCCAGTCTCCATACCCCAGTGGGTCTGCCCCCCAGCGTCGAGAATCTCAACACTGGCAGCCGCAGCCCCCGCCACCGCCACCTCCAAATCCACAATCTGAGCAGAGGTATACCTACGGCCCACCTGAGCCGCACGGGAGCTATGGGCAAGCCCCGCCTCCCCCACACTCATCCGTTCACCATCAACAACAACAACAGCAACAACAACAACCACACGCATCTTACGCACCTGCCCGATATGAGCCACAATCACGTAGAGACGATACGCACTATCGCGCTGAACTGCCGGTAAGGACGGAAGACTCGCCACTCAAAGCAGAGCATACGAATGGCAGGACATATGGGGACTCTGTCAAGCGTCATCTTGACCACTTTGATCTCGAATCCGCCTTGAACGACATCTCCGAGTCCGCGCGATCTCTGTGGGATTTCAGCAACCACTACCGACAGAGAGCGCACGATACGCAAAGGTCCGGCCCTCTGCCAGGATCCACTCCAAACCTGGGTGAGATCGAAGAGATGGCCAGCCACACAGGCCGTGCTCAAGATTCCTTGGCACGACTTCGTGACGTGATCCTCAGCCAACAGGCAGCCTTGGCCGAGCGGCCTACAAGGGACGCCCACAAGGCAAGCATCAGCACCGCTACGGAGGAAAGCTTGTCTTCTGGCGGAACATCCTCGAAGGACGGCTTCGCTGGCCCTGACCTCAAAAAGAGACGCGGGCGGGCTGCACCTCCAGGGAGATGTCACAGCTGTAACCGGGCCGAGACTCCAGAGTGGCGTCGAGGCCCGGACGGCGCGAGAACACTCTGCAATGCGTGTGGTTTGCGTAAATATGCCCATCTCCCACGTGATTTTTGCTGAATGCTAACATGCTGTAGACTATGCCAAGCTGACCCGCAAAATGGGAGCCAACAACAAGACCAACGTTGGGAGCTCGACTCTGAAGCCAAAGTCGGTCAACGGTTCTCCTCCCAGGTAATTTACGATGCAGTATGCAGTTCAGGATTTTGGGGTGATTGTATGCAAGGTGTTCGGTGGCATCTATTCTTGGATGCACGGTTATTAAATAGGATGCAACTAGGATATTGCGACGTTTGCTTTCAACGAAAGCGTATGTCATGTATAATGAGAGAGATTTCACGAAGTTGTTGGTAATGGAAAGCAGCTTCGGCGGGAATTTGGTCAAAAAATGGGAGTTGCTGAGCGCGGGGGACAGAGATTTTCAACGTATGGAACAGGCCGAGCCGAGTATGCAATAGGACCAGGGACCGAGGGCAAATAATAGGTCAAATTGAACAAGCAAGGGCACAAGCGTGCTTACAACACAAAAGGCAACCTTTTCTCCATCCTTGCAGTGGTAGTTGGGAACTGGCATACCCTGGTAGCTATCCACGGTGGATGAGCATACCATGTTTGTGGAAATGATTTGCCACTGGCGGGTACCTGCATGACTTCGCTGCAATACTGGGGTGGGTTGGCATATGCAACCATGCGGTCACTTGATGCCCCTTCGAGACAGATCCGTGGGTCCGGCATGCTGGTGCGATGGCAGATGAGTGGGGTGCCGAGCAGACCGTGCCGGTGTACACATGGTGTACGACATATGCAGGTGGCGTCAGAGCTGAAGGACCAGGGTTCTACTGGTTCGTCTTATACGCGGTCTTGCCTTGATACCGAATAGATGCTTCAGAATAAGCCACGGCTTGAAAACTACTGCGACCTGACGCTGGTGAGTCAAGTACCCCAACGGACAACAATCAGCGACGAAGCAAGCAGAAGTTGAACGATGTAGACACTACCAGCTATCGATCTCATTCGCTGCCAATGCATTTGCAGGTAAGCTTACTGACTTTGCTGATTGCCGCCACGAATCGACCTTCACTTGAGCGTGGGTCAGGTACAGCCATCGATGTTGAGGATTGGATACCTCTACTTGAGACTTTCACTACCGACACATAAGACTGCGGCTGGTGAAAGCAATGGCCAGGTGATCAAGATATAGTGAGGCTCTCCTACAGAATGGCGGGCTCGAGCTTATTGGCCTAACGATATTCTCGTGCCCCGATTCGCACTAGTCGATTGTAACGGCCCGCATAATGCCGAAGCGTCTCCTGCCTCATTGCTGAATAATACCTTAGGTCTGAACGTGCCGAGCCGACAGGGCTATGTCAAAGATTTTCCAGCATCCCCATTACTCTGAGTAGCCTGCCATGAGTTTGAACGGTTCGAAGATCTTCTTTTCGGCCTAGCGCTAAGCTGGTTCCCGCCCGTCTCCCAATCCTTGTTTTGCATTACCATCTTCATTCTTCCCGTGATTACATCATCCAACCCGTCTTTTCCAACATTGATTGTCGATCACCTGCGCTCAGACCGGTTTCCAGTTTGTGTCGAACGAACAGGTTAGATGCTTTAGGGAAACAACAGTCATTTCTCATATTGTGCACCGAATAATACGCCCAAGTCTCTCGGACGGTTACTGGCGCCAAGACTAGCGGCTGGAAGAAAAAAAAAATATTTCTGACTTCTGGAAGCTATTGCCAGGGTTGTCGTTGAGTGTACTTGAAAGACACACCTGCTTGAATCTGTCTTAGCGATTATCTTACACTTCCCCCGAGGCGCCAGTCAAGGCAGCCGTGTGCCCATGGGCCTCCTGTCAGTAACCCCCACCTATGGCTACCTCCGTCATCCACTAAATTTTGCAGGGCCCTAGGAACGCCTTTGGCATGGCCAGAGGCTCAGACTAAAGCCGATCAAGTACGGGATTGGGGTATAGAAGTGAGGGGAACAGAGCAACTTACTAGATCTTGAAAATGGCTAACCGATGACAGCAATTACTTGCGTTATGGAAGAAGGCAAAGGGCAAGGAACGTGACGCGCTATTATGGGGAGACGAGGTTCGTTAGAACAGCGGTAGAATGCGATGTCCAACCTGCTGACCTGCTATCTTCGATAGATTGAGTACATTGTTGCATGCTTCGACGACAAGGAACGGAAAGTGCGACTTTCGCTTCGACAGTCTGATATTCTGCAGGCTCTCGCAGACAATGAAAAGCTAAAGGCCGAGGGAGGTGGAGTACCAGGTATAGACCGTGGAGAGCAGAAGTCTGGTCAAACCGCTCCCGTCTTCCATCCCGAATTCGGTCGCTTCATGCTCGAGACCACGCCTGGAAAGCCATGGGGCATTGGCCTGAAAGACTTGCTAGCTGTTGAACCAGATATGAAGAGGAGGTGATACTGCTCGCATCCCCCTTCTCTTTCTCAACTGACAAATATAGGCGCGTTATTGCCAAAGATCACATGACTGCCACGGAGGCACCCATCACTATGACGACTTTCCCACTACTTGGCCTTCCGAATACACTAATCCCCAATTATCCACCATCTGGAGAGAAACTACGATCACAATTCGTGCCGGACGAAATCGCTAATCCACATATTCGCTTTCCCACGCTGGCCGCCAACATTCGGTCGCGACGTGGCCGCAAGGTCGAGATCAATGTGCCTGTGTTCAGAGACGAGAAGACACCTTGGCCATTTTCTGACCCAACCGTGAATTATGATCTTCACAACTGGCCGGAAGATGATGATGTCCGCAATGGAGCAGCGAAGCCAAATAGCATTTACATGGACGCCATGGCTTTTGGAATGGGATCGTGCTGTTTGCAAATTACGTTTCAGGCTAAGAATATCGAGGAAGGTCGCACAATGTACGATCAATTGTCACCGCTGGGTCCGATTTTCCTGGCGCTTACTGCCGGCACGCCCATCTACAAGGGCATGCTGGCAGATACAGACGTCCGCTGGAATCAAATTTCTGCGGCAGTCGATGACCGCACAGCCGAAGAGCTAGGTGAAGCACCCTTGAAGAATAACCGGTGGCGTATACCAAAGTCTCGCTACGCGTCAAACTCGACATACATCTCGCAGGATCCACGGTTGCGTCAAGAGTACTTTGATCCCGATCTGGTCGTGGACGAAGCCCTTAAGAAACGGCTCGTTGACGGTGGCATGGACGATCTGCTGGCGACGCATTTTGCCCACCTCTTCATACGCGACCCTATTGTGATCTTCAACGAGGATCTCGCTCAACTTGACCTTAACGGTGCCGATCACTTCGAGAACCTGCAAAGCACGAATTGGCAGCACATGCGCTTCAAACCTCCACCTGCAGGATCCGATATTGGCTGGAGAGTGGAGTTTCGGCCCATGGAGATTCAAGCCACGGATTTCGAAAACGCAGCATTTTCTGTGCTTTTGGTGCTCGTAACTCGCGCCATCCTTTCATTTGATCTCAACTTCTACATTCCGATTGCGCGAACGACTGAGAACATGGAAAGAGCACATCGCCGAGATGCAGTCCTGGGGGAGAAATTCTGGTTTAGGAAGGACCCGATGCCCCCAAGACGTAAGCGAAGTCCCACGAGCAGTGCCAACGTTAGCAGAGCAGCAAGCCCCAATCCTTTGCAGCATCGCAATGGGAGTCCCCTGGACTCGCCCGTCTTTGGGCCAGTGGAAGATGAATATCGTGAGATGAGCATCAACGAGATCATCAATGGTACTGCAGCAACGAACCCAGAAGTTGGAACTTCAGATGGCGATGATGACAGCGCTGGGTTCCCCGGCCTGATTCCACTGGTCGAGGCTTACTTGTCGACGGTGAACGTCGATGTGGAAACCCGGTGCGAGCTCGCAAGATACATGGACCTGATCCGCAAGCGTGCCAACGGTAGCCTGTGGACTGCGGCGAAGTGGATGCGTCACTTTGTGCGCGGCCATCCAGAGTACAAGATGGACAGCATGGTGCCCGATGGAGTGGCTTACGACCTATGCAAAGTGATGGAGGCGGTGGCAAGGGGCGACGGTGCCGGCGAAAAAGGAGGGCTGTGCTGGGAGATGCTCGGCGGCCGACGCTGATTGGGTAGTACTGCACAGGGGAGCTTGGCTAGATCATCCTGCGCGCTTGTATCTTTTGCATCTTATCACTAGAGCATTCTTGACCACTTGCATATGCGCAGCTCTTTAGCATCTAGGCCGCGTACAGCCTAAATGCTCGGCAATACTCTGGCATCACCCATGACATCCCTCGGCCACATGGGCCCAGCTTCCACGGCCAAGCCGCCGGACCAGCTGCCAAGATGAGCACGTTATTGAGAAGCTTTCAATCGAAAAGTATGACCTTCGCGGGATGGCATATTTCTAGAACATGTCAAAATGGTTCCTGCGGCGTATATTTTGGACGTCCACACAATGGTGGAATTTCGGTGATCAAAATCGCAACATCTCACTATAATCTAAAAGACAATCATTTGCCTGCATCATTGATACAAGTACCATCATAGCAAAAAATTGAAAGAGGTGAAACCCCCCCAGAGTCTTCTTTGGGCTGCGCCAATCCGGAACTCAAACGATGTCTTTCACGAACATTCTCCAGTCTCGTGCACACCTCCAAGACTTTCACAGCGCTCAGAATGTCGAGCACCATTGGGGCTACGCCGACCGTGTTGTGCCCTGTACCAATGACCCTGGGACCTGCGAGTACCTGGACACAGTCTACCACAGCCATGACCTCTCCATGCTTTACTCCTGGATCCTCTGGGTCGTGCTTCTCTCTATCTTCCTCTCCCTGGCCCTCACACGCCTCCTCCACTCCAGTCCAAAACTCCATGCCAAATCCCCCTCTCGCCTCACCCGGCCCTTCCGCGCCCTGACAACCGCCCTCCGCCACCACCTCCTCCCCATAACCCGCCTCCCCGGCCTCTGGTCGCACACAACCCGCTTGCAGGTCCTCATCCTCGCCGCGCTGCTCGCCTACCTCCTCGTCTTCACCTCCGTCGGCATCACCTACCGCGCCTGGCGCACCCCCGTTAAGAGCGACCCCACGCAGCACAGCCTGCGCTCCGGCCTCGGCGGCTGGTCCGACCGCGTCGGCGTCCTGGCCTACGCGCTGACGCCGCTCGCCGTCTTCCTGTCGGCGCGCGAGTCGCTGCTGTCGCGCGCGACCGGCATCCCCGCGCAACACTTCATGTTTCTGCACGCATGGGTGGGGCGAGTCATCTTCGCGCAGAGCGTGCTGCATACGTTTGGTTGGACGTTGATTGAGGCTAACTTCTACAAGCCGCAGCCGAGCACGTATGCGTCGCTGATGCAGCAGCAGTATATGGTGTTTGGGTGCGTTGCGCTGCTGCTCGTGACGGTGTTGTTTGTGTTTTCGCTGAGGCGCGTGGTGGCGTGGACTGGGTATGAGGTGTTTCGCAAGGTGCACTATCTTACCGCGCTGCTGTACTTTGGGGCTTGCTGGGGCCACTGGGAGAAGCTGGCGTGTTGGATGATAGCGTCGCTGATTGTGGTGGTGCTGGATAGGGCTGTGCGGTTGCTGCGAGTTGTCTGGATACATGTCGGCACGGACCATGATGGCAACTTGCTCGACATTTACCCTTTTCAGGCACGAGTGTCGATATTCACAGATGATGATGCCGTTGACAAGAAGGACGAGAGAATCATCTTGCGGCTGGATGTGTCTCTGTCCGAAAGCCAGCAAAAGCGCGTTAAGTGGAACCCAGGCCAACACTTCTACGTCTGCTTCCCTGAGCTGAGCATCTGGCAAAGCCACCCATTCACGGTCGTCACAAGTGGCTTCACTGCCGAGAGAGACGCTTTGACATTCATTCTTCGCACCCATCGCGGTGAAACATCTCGTCTCCTCACGTGGGCCCAAAGCAGTATTGCGTCTGATCCGGCTCGGACTTTGTCTGTTGTTCTCACGGGTCCCTATGGGCCCTCACCGCTTGCTTTTACCCGCCAACAGAACATTCTCGCCGTTGCTGCTGGCACAGGTATCACTTACACCCTACCCCTCGCCCTGCGCGCCGCAGAGACAGTGGCAGCACCAGCAGGAGCCGCTGCCGTTGAACACATCTGGATCGTGCGGTCATCACAAGACATTCGTTGGTTGCCCAAGAACGATGCCGCAACGATTCAGCAGCTTGTTGACGCAGGTAGACTGATATTTCGTGTCGTTGTCACACGAGAGGCAGCGCACATAGCTCGAAATGAAGGGGTTGCGATCAGTGTTGACTATGCCAGTGCTGAGAGTGAAAAATCGGTGTCGGGCGGCCGGGCAGATTTGGGCGCAGCCGCGTCTACTCCAAAAGAGCAAGCTAACGAGCTGTTTGTGTTAAGCGAAGAAAACATTACACAGATGGACGGTGTGCACCCAGATCTCAAAAAGCTCGTCCACAACTTTGTCTCAACAAGTGCAGATGCCGCGTTGCCATCGAAAGTTGTGGCTAGTGGGCCTCCCAACATGCTGCAGGATTTGAGAAGAGCCGTGGCGTCATGCAATGACGGGGCCAAGGTGTGGAGGGGACAGGCAAAATGGGATATTGAGTTGTGGTGCGACGACAGGATGGGGTGATGCACTCCCAGGCATCGACAAAGAGAATAGAATTCATCAGAACCCTAGTACAGACCTCAGTGCCTTCTCCGCTCGCTCGGGCTGACAGCGTCCTGCTTCCGCTCTCCTCACCATTTGACCCACGAACCACATGACTTTTCCCTCACCTTTGCCGGCTTGTCGCTCAGCGAGAACCTTCTTTACCATGTCATCGCTGCTATCCACGACCGCTTGAGCAAGAATTTCGTACTCTTCGTCGGTCATCTGGATCAGGCGCAAGCTTTCTGCATCAATGACATCTGCAATGTGCCTGGGTGGGTCTTCCGAGAGGATAGACAGCAGGTGCCGCGCGGTTGGCGTGGTTATCTCGTTTCTGAGCATATGTAGAAGTATGTCGGCTAAAATCGGAGCGGTGCTGTTGCCGTTGCTCAAAGCGGTATAGGGAAATACTCCATCTGTGGCTGCAAGTGATGTTGGGATATCATGTAAGACCCAATTGGCGACAGTCTTGCCCAACTTTGCCCTTGCAGAATGCTGCTTATCGAGAGTTTCATCAAGGATAGCAAAAGTCTCCAGGAAGTAGTCCAATCTGTTCCCGTCATCTAAAGCGACCATGGTCCTGGCATCCTTTATCGTGAGTCCATATTTGGGGTCCTCGGTGAGAAGCTTGATGCTCTCGTCTGGTAGCATTGGCATGTTGTCTCTCAAATGAATAAGTAGATCATCGCCAATGATGACAGCGCCCAGGTCGGGGTCCGGCATATATCTATAGTCAACCTCGCCTTCTTTCCCTCGCAGGCGCTTCGTTTCGGTGCTGCCGAGGGCCCAACCTCGAGTCTCGCCTTCAATGATGCCACCAGCTTCGAGGACAGATATCTGGCGCTCTCGCTCAGCAATAATGGCGTCCTCAACAGCTTTGAAGCTGCTTAGATTTTTTATCTCCGTCCGCTGGCCCAGGCCTTTAACTCCGGCATATTCTAGCGTGGCAGAGCCAGCTTGTGCGTATTTGTCCCGCACAGAGACGTTGACATCGGCGCGCAAACCACCCATCTCCATGCCGGTCGTATTGGCGTTCACGGCTTTCAAGATGGCCTGTATCTTCCGCACCAGTGCTGCGGCGGTCTTGGGGCTATGGATTTGTGGCAGCGTGATAATTTCTATCAACGGATGACTCACGCGATTGAAGTCAAGAAGCTGTGTCGTAGGCGGTTGAGCGACCGTCTTCGCAGTGTCCTGTTCCATCTGGATTTGCTTTATGCCAATCGTGATCTCGTCACCGTCGTCGGGGTCAATATCGTCATGCTTGTAGAGTGTAATACGGCCATTTTTAGCAAATGGCTCATAGTACTGCGTAATCTGATATCCATTGGGTTGGTCCCACCAGAAGTAGTGTTTCCTGTCAAATGAGCTCTTCCTTTGGATGTGGCAGTTCAGGGCTAGTGCGGCGCGTAGAGCTGGAAGAAGGGTAGCAGCCTGAAACGTTGGCTGAGTACCTGGTAGTGCAGCATCGAATGGAGCGACGTGGGTGTTTGGTGTAGCAGACAGCGAGGTTTGGGCTGAAGAGAAGAGTTTATGCGCTGTAGATAGCTCCGCATGGATCTCAATGCCAACAGTCAACTCCCATTTCTCAAGTCGGGGATCTTTGCTAGTCAAGTCGCTCTTCTGCGAGCGTTTGGCCTCTTTCCTTGCCCGCGTTTCTTCTTTGATTTGTTTTCGAAGGGGTTGGGGAGTTTCATTGCGAGTTGTGGTGGACTGAAGCTCTGCATTGCGGCGGAGGGATGATGCTGTGCCTAGACATCGCCGGCAGATCAAGGAACCGGTAGAGGGGTTCAAGGCTCGAAGCAGGGCTCTGGATGGAGCTCGGTGCATGGTAGACGTATGTGGTGTCTGGGGTGACACGCGTGTGGTGAAAGTGAAAGGGAACGCGGTTGTAGCTCGGTGGGAGGTTCACCGACCACCGACTCGCGTCATTGGTACTGCTGCCTTACTATACCAAGGCAGCGTTGCAGAGCCAATAACACGGCGAGTAGGAGTGAAATCAGGGAGCACCAGAGGTTATGGCTCCAGCCGTAGTTGACTTTATTGACGGTGACGGTGCCATCAGCGACGACAGTGACTTCTACGGAAACGAGCCAGATAACCGCCCCGAGCTAGAAGCATACATCGGCTACGCAGATCGCTTACCTTACAACATTGCGTACAGAGCTGGTACGAAATTGGCTCTCGCTCCAGGCGAAAGGTTACATAACCCTCTCGAAGGCGACAAATCTGCATGGCAGCTAAACGAGACCATCGACATATTCCTCAAGCGGCTCCCGCCATCAACAGCCTTGAATATTGGTCCATGGATATGGATGCCAAATCCCCGCAGTCCACCAAAAGCTCAAGAACCTGATAATGACGCGTTCATCGATGCTGGCGATCGGCTTTTGGCCAACTTCCTTGCTGAAAATGGTGGCAAAGCCCCCACAGGTCGAGGTGTAAAGGCCAAGGTGCAGAAACTCGAAAGTGAGCTGAAGCAGACTGCAAAGCGATACAACGTTGCCAGCGGCAAATGGATGCTCTTCCCATCCGAAGGCCAGGTCGATCGTGTTTGGAAGACCGTCTGCGACGCGATGCTGAGAAGTAACCTGGGCAACATGGCAAAGGTTGCAACCAAGGACGAGACCAAAGATGGCCGCCTCGTCTGCATTTACACCTACGACTTTGAAAACGAGGCAGATGTTAAGAGAGTTTGCACGCAGCTCAAACTCTTGGGGCTCATCCCGGACAAGGGTATCTACTACAAAGCTGATGCATGGACTCTACTGGATCTAGGAAGTAAGAACGACTATGGGATCAAAGCTAGCATCTATGGAAGCAGAGATATGCTTAAAGGATGACTACGGGACATGACATAACGCAATAGACGAATCATGATATCTAATGATACACATCTATCTGAGTTTTAAGATGCTGGTGTTTGCTGCACCAATCATACAATAGTCTCAAGTTCTCTAGCATAACCCAGCGTGTTCTCAATGACCTGCCCACTGCTCGATAGGATATCGTTCTCGCTCGCACCTGCGTCTAAAGCAGGGAAATATATCCGGCCATCATGTGCGTGCCACCCTCGCTCCTTTGAAAAACCAACAACGCTGCCTTCGCTGTCGAGGAACAGCAGGTTCTTTGCATTTGTGACGGGAATAGAGGGATATGCTTTTTCCGAGCAAGACGCCACCTCTGATCGAATAGTACCAATCAAAATCTGTGTTCGTTAGTAATTACTCCAAGCGTCTCCACGGAAAGTAGCAAAGCAACTCACCCCAGAAAAGATGGCAAACTCCTCACTCGGCACACGGTCGCTCTTCGTCTCCCGCCACACCCGATCATAGCTACCCTCCATCAGCCACTGCTCCAGTCTGATCGGATACTGCACAAAGTCATCCTCATCGATGCCCTTGCCGCCCTGGCCCGCCGCAACCTCCAGACTCTCAAGCAGCGTGTGAAACCCCGCGTAGTCGCCCTGGCTCAGCAACAGCAGAAGGTACAAGCCCGTGATCTTCGAGCGCTGACTCTGATTTGATGCAGCTGGTGCGGCGAAGTAGAAGGGCTGCAGCTGCTGGAAGTAGCGCGTGAAGGCGGCCGGATCCTGCAGGCGGATGGAGATGAGCGCGCCGAGCTCGAGCGTGTGTTGCGCGGCTTGCAGCAGCTGGGGAGGGGTGTTTGCGGATGGGACGAGGGCATGCGAGTGCAGGAGGGAAAGCTTCGCTTTGCTGAGGAGGGAGGTGCTGGTCTTGTGGTTGTTGGCGGTGATGTTCTGCTCGAGCTGGCGCAGGATGCCGCTGAGGTCGCTGCTCGCAGCAGCCGGCATGATGTGAGATGAAATGCCTTTGTATGTCGGAAGATCGGATGGCTATGGAAGTTGTTAGAGTCGGATGCTGTGAGTGTTGTTTGTGTTGCAAGTTACTGATGCTTGAGCTTCGGCCTCCGTCGCCTTGTCGCGTCATTCAATGTCACGTGCTCTCGCTGGGAGCTTTCCGGCCCCTAAGCGTTTTGGACATCATAGACCCCTTGTTCCTTAATAACTTGAATATACTCACATCTATCACTTGGTGCCCTGCGACGAAGCTCTCACAGTACTGGGTCTTTTCCCAGACCACATCGACACCACTTCTTGTCAATCATGGGGCATTGTGATCAATACTTCAGATAATTACCTCAACGACGGGAAAGATGAATCACTGTAGACTGCAACATAAGGTAAATTCATCGCCCATAAGTACCCTCATATTTAAAGATTTCCGCTTTGTGGTCTTATGTACGATTGCGACACCTCACGTGTGTTGCAATCTAAGACTCTCTTCTAAGAGTCTGCTGTTGCGAGTACAGATAAACAGCGATTCGCTGCTTGCTAGAGGCTCAAACGCCCTTCCTACCAACCTTAATTGAATAGAATTGAGGGCTTTGAGCTTTTGTATTGGTTCAAGTACCCTTTCGAGGCCTCGAATGCTCGAAGTATAGTCATTCCATTCCGGGCGATACGTTCCAACTTCGATTTGTATCCTTAAGTTCTTTAAACCACGCATTTGTGCAATCAAGTCCCACAACCTGAGCCATCTTTTATACCTTTTGCGAGACGTAAGATCATATGGGGCTTCATTTTTAGCCATGGAGACATCTTGTCAAAATCGTTTGTCTACGGTGAAAGACAGACTGGTGATTGAGTTAAGTAAAACAGGTCTGAACAGCGTAGGCAGAACCAGAATCGCATCAGGGTGGCGCAAGTGAAAAATCGGGGTTCGATACAAAATCGGACGACATTCAGTGTAGAATTGACGACACACCAGGAGAAGATTTATATTAGCAGGGCTCAATGATTTGCGAGGTGAAGGTGAGGGAGAAGAGCAGTCTGAAAAGCTAACAGGTTCCGCAGTATCGACAACGCAATAGATCCCGCCAGGTGGAGTTGGTAGAATGACTTCCTCAACTCGGCCATGGATTTGATCTCTTGAGTCAGGTAAGCTGTCCGAGATTCGAGGGCTAAATGCTGCTTGGTGGCAAGCCGGGTTTGGACAGCGAGTGAAGGCAAGATGTTTCGGCTCAGGAATCAAGTGAATGACCGTATCAGGCTTGAGATCAAGGACGTCGAGGTATATCCTCTCGCGCATTTCAAGTAGTAGCCTACTGAAGAGGCCAAGCTCAGACTTATGGCTGGCGGGCACATAAGCCATGTCGTCTCGTTTTGTGTATCCCGACGCAGAAGGAAGCATCTCCTTTCGTCTTTTTTCGCTGCGTTTACTGTTTTTCGCACTTTGGTGGGTGGACCTTGCATACTTAGTGCAGCAACAGAAGGAATACCACGGTTCGTCACTGTCATTGAATAGCAATAGCGGAATGCAACAACACGGCGCGCAACAAATAAGGATAGCTGTTCTGGTGAGGCATACTTCACACCACGCAGCCCACGTGTTGAGGGTATCCATAGCACGGGCTCAACTGCGCAGTCTGATTAAAAAAGTCTCTCTTGTTACCAGTGGAGTGCCCCGAGAACAGAAGTCGTTGGTGATTGCGCGGTTTGGAGGCCCAAAAGTGGGGCGGGTGGCTCTTCCCATTGAGATGGTATCATTATTAAAATCTGAGAGGAGAAATCAAAGTCATTGCACATTAATATTATGTTAGCCTCCTTTTCATGAGCGACAAAGCCGGAGTACATTTTAGTCTTAGGCGTTGACTTATATCAGCCTCGCTACAAACATCGCTGCTTGCTAGTCACTATCACTATCCGAATCATCAAATTGTGCAAGTTCTGCAAGGCCCTTTGCCAGTCTTCGTTTTGGCTTGCCACCTTCTTCTGCGCCTTCATCTATGCCCCAGCTTTTCTCGCCCTCCTTGACCGCCTCTAGATCAGCTGCCAGCTCTCTCCTCTCCTTAATCCGTCTTGCCTTTTCCTCCGAGAACCTCCCATCCATACCCACGTCACTCAGCATCTCTTTCAGGTGTGAAATCTTCGCCCTGGGCGTGTCATAGGCCTTCAGATAGCTACCCCAGACCTTTCGTATACCGCACTTCACGAGCCATGACTGCAATTTCTTGATTTCTTCCTCTTGAGGAGTCGCGCTTGACTCCTTCTTGGGTTTCACTGCAGGTTTAGAAGTTGCCTTCTTTTGCTTTGCTGGCCCGTCGGACAAGGGTGAGCGTTTCTTTCCCTTCCGCGGTGGACTTTCGACAATCACGTCAGACATCTCGCTCTCGTCGTTTGCTTCGGAAGTTGTCTTCTTTTCCTTCGGAGTTTGTGCCGGCGGTGGAGATTTAGCGATACTGGAAACGTCACTTTCATCATGTCTCGCTTCAGACGCCTCATCTTCGGACTCGAGAGGTGTGCTCTTCTGCCGCTTGCGTCGCGCTTTTTGCTCGTAGGTAGGATGTGATTTTCGCTTCTTCGAGACAGCGCTAGGACTGGGGCTTTCTTTGACATCACTCTCGTCGCTTGCCGTCTTGGATCTTGATGATGTAGAGGGCACGTGACCCTGGACCGGAACATCATCGTCTTCTTCGTTGTTCTGCGGTTCTGGCCCGGGCTCCTGCTTCTCCACCTCATCTGTGACTATGTCTTTGCTTTTCTGGTTCCATGTGCCGTGTGTTTTGAAGAAATCCGAAGGAAGGCCTAGACGAACCGCGACGCCCTCGCGAACGCGCTTCACAGTCAACGAGTCCATGTCGCCGGTCTCAAAGCACTTCACCACTGCATTTCGAAGGGCGCGTTCCAATTTTGCGTCGGACGGAGGCATGATGACGTCGTTGCACCGCTCATGCACTGGGATGGGGTGGGTGTTTACAGTGGAAACCGGGGTACAGCTCGCGTCAGTCCGACCGACGTGACCCGCAGAGCCTCACTTTTCTGGTGATCAGCGAACTAGTGTGAACCATCTTCATTCATTTTCAATTTCAGGCCGGGCGCCTCACGAAACAAATTTCAAAACAAATGGACTACAGACCAACACCGGCGCCAGAATTACAGCGACTAGCTCCTGATCAAGTGTACTGGTCCTCACCAGGCTCCGAGGCCAGTGGCGCATTCGACGCCAAATGGGCTCCATGAAATCCAAACCCCACCGGGACCGGGCATTCCGCCATTGCAATTTCTTCCAAGGTTCTCGCATCAAGACACAGCAGATAGCTAGTACCTTTCTCCCCATTCAAGACCACAGTCAAGAGCACACCATCGTCTTCCTCCGTTCCTCCAGGCCTGGCGACGAATATTGGCTCCCCAGGCGTGTGCTTCGCGCGTGACCAAAGTTTTGCTGTCTCAGTCTGGGTGTCCGACTTCCCAATAGCATCTGCGAAAGAGCTCAGACCCCTGGTAATCACGGTATAGACATAGCGGTGCTTTTTGCCCCTGTAAGCCGAGTTGATTTGAGGGAGGTCACCCGCACCAGGTTCTTTCAAGTCCATCACCTTGATCGCACGGCCCTTTTTCTTTCCGTTCCAAGCCGGTGCATCTAGCTTGATACCGGACAACTCATATCTTGCAAGGCTTACGCTCGATTTTTTGACGGCGTCCTTGAACCAGTCTGCATGTTTCCCATTTGACACGATGTTCTCATAGTAGAATTGGTGTAAGACGTTCATGTTCTCGAACTCGCACAGCTCAGCCATAACACTGACCTCTCCTTCTTTTTCACCATCCTCTTCCCATGCGTTGACCGAGTGAAAGCAGAACATAGCGGGGCTCTCGAAGCGTGCCACAACTCCCTTCTTCTTAGTCGAGCGATCAACAACAATCCACTGGCATTCTGCACTACTGTCAAACTCGAGAGCATCCAGTACGTTGCGCTCCCAAAGAATCTTGGCTCCACCTGCCGCAAAGTACGAAGGCCAAACACAAAGGATGACAAAGTGCTGAGTCAAGAAGAGTGAGTGAATATAAGCACCCTTAGTATCGGAGATGGTGGCCAGAATATCGGTTCCAGATCCGTCTGCCTTGCTACAGAAGACGCGATAGACAGACTTCCTCCCAAAGGCTAGATTGTAGTTGTACAAATCACCAGTAACGGGATCAAGGCAAGAGTGAGCTGAAGAAATTGGTCCCTTGAGATCCGGATGCAAAGTGTCTTGCGATGACAGAGACGTTGCCTCGAGAGTTTCCACGTCGAATTGTTTTGTGCCACTCGCATCCGTAGTTAGGTTCATCAAATTGCGACTGGATTTATCGTTGCCGAGCACAGGCCGAATCGCAACACCAATGTTGGCCATCCCAAGCCCAACTTCCTCCTTTTGGAAAACACTCTTGACCTTGTGGTAGAATGTATCGCAAGGATCACGCTTCTGCGCAAAGGAGAATCCTTCGAGACGACCAGTCGTACGTGCCTTTTCTATCAACTCATCTACTTGGCTGCGAGATTGATAAGTAATGCGAGTCGCTCCTGCATCAGGGGTGATAGTGAACTTGTGCAGCCGTGTAAAGCCATCGAACCAATGCCTGAGCTCAAAATCTTGCTTTCGTTTTTGATTTACTACGGGGTATTTGTAGGTACCCGGTCCAGTACGAAGGAGTGTGCCCGCTGTCCAGGAGGGAAAACTACCTGTGGTCTTGAGAACAACAGGGGAGCGCACATCCTCATAGAAATTGAACTTTTGGCAGGCAGTTAGTAGATTAATCTAAGAAATATGGAAGCTGGAACAGCATAGCATACACCAGCATCGTTCGGCCAATCACCATAGTGATCAGACTTCCCATTTACGTCAACAACCTCCGAGGAAGCCGAGGACACTATGCTGGAAGAAGGCGATGTATCGGCATCGTGGTCTTGCTTGTGACCGACATTGGACTCTTGATGACTGGGGGGGTAAGATGTCCCCAAAGCAGTGGGAGATATCACTTCAGTAGCATGCATATTGATTTTAACTCTGATAAGCTACGAAAGCACAATGATTTTTCTTACTTTATTGAAGCTGCAACGAGGCTACCATAGCAGGTATATATACACGTATTTGTGAATATGTTGAGCAATATTATTGACGGTCTCAAAACACCGTGTCCGTCGGACCTGGGTATGTCTTAACGTCATACACTCCTATATATGCGATCCTGCGATCCTTCAAAGATTACATGTGGAAGTGGTACAATTAGATAATTGAGCTTATTGGACAAGTGAGGGGCCCCTGACCACCCCTATTGAGCACCCCGCTGTTTCTACGCACGTAAGGATTTGGCCGGCGGACGGATTTCTGCTCCGCTTTCTGGTCACGCGGCTTCGCAAACAAGCATTATTATTCCTACGCGTCAACGCCTAAAATGTATTACGCTTTCCGTTGCAAAGGTGAGATATCGATGTCTATTTGGATCTACAGGCTTGCACTGTTGAAAAGCTTCATGAGAGGCACCAGTCTGTAATGCATCTAGGTGGAGAGATGTTGAGCTGCTTGTGGGAGGGAGCGACGCTATCAGATTCGTTCAGTCAATCCATGAGTGTCGGTTAGGTAGCATGACACACTTCTCCCCGCTACACTTTGCAGCTGTTGTCTTTTTGGTCGTTGGGGACGGCAGGACCATCACTACCACCATCGAAGCCGTCGGCCGCGTCCCATGCCTGCGTCATGGATATGCCATTTGCCTGGTGCAGAGGATTGAGCTTGAGTTGCGCTTCTGTTGGCACGTGAGTGGGTATGCTGGTAAGTTCAGCCACAAATGACCCTCCCCACCAGGCGCTGGTGTACTTGCCCACATGCTTTGATAGTTTCTGGTAATTGAGGAAGCGTTGGTCTTCTCCCATAGTGACAGCATCGTGAAT
This sequence comes from Carpinus fangiana, assembly GCA_006937295.1. NCBI lineage: Eukaryota > Viridiplantae > Streptophyta > Magnoliopsida > Fagales > Betulaceae > Carpinus > Carpinus fangiana. The sequence goes on along the minus strand of VIBQ01000013.1, from coordinate 1,848,299 downwards.
AGCATCTGCAAATTCCTCAGTGTTCCATGGATTAATGACGAGACTGCCATTAAGGCTCTGTGCGGCACCTGCGAACTCGGATAGAATCAGAGTTCCGTGGCGCTCCTGTTGTGTTACAATGTACTCGTAAGACACCAGATTCATGCCATCACGCGTAGATGACACAATACACACGTCGCTGACAGCATATAAAGCAAGAAGCTCATCGAATGTGACGGACTTGTGTATGAAATGGATCGGCATGAACTCAATTGTACCGAATCTGCCGTTGATGCGCCCCACGAGCTCATTGACAACAGCACGAAGATTCTGATACTCTTCAACGTCCTGCCGGCTGGGAACCGCAACTTGTATTAGGACGATTTTGCCAATCCATTCTGGGTGTTTCGTGAGAAAGACTTCTAGCGCATGCAGCTTCTGTGGAACGCCTTTGATATAGTCGAGACGATCAACCCCAACCATGAGCTTGACACCTTGGAATTTGCGTTGAAGCGATGTAATCCGCTCCTGCACACTGTCGTTCAAAAGGCCGCTTTCGAAGTTATCGGGATCTATTCCAATGGGGAAAGCCCCAACGCAGACCATCTTTCCGTGGAAATTAACACCACGAGGCGAAGTTGGCAAACCGAGAACTCTTGAACAGCTGCTCAGAAAATGCCTAACATAATCATGGATGTGGAAACCGATCAGATCACAATGCAGGACACCCCTGAGTATCTCATTGCGGACGGGAAGAATCCTGTAGATCTCACTGCTGGGAAATGGTGTGTGTAGAAAGAAGCCTAGTTTTACGTTTTTTTTACTGGTACCGATTTCTTCTCTCAGCATGGCTGGTAACAGCATAAGGTGGTAGTCGTGAATCCAGACCAAATCTCCATCCTGCACGTCGACAGCGATCGCTTTTGCAAACAGGCGATTTGCTTCGCAGTAGGCGTCCTAGGCAGACTGTTCAAAGCTAATCTCACCAGGGTGATAATGAAACAAGGGCCAAAGTACAGAATCTACACAAATATTTAGTGGATCGCATCTTGGAGCTGAGACTTTTGGACGTTACTTGAGAAGCCATTGTAGTGGCGGTCTGCGAGCTGATCGTCCATCATGACTGGAATTGCATTGTATTCTTCTCTTAACTTTCTTTTGAGAAGAGTGGTTTCATTGTTTGGTACCTGGAGCCCAGGCCAGCCGTACCATCGAAATGTGGTGGATTTGGAGAGGCCGTTGAGGCCACTGACAAGGCCACCGGATGACATGGAATACTCGTACGTCCCATTAGGCAAGCGGTTGATCGTTATGGGTAGTCGGTTTGATACCAAGAGAAGGCGGCCTTCGTGTGTGGTTTCAGGATCGATAGCTGTAGGCATTATCACGGCAATGCGTTGACTGGTGCGCGGTATATTCCGAGAGGGCAACAATGCGTGGTTCCGATTTCTGCAAGCTCATGGCATAACAGTTTAAGCTACGAGAGAGGTATTGTGGTAAAGGAAGGACAAGAAGTAGTCGGAGACTGCAGAACTCATTAGCGACCAGATCAAGATAGACAGTATGATCAAACACTGACAGTATATGAGGTTTCTCAAGATGGAAGCAGAGGATATTCATAGCCTTCGTCACAAATTGCAGTATTGAATATGTGCAGTGCAGGCGCGAGGCGCACGCGAGTCATGTTCGAGGGCAGGAGCTTAGCGCGGATGTATGCGTGCTGCAACAACGCTATGCAAAGGGCACAGTCGATGGTAGGCAAGGCTTAGTATGCAGAGATTGAAAATTACGCATGTTAAGTGAGAAAAGATCAGTAGGATCTAGAAATTGCAACGTGCTACTCGAAAACCAATGTAGTGTTGGCCTTGTTTCACTTTCAGCAGGTGACCATTTGGGGATGGCATGGTTCAGTTCCGTTCGAGAACGCTTCAAGCAGCGTAGTCCGTCTTCGTGTAGTTCCAAGACTGTAAGCGAGCGCAGATGATTCTATACGAAGGGTTTTTTTTGTAAGCCCCATAGACCACCCAAAGACTTTTTTTTCAAGATCGTGACGTTGAGACTACCAAGATATCAACCATATGTTGAATGAAGACATGTCACAGTCCCCCTTTCAATCCTTCAGCATCCCGCACAGCCAGGTAGTCAACGACAGTATTTGACCTGTATAAACGATTGCAGAATGCTGTTTGATCATCATTTTAACCAGTCTTAAAACAACCAGGTTGTAACGCTCTTGAAGGCGCGTCACAATGACCATGCCCCAAAGCGGCTAGCGCGTCTCTTTTCATTTGCGGACTTTCAATGCTTCTCGCAGCCAACACCATTGACACTACGCACACCACCATCTCCGGTCTCGAGACCTTCTGCTCATCCCAAGAGAACCATTCCCATCGTCCGGCTGAAGAAGGACATCAGGATTGATAGAGCAACACTCACAACCACGCACGTCCCGCCCAGACCCCTTGACTAGGACAAAAGTCCAACAACCTCGAGAGCTCTCTTCATTGAGTTGCTCGTCACCACCCTCCCTCTCTCACACCGCTACCCCACCGTCATCTTCACAACATGTCCTCCGCACAACTCGCCACCCCGGTGCGCACCGCCACCACCAGGCTCGCAACCGGCGCCAGCCGCCATCCACCCGCAGTCGTCGTCTCCGCCGGCCGCATGCAAAAAACCGTCAAGGTGCGCATGATCAACCAGACATGGAACAAGAAGCTGCGCAAGTACTTCACCGCCCAGACAACGGCTCTGGTGCACGACCCCACGTCCGCCGTGCGCGCTGGCGACATCATCCAAATGGCGTCGTCGCGGCACTCGAAGCACGTCCGGCACATCGTGGCCAACATCGTCTCGCCGTTCGGCGAGTCGCTGGATCAGAGAGCGGGCAAGGTGCTGAGCCCTGAGGAGAGGCTGCAGATTCGCGATGAGAAGCGGCAGAAGAAGGTTGAGCGACGGGCTTCGCGCGGCGTGGAGAGCGCGGTGCAGGAGGCGGTGCAGAGGGGTTGGCATGTCCCGTCAGAGCTACTAGCTGCGGCTCAAGAGGCAAGAGCTGTAGACGGCAGACAATCATCACCGCGCGAGCACACAACATCTGTGAAGACTAGCGAAGATGCCGGAAAGGGGGGCAAGACGGTAGCAAGGGGGTTGGAGAAGGGTAGACAGAATGAAGCCGGCTTGGAAGATGCAGTTGTGGGCAAGGTCGCAGAAGATGTGAGTCGGCTTCGACTGGAGGAAGAGAGTGGCCGAAAGGTCGACAACGCATAAACATCCAGAGAAGTAACGGAATGTCACATGTATAGTATATGTAAAATGCTCAATAGGTCCTTCTCAGGGAGACTACCTTGGTTTCAAGTTCTAGCGACATTTCTATCGTTCTCCATGATCCTTGATGCAGACGTCTATGGAAACTCCGGATAGTTTTGGGCAGGCCGTATGCCTGGCCGTTGCTTGAAGAGATTCAAGATCGGCAGGAATAGCTTAGGCAACCGTCCATCGTCGAGTCGGTCTGCTTTCTGGATTTCAATTGTTGGATCTTCCTGCGCCCTTGCTAGGTCGTGCACGTGTTCCCATGTCTTCCAATACCAGGCTTCGCACTTTTCGGGCTCCATGAGCTGCACTTCCACTTCCCCGGCCACGCGTGCCGTCACGAAGACCGTAATGTAATGGGCATTATCTTCTGGCATCACATCATTTGTCGCTGTGAGAAACTTGATATTGTGGATGTCGAGTCCCGTCTCTTCCATGATCTCACGTGCAGCACACTCTTCGAACGTCTCGCCGAACTCCAGGTGGCCGCCAGGGAGTGCATACGTGCCTAAATCCTTGCAAGTCAGAGCAAGTTCTCGTATGACACGACTGAAGCAATCGTATCACGGAATCAGAAAGACAAGTCTGACCTGCACCGTGGCTGCCCTTTCTGCGGCCAATGACAAACTCGCCATGGTCATTAAGCACAAAAACACCCACACCAACCCGCGGGTTCTTGGCTGCAGTTGGCGTCGACATATGGAACGCAGAAGCGGTTATGGAGGTTCAAAGCTCGTTAATGCCTCTTCTCATTCGGTTGCGACTGCGTTGCTGATTCATAAGTACTCTTTGGCTCGTCGGACGCCTTATGTGTACTGCGCCCCCGCTTCTGCCTGCCTCAACCAATCCGTTCGACGCCCACCTGCACTGCCTCGAGTGCCGCTACAGTGGCACACAGCCACGTCTGCTGTTCGCTTTGTCTATCCTAGTGTTTACTTGCCCCACAGTCGTGTGACATTGTTTGCTAGCTCTGTCGTTGGTTGACGAAAGCCGCCACAGGCACGGACACCAGTTGTACCATGATGTATCATCCTCTTCCCAGCTGTTTGCTTTGCCCAAAAATCTACCCAGAATACCCCGTTCGAAAATGACGTGAACCCAAAAATCACCCTCAAACTACCCGGTACAGCTTCTTGGCAATGAAGAAGCACGAGAGACCAAACACCACCAGCCCCGCCGTAATGCACCAGAACCAGGTAAGGCTGTCCACGTCTTGGCCTGGCACCAAGACGTTCATGCCCCACATTCCCGTGATGATATTCATGGGTAGCACAATCGTGCCCAGTACAGTGAGCTTGCCGAGCACGTCGTTGGTCTGCTCCGCCCGCTCATTCATGCGGATGTTGATCTGCGCGAGGTAGTTGCTGTGGGCTCGCGAGAGAATGCTGTCAATCATTAGCTCAGCTCTCCTTTGTTCATCGCAGAAATGGTCGACTTACTTTTCGTAGTGTGTGAGGTTACCCGTCATCGTCACAATGTGGTCCTGGATGTCACCGAGGTAGAGCCCGACATCGCTGCGCGGCGCCACCTGCCACTGCTCGTTGCAGCGCTTTGCAAGGCCCTTGATGACATCTGCCTTGTTCCCCAGCAGGCGGTATAAGCCCATAACCCGCTTCCTGCACTCACCGACTCGCAACAGCATGTCTCGGCTTGTCTCTGCAGATGTGACAGACGCAACAGATTCCGAGTCGGATCCGTGCGACTTACCGGCAATCTTCTCGTAGATGGTCACCTTGTCCTTGGGCTCGGGGGGCTCGAGGCCCTTTCGTTTCGCCTCATCTTCTTTGAGGCCTTTCGAGTGCAAACGCAGAATCTCATCGTCAATATCGTCAACTTCGCTCTCAATCTGCTCGATCAGTGGGGCATATGCGTCGGTGATGTTGTCGATGATGGCATATGAGATCCAGTCAGAATCTGTGTACTGATGCTCAGCCAGCTGGCGGATGCGACGGCGAACGTTGGGTGGATGCGGCATCTGCGAGAAATGAAAGCTGATGACGCCACCCTTGAAAACAACGAAATACATGTTGACAGGCTCCATGTAGTCCTCGTTCTTTTCATCCTGTTCAAAGGTACGGTAGTTGACGAAATAGTAGTTGCGGAACAGCTCGACCTTCTCACGGGCCTCTTGCTCCATAATATCCTCTGCTGTCAGCTTGTGAATTCCGAACGCTCGGCAGATGACTCTCATTTCTTCATTTGTAGGCTGCAGAACGTCCAGCCAGAACACTGGACGAGGGCCATACCTCTTGCTGCGCTCCTGGAGGTGGTCTGTAACAGGTGTGATACGTCCAGGAGACTGTTCTGCCGAGAGAACGCGGTCTGTGTGCCCGAGGATTGACGACTGTCTCGTGCCAGATCTTGATTCGCCATTTTGAATTGGGGTTGCAGATCGATCTTTACCGATGGGGGGAGCTCCTAATGTGGACAATACCTCTTCCTCATCATCCGACGAGTCTGCATCAATCTCCGGCGCCTCCGGAATGAACAACTCGCGAAAGCTAAGTCCGAGCTGCTGCAGTCCGGAGATGGTATGACTACGGAGAGATGAGTCGAGTTCTTCGTTGAAGTACGTCCAACGGAAAGGCTCATCGTCCTGCTCGCGCTGCCAAGCTACCTTGCGTGGGCGTAGTCTGCCGCCAACCATCTCAGGCTCACTGACCTTCTTCGCACGAAGACCTTCCACGGTGCGCTCTTCTCTCTCCTGCCGACTCCAATCTTCCAGCGCCGCTAGATCGGGCCAGGGCCGTCTCCTGCTGCGCCGCATCTTTGCGCCGGCTCCTTCTTCGGTATGCAACACATCTTCCTCGCCCAGCTCAGTCATTTGATCAAAGGGAAGACACACGTCGTCCTTGTCGCCACTTTGTCCCGTGGGGCGCCGACGTTGATTGAAGCTGTTGTTTCCGGTGGGAGGACGGTCATCAAGCGGTCCCCCATCGATATCGATAACAGTCTCGTTGCCGTAGGAGCCCATAAGACCACGGCCGTACTCCAGAGAGGGACCATGAGTATATTCGGGCAGCATAACATCGTCATAACCTTCATCGCCGCCTAATCTGGGGCTTCCGGGTACAGATGGTGGATTGTTAACATCAAAGCTTGATATTGACATGGAGGAGTTGATACGAGGAAGACCCTTTCGTCGGTGTCCAGACCTTGAGGAGCCTATTGACGAAGGACGCGCACTCAACAGAGGTCTCCTAGGAGAATCCGTTCCGTGATTGAGGCCGCCATAATTGGACGCTGCGCCCTTCTTGGGTCCCGAGCTTTGCCTTCGCGATATCAATGGCGTTCTGTCTGTTGCGCCTATGCCATCCTCTTCATCACTCTCGGCGTGAGCACCAAAGGCGGGTTTGACTGTGTCAACGCTCTCGTTCATGGTGGAATGCAGACCCGGGCTGTCGCGTCGAAATTGACCAAAAGGAAGCAGGCGACCATTGAATGGAGATGCGACACTCTGTCTGCGAAGACGTGTCTCCGAGTGATCCCTGATGGATGGAAAAGATAAGCTTCACAAACAGGAAACAAACAGACGCAAAGAAACTCACCGATGATCAAGAAGGGCTTCGCTTTCTAGGCTGGTATTACTTCCTGCTCTGTGTTTGTAGAATGAAGCTTCGGGAACAGTGCCTTCGGGGACGTCGAGGAGACTCGGATGTTCTGGAAGGGCTGGTGCCAGGTCTGTGTCTGAGGGCGCCGCAAAGGATTGGCGTCTGTTTTTGCGCTTTCTGCCTCCTCGATGTTTTCGTTTCTTCGTTTTACTTTCTGTGTCCCCGCTAGTTCCTACATGAGTCCCTGAACCAGCCCGAGAGCCTGGCGATGGGCGAGACGGGGCAGAGGGTGCTTTGCCACCAGGTTTGCCGGTAGCAGGTGCTGCTTGGGATGGACGCTGTGACATGGTCTTGTGAGCAGCTTTGCTGAGTGGAGTACGCTCTGGGTTGACGCTTCGGGTGTTGGGGGGTGGACGAGCTAAGGCTATCAATTGGTCGGACCAAGAATCGCAGTCGGTGCAGTGGATGAGGTGTGGATCGATCGGCGAAGCTTGCTTAAATGCCGCACTATAGCAGTTCCAGATTGCCGGGCATTCGTGACCGGTGGCGTTTGTTTGGAAATGCTCGGCAGACAAGCAGCACGAAGATTGGCCAAAGCGTGGAAAGGTGGGAATGTGTCAATGGCGGTATCTGAAGGACGGACAAAAGCGCATGGATGATGCTGGGCGCCGTGCCAAGAAAAGTGCCACGGGTGCCACGCCAGGGCCCGTGCGGCTCCGGCCGAGTTTCTGCCGATCCCTTTCGATGCGCTCCAAATGCTGTCACTGGAGACCTCACTGCGTGGAGCAAGATGCCCGAGAAACATGCCTCATCGGCTCATTATTTTTGTTATTTTTGTTACCATATGAATTGAGTCCTTGAGTATGAGCCATGATCTGCAGAATCTATTTGCTACGTAGCCAAACCGTGGGACCATCCAAGGCATTCAGCTCAATTACTTTTTTTTCTTGTTGTCCTTGTTCGTTTCTTGCAGCCCTAACCACTCATCCACAAGTCCCTTACAATCATCAGGTCCGTACGGCTCGCCGATTCCTCTCCACCAAGAGCCTTTCCTCAAGCACCTCAGTTCTAGATCTTGCAAGAGGACATCGCAGTAAGGGATCTGCTCAAACACAAAGTCAGGCAGTTTGTGGCCGTATCCATAGATTGATCTGTGTCTTGTGAAGCAATTCCGTAAGGCGGCCTCGTACTCGAGATTCGGCGGATTACCAGCGTCCTCGGTTGTGGAGGTTTCTGTGTCCAGAAAGTCGAGAGAGTCCAGCTTGCGATTCAGATATGCGTAAGCCCATAATGATTGGGCATGAATACGCAGACAATTCTGAATGTTGGACACCAAGCTACTAAAAACAATGCTACGGTCACCTCGAATGACCAGATCTGGGGGCGCCATGAATCTATACAACCTCATGGGCTCTGCTGAATGTGTATTCGATGTACGAACGAGCTTACCATCTCTCTCGAGGTCCAGTGTTGTATTCGCTCCCGGAAGGGGTAATGGTTGAGTAAAATTGGGAACGGGAGCGTCTCGCAGCACCGGAAGTCCAGTGAAGATCTCTTCATCTGCTCGTGCATCCAGTGCGTGCATATGCTTAACGTCTTGGTTGGAGTAATGAATGCTGGGGAGTCCAAGGTCTGAATGAAGTTCAGTTTGAGAGAATACGGGATTTGGTACTGTATTCCATGCTGTTGCCAGTGCTATCCCAGCAAGACAGGATACCTCAGTTCCAGATTTCAAGTGAAGTGTGCCAGATGATAGATGAGAAACGTCATCTTTATGCACCTTCACTTGTCCAGATTTGATGATTGAGTAGATTCCGGGAGATGGATAATTCATGATTGCTGTTTTCGATCCGTACCAAAAACGACTGGCATTCGGTAGCAACTTTTGAAGCTCGGAATATAGGTAATTTGTTTCCACTCTTGCATTTGTCCACCCCGCTATTGACTAGGACATGCATTAGCTCTTTCTGGAATCTCTAACAATTCGATATGCAGGATATGTTGGCCATTGAAAGTTACGAGCTATGAGCCGTCAGACATCCATAACCGGCCGGATTATTGACTCGGACTGTATTACGGTCATGCCATTTGTCGACAAGGAGCAGGAGTTCCCCGGATTGGATATCGCACCAATCAGCTCTATATACCAATGGCCACAATCGAAAAGTATACTTCTGTGAGATAGTTGTAGTTAAGAACATATGTAAGGTCATTGTACTACCAGAGTAGTGATCAAATATTTGAGGTATTCTTGGGTTGGGATTACTACGTAGCTGATCCTTGATAAGAGGTAGCAAAACACCATTTAATCGCGCCAAAATATTACGTCTAAAGACCTTTGTCGTTTCACTGTTAGGACATTCTTCATCACAGTGTGCTGTCATCCTTTTTACTCAGGTGACTTACGAATGCCGTAATCAACGGCCAGTACATAATGGTGAATGTGTTCATGCTAATGTCAAGCTGCCACTAAGAATGTAACTTGAAAGCAAAGAATTCAACTCATCAAATTGGCCCATTCACCTTCGATATACCAATACCGATAGTCCAGCATTTAAGCAGGGTATGGAACACGAGTTAGTCACGTGATGAGGCCAATTTCGTGGACAAATCGCCACCTCCCGAAACGTAAAGACCATTACCAAAGGACGCATCAATCAGTGATTATGGCGACTGTATCAGCAGGGTGAGATCTGGTATGTGAGTCTATTAATACTTCTCCCTTCTGGGAGGCGGCAAGGGGCAGTGCGACGGAACTGCGCAACACAACGCTGCGGCTCTGACTCCTGGCGGCACAGTGCCAATATCCGGTGACCTGCTAGTATTCCTGCAGAGACGTTGAGATACGAAAACCTTAATGCGACATGTGAGATCCAAATGTAGGCAATAGCCTAAAGTCATAATGCCTTCACTCAGACATGGGGGTGTGGTCAGTGGGCACGTACTGCATGCCAACCCCCCCACCGTTTGCCTGAGAGCAACACCAATGGAAATAGCGTAGGATCTCACCCCTGTCTTGAGTTCGTCACACAAGCATCACTGAGCCACCGTGCGGGAAAGTCACCGCCAGCTTGGTGGCATTCCAGCTCCTGCGGACAGCCCCCTTGTGGCTCGGCTTAGAGATCACGCAAACTTCTATTGCGCATACTTCACTTCACTTTCGACATCACTTTGCTCATACCTGTTTGCATGCCGGACGCTCTAGCTATGGCCGTGTCTCCTCCTTTGATCACACCAGCGCCTGATCTGGCACTTCGTCAAGCATCTCGGCAGACCGACTGCGATGGCCAGGGCGTCCGTATGCGCTACCCGCACGCTTCGATGCGCTCTTTCGCTAACGGTTTTAGTTGTGTGTGGTGCAACGGGCACTTGCTACACTGGCCCTAATGGTTTCATCGGATGCTGTTCGACGTATGTCCACCCACTTGTCTTCGCCGCAACGTCCACTGACACCTTGCTCTTCTAGCACTGATTGTGTCGCCCGCACTACTTGTGTTGAGTTCAATGAACTTGCGTACACTTCATGCGACCTCAATTACGGAGGTTGTGTTCCATGGCGAGTCCCTCCGTCCAACACCACGAGATCAACCCGCACTAACAAATTGCTAGCACAAATTCTGCTCTAGCGCACTGTGTAACCCTCACCAATCCTCTCGCTAAGCAGCATGGCATCTATTGCGACTCCATCGGTACTACAATCACGACAGCATACGACAATCTCATTACAACCGGATCAATGGCAGCGAGGCCTAGCAGTGTTCCCACCACTTCATCGGCCTCAGCAAGGTCAACTCTAGGGTCATCAGCCACAACAACAAGCAGTGGCTCTGCTGCTACTACTGATTCTTCGGCCTCCCAATCTCATGCTACCTCTCATCTGACAGGTGGTGCAATTACTGGTATCACTGTTGGATGCATCGCTGTCGTGGCCGCGATCATCGCTCTCGTCGCTTTTCTATTTCTGCGCCATAAGAGATCCAACAAAGATCCTCACGTCAACTCTGACGGAGACTTTTCTGATAAACTAGATGGTGACCATTCGCCGTCTGAGTTGTCGCCCGATACATCGCAGTGTCATCATGGACCCGTGGAAATCGATAGCGCCCCAATAAATCCATATGCAAAAGTCAATACTACCTCTTCTGCCACTGATAAGAGGAGAGACGACATGCATCATGGATCTACAAAGCAAGGACAATATCGTCGTTCAACTCATAATGATCTTGCACAACTGAATATTCAGCGGAGATCGGCGAGTTATGGTCCTTCCACAACATACTCTTCGTTATCGGAGATCAGTGCAATCACGTCGGCTGCCGGAAACAAGTCGCCTCTAGGGCTGCAAGACAGCTTTTCATCTCCGCAGACCTCGCCAGCATTCAGCAATGGGTTTAGGTCATCATCGTCGCCCATCCATCTCTCCCACGGTACTTTTGGTCAGAGCGATCAAACCAGCAGTCTCGAAATCACTGACACTACCAATAACGCGACTAGTGAAACTATCCATGAGGCACCAGAAGATTGTGGTGTACCTGATTTTTCTCGCGACAGAGTCACGCCAACTCGCCCACAACGAAGATACGCAAGTGGTGGCTATCTCAGCCCTGAGCAGGCTATGAGTGATGGCTTTCGAGACATATGATTCAAAAAGGGACGGGTGAAGAGTAGAATAGATTCTCTAATACGCGAATTACGCAGTTGTTACTCTAGGTAGCTTCAGGTAGCCGCAGGTAGCTGAGGCAGTCCGTCATAGTCTTCGACTCTGTCCTTGGCTGTTGTTCCATCTCCGCCCCCAAACATTTGCGGCACTCTAAAGAACGTTATAGTCCTCAAAATGCCGTTCATGATCGATATGCCCCACTTTGTCTCAGGGTTCAGCAAATTCGGAGCTCCAGGGAAGAGTTCCTGGGCCTCCTTCACAATTGGTCGCATGGCCGTTTCGTATCCTTGCAATGCGCTTTGCACGTCTCGGCCGTGCTTGAGAAGTTCGCCCGCGAGTATGTAAGCACCAGTGATAGCGGTGGTAGTACCTTGTCCGCTTATGGGTGAGGGGCAATATCCCGCATCGCCTAACAAGACAGTACGACCCGTATGCCAGGTGTTCATCCTGACCTGTGCCACCTCTTGCATGTAGAAGTCTTCAGCTTTGTCCATGCCTTCCATGACTCTCTGTGCCTCCCAGCCTGCGTCCTCGAAAAACTCTCTTATCAGCGCCTTCTGCTTCTTAACGCCTTCACTGCTGTCGGTACCTGCACCGCTCTTCAACACGCTCCGCAGCCTGTCGTCTTTGTTGATAATACTGAGCAAAGCGCGCGTAGTGCCCACATTGTCAGGTCTAAGGAAGATACAACGCCGCTGCGGAGCATTATACCAGCGCGCCATAGGTCCATCAGTCGGCCCAAGTGGAATCTGAAAGAAGGCCGCAATCTGTCCCAGGGGTTTGAAGACGTCGCGGCCAGCGTCTGGAAACGCCAGACGCCTCACGCTAGAGCCCAGCCCATCTGCTCCGACGACGACATCAAACTTGTCCCCCGCAGCACCGTTGGCGAACTCGATCCTCGCGCCATCTGCTTCCTCATGAATGGCTTTGATGGTCTCCCCGAATAGGTAGCGCACATTCCCATCCGCGCCCTTGCCGTTGAGGGACGCATCGTAGAAAATCTGCGCCAGCGTACCACGCATAATCTCGAATTCGGACGTGAATCCCCCGCCGCCCTTGAGCACGGGAAAGCTGGCCTTGACTTTGTTGTTGGCATCTACAAAGTTTATGCCAGCTTCGGTCGTGTTCTGCGCGCGGACTGCGGATAGAAGGCCCATGCGTGCGACAACATCAATGCCCTTCCCGCGAATGTCTACATTCTGGCCGTGCGGACGGGGGGCTGGGGCGCGTTCCACGACAGTGACGTGGACGGGGACCTTGCTTGGGGCTGAGGCCACGGCCGTGGCGCTGGTGAGTAACGTTGCGAGGCATGGGCCTGCGATGCCGGCGCCGGACACCAATACCTTGAGAGGCCTGTGGGTGAATTGCGACATCTGATCACTTGCACTATGCTCCTCAGTCATGTTTGCGGTAATCGTGAACTGGGAGTGGTAGAAATCGATGATGTAAGCACGAAGGTTATTTTGGTAAGGGGAAAAGGGGTAGCGTGCAGTGTTTTGCTGTGCTGCGCTTGTTCTTCGTAACAGCGGCCAGGGGCGGAAGTCTTTGAAATAAGACTGTCAAGGTGGCGAAAGCGTAAACCTAATACTGCTTGATTAGTTGCAACTTTACTGGTTTGTCGAGCTTCCAATCAACTTTGTTGGCTACGAGATTTGATCAGATCCATTGTTCCACGCTAGTTGCTTCTTCAGTGGTCTCTTATGACCAAAATCTCTCTATTTTGGATCTACATTCAGATAACTCTTGTCTCTATTTGCGCGCCAGGTTCGAGTGAAGAACATTCTCCCTCATACAGAGGCCGCAAATAGTGCTCAAAATACAAAGTCCTAGTACAGTCACCCATACGCCTTGTAGTGAGCCCAGATACGCCTCTAGCGCCTTCTCTTGTTGCACATGAGGCAGCGTGCGCAGATAGCCCAAGCTGTCCCTGATTTTCTTGATGAGGTCTGCTGCATGCTTCTCGTTGCCCAGCGATGCCCACAGCTTGCTTGTGAGTACATTTTGGAAGACCGCACTCGAGATAGTGATACCGATCGTGCTGCCTGTACTCCGGAAAGCATAAGATGCGCTTGTGATGACAGCTTGGAATTTATGGTCAACGGCGCTGATAAGCGCAAGTAAGGTGATGGTGAGCATGCCGCCGTAGCCTAATCCTGCCGCAAAGAAAATGATAAAGGGTAACCAATCTTGCACGCCGAAAGTCATGAATGCCACAAGCAAGGCCGATGCACCTATTAGGGATGTCATTACTCCCAGCATGAGCAGGTAGTATTTTCCTGTCGCCTTCATGATCAAACCCGAGCCAAGGCTGCCAATTGAAGCGCCAATCGAGCTTGGAATGAGACGTGCCCCAGCTGCAGCGGCTGAGTAGCCTTGAACCTGGAAGAAAATAGGCCCGTAGTAGAGGAAACCAAAGTAGGCCATGCTCGAGAACCAATTCGTCAGGCATGCCGCCGCCACAGTCCGTTCTAGCAGGAGGCGGACTGGAATCACAGGCTCCGATGCGACTTGATCCTCTACATAGACGAATGCTGCAAGGAATGCGGCTGACAAGGGAAGGGAAACTGTAACAAGTGGATGTGACCAGGGAACATTGTTTCCACCGCTGTTCAACCCCAGCAACAGAAGCACAAGTGACGTGACTAGGAGAATGGAGCCGAGGAAATCGACGCGGCGAAGCTTCGACCGATCATCTTCCTTCACTGGGATGTCGACGACAAAGAAAACCACAATGCCCGAAACCAGAATAAGCGGAACTTGGATCAGGAAAGCCCATCGCCAGTCCCAGACATCATTTATCCACCCACCAAAGACGCCACCGATGCCACTGCCTAAGCCAAAGGCTATGTTACCAAAGCCTTGCCAGACACCTCTCCTCCGTAGAGGTACCATGTCAGAAGCCACAAAAGTCGAGATTGTATTCAAGCACCCGCCACCAATGCCTGCAACCACGCGGCCTGCGATGATTTGCCATTCTGATTGTGCGAGGCCACACAAAAGATTTCCGGCTAGGAAGAAGATATTGGACCATAAAAGACCGGTACGGCGGGAGAAAATGTCCGTCAGGCGGCCTGAGAGGGGCTGAACGGCCGCATTGGCGATCAAATAGGCAGACGCAAGCCACGAAAGAAGTGTAAAGGAGTCAAATGAGGTCGAGATGGAGGCGGAGAGGGTGGCAACTATGGTAGTGTCTGAACTGGTGTAAGTGTAAGTCTAGCGATGAGCGTTAAGGATGTGCACCCATTGCAGCAAGGAAGACCCCAATCCAGCAGCTTCCCAGTATTACGGCAAGCTTTGCGGTGCTCGGCTCTTCTGCCAATGGGACACCATCCTCGTCGTTCGGCTGCTGGCCAATGTTGCCATTCTCGGTGGGCTGTTCCGTGAGCAGTGGCGTCTGTTCGTCAGCATGTTGCCGAACAGACGCAGTGGAGTTATCCGCAGCCATTTCGCATGTGTTGAAGTGCGAAGTGGAGACGCAGCTGAGTGAGTAAAGACATAAGTAAGCAACAGTCATTTGTTAACTTCTTCCCCTCTAACGTCACTTGGACCCTGAATCGCGGAGCTTTTGTAGTTCCTGTAAACCAACATCTACAGTTCCCCATGACACACTCTTCATCGCCAAAGCAACAATAGCACGCATCGAAGTAGGTCAAGCTCTTGCTTGACCGCTCCCTACTGCCATCATGCAAGGCTTCAACATGGGGAGATACCACCCCCCAGCCTCCCTGGACACCGCCCTTACCACCGCCCCGCCCTCCAAGCGCGCACGCACATCGAAACCCGCAGCGCCGCCGACGGTCCGCTTCGAAATGCCCTTTGCAATATGGTGTCAGACGTGCCCCTCGCATTCCCCCTCGCGCCTCATCGGCCAGGGGGTCCGCTTCAATGCACACAAAACCCGCGTCGGCGCATACCACTCGACCCCGATCTGGGCCTTTGAGCTCAAGCACACGGCCTGCGGCGGGCGCATCGAGATGCGCACCGATCCCGCGATCCACGATTTCGTCGTCACGGAAG
Source organism: Carpinus fangiana (assembly GCA_006937295.1). NCBI lineage: Eukaryota > Viridiplantae > Streptophyta > Magnoliopsida > Fagales > Betulaceae > Carpinus > Carpinus fangiana. The sequence continues at coordinate 1,832,783 of VIBQ01000013.1, read as the reverse complement.
GCGCGCGGCGGCGAGACACGGGCGACGATGCGGCGGTGGCGGAGCGCACCGGTGGTGTGCTGCTCGAGGGCGGGGGAATGGTCAAAAGCCGCGAGGAGGAGGAGAGGGACCGGGCGAGGGAGGATGCATTCGTAGCGTTCGAGGGGAAGAAGGCCAAGGCTGAAGACGGCAAGACGGCGGTGCAGAGGCTGGAGGAGCTGAGGAGCGTCAAGGAGCGGGATTGGAGGGACCCTGACGCGGCGAACAGGCGGTTGCGGAATAGTTTCAGGGGCGTCAGGAGGGCGCGCGATCGCGACCGGGAGCGAGGAGAGAGTCTGGCGGATGCAATGGGGTTTGGTTTCGAGTTGCTAGAAGGTAATGAGACTGACAGGAAGATGGCTGCTCTTGTCGACTTTGAGACACCATCAAAGACTGATATAGACGCCCCGTTGAGAGTTGCTGCGAAACCGCTATTCGCGCGAAGCGATGTTTGTTTCAAAAGCGACAGAATTGTTGGAGCTCAGGTGCTGCATCGGCAACTGGCAGGAAACACTCGGGCGTCATTGAATCCATTTGGAAAGACATCTGAGGTAATAGAGCAAGGTCATCAAGACAAGGTTTTGCGGGGTGTGAAGCGAAGGCAAAAACAGTCTGAACCTGCGGAAGGCAAGGCAGTTTCAGGGCACCTGGAGCCTTCCTTGCACCCCGGGAGAGATGAAGAGGAAGTTTCCGAGCCTGTTGTGTCTGCATTGGTCGCTTACGATTCAGATTCAGATTGGAACATATGAAGGTGTGAGCGTCGCCGCTTTTCGCATTTCAAGGAGTTCTAGATACCCAGGGCATCATCAACTGATTTTATTGATACTCGAGTCCGCGAGTTCTTGGTGCTTTTCTTCATCTTCACTTCACGAAGACCTTCCAGATCTGCTTTTAGAGAGATTCATGCTGTGCGGATTGTGATGGATCGTCCATTATCTTTCGCGTGCTGCCTTCGCACAAGATCGTGGGTTTCCACGCCATTCCAAGATCTTATTTTTGTCCTGTACGATGCATTTATGCCCCTTCGTCTGTGAGAAGTTTGGTAACCTTGCCGATTGCAATTGTTTGTCCCTTGAATATGTTAGCAGGCATGGTCTCGAAACAGTTTGTGCGCACATACCTTATCACGGAGGGTGAATCTACCCATCTGCGCATAGTCTTCAAATCGTTCAATACAGACGCTTCCCGAGGCGCTCGTTACTTGCAATCGTGCGACAATGCTCATGCCCTTGGTGGCGAATCCTGGTGGCTTCTTGCTCTTCCTCCCGGTTCCCTTTTCCAGCTTGTGTAGTAGAGCACTGAATGTGACCTCCTCTGTTGCTGAATGTACATGCATGACGCAGTTGAATCCTGCGCTTAGAATGGAATCGAGCTCAAGAAGTACAATCTGAGCTTCGAACGCTGAAACGCAGTGCACGGGTCGCTTCGGAGAGCATAGAACGAAGCCGGGAAGAATATCTTCTTCTTCGATGTTCCGTAGCCTGACACGTACTTGATCTCCACAAGCTGCACCATCGATTTCATCCTCAGTTTCCCCGTAGAGCGCCGAAATGCCTGTTGTCGCTCGGTTGGGCATCATCAGATAGGACATGCCCTTCTTGATCACACCAGACTCAATCTTACCCTCAATCATAGTGCCAAGGTCGCGGTACTTCGCAGATACGGGCATCATGAATGGTGCGTTGACTTTGCGCTCCAGAGTTTGCATGTTGTCCAACCATTCCAGAAGTGAGGGACCGTCGTACCATGGAGCAACGTCCTTTGGCACCCGGTTCTTGATACCAACAGTCGTCTGGGCGGAGATGGGCATACACGTAACGTCGGTCTTGGGGTTGTAGCCAACACCCTTGAGAAAAAGCATGAGCTTTGTGGTGCACTCCTTGTACCGCTCCTCGCTCCACTCCACTGTCGGATCATCCATCTTGTTCACAACAACCAGGAGCTTGTTGACACCCTGAGTCTTGGCCAACATAGCATGCTCACGGGTCTGACCGCCCTTCTCGAATCCAGTCTCGTACTCGCCCTTGCGAGCAGAGATGACAAGACAACCGACATCTGCTTGGGATGCGCCCCCAATCATGCTTGGAACATATGTTTTGTGACCAGGGGCGTCCAGAATTGAGTAGCGGCGCTTCTCTGTCTCGAAGAAGCCGCGTCCAACTTCGACAGTCTTGCCCTTTGAGCGTTCCTCCTTGGTCAGATCAAGCGCCCAAGAGAGGTACCAGGTTTCGCGACCGGCTTCTTTGGCTTCCCTCTTGTATTTGTCCATGGTGCGCTCATCCACCATGCCGGTCGCGTACAGGATACTGCCACCCAGTGTGCTCTTTCCAGCATCGACGTGACCGAGAAAGATGACATTGACATGCTCCTTGCCATACATTTCTTTCAGCGTTTCCTCATCGACATCTGCTTGCTGTTCCTTTGCAACAGCGTCTGCCTCGCGAGCAGCAGCTTTCTTTTCTTGAGGTGTTGGACTATTCCGTCCGGATGACGGTGTGGGAGAGGCGCGCCCGCTGGAGCTCTGGGGAGTCGCGGCCGTGGCCGGAGTGGGCTCTCCCGTCTTCTCGATGGCCTTGGCCGCGATTGCCTTGCTTCCAGCGGTAGGAGTAGCGTCAACAGTCTTGGCTGCAGGTGTAGCAGCGGACGGGGTACCGATGCTCAGAACCTTGGCTCCGCCAGCTTCGACCTTTGCCTTGGGCGCAGGATCTCCACCAAGGCTGAGTACCTTGGCCCCGCCTGTAGCGCTCTGCAACTTGGGCGCAGCGCCTCCAATAGATAGAGTCTTCGGCTGTGTCGCAGTGGCCTGGGTAGCCTGGACTGAAGGATCGGGTCTCTTCGCTATCTTTGGAGTCTGGCCAGGCTGGAAGGCTTGTTGCTGCGGTGGTTGAAATCCCTGTTGCTGCTGCTGTTGGTACTGACCGTAAGACTGCTGTTGACCGTAGCCTTGCTGGCCGTACCCATTCTGACCATACCCTTGCTGACCGTACTGTGCGTACCCGCCCTGGCCGTACCCTTGCTGGCCATATTGAGGGTACCCGCCGTAGCCCTGCTGACCGTATTGCCCATATTGTTGATACTGAGGCTGGAAAGTCTGCGCGCCAGGTTGGAAAGATTGGGCGCCGGGCGTGAAGGAGGGAGCGTTGGCTTGCTGCGGCTGAGCGTTCAAGTTCATACCGCGCTGGGCTCTCTGTGCAAGATTGGTGTCCTGAGCATCCTGCTCATCCTCCCACGAATCGAGTCCAGACATTGTGGCTTGCGAGAAAGTTGTGGTGACGAACAACGGTGGCTGAGGTGGGGTGAGAGGGGCGGTTCTCGGTGGTGGGCTTTGCTGAAAAAGTCTTGGCCGTAGACTGTCAGCGCTATCGATAGCACTATTTATGCTGGAGCATTTGTATGAAACAATGTGCAACAAACGATGTGACTTTGCCTGAGACTGTCCGTGTGCATTACGCATCCAAACGCGTCATTTGACATGAGAAAGACTCATGCTGATGCTCGTTCTGCCAAGGAGAGCCTTACCATCCTGGAATAGATGCATCGTGATCTAGCGGCCCCGCTCAAGGCGACAAGCGGGCGGCATGGACGTGTTATTATCAAGAGTGAGTCATGAACAGCAGAAACGTACCGCTCAATCCTAATCCGCTTTCTAGGTCACTTCTCAGGCGATGAACTATGCTATTCGGTAGGCTCGGTCCATGCTTCTGTCGATTTCATGCTCACGTGATCATAGCACTGGCATCACCATCACTAGCGGCTTTGCCATTGATCAATGTGCTCGTCTTCTCAAGACCCAGCATGGGGCAGAGCGGGAGGAGCTGGAGGGCCTTCAAGCTCGTCTGGGAAGCAAAATCCAAATTATTGCTCCTGCCATCGACATGATTGAACTCATAGCAGCACGCGGTAATACGAGCCTAGAATCAGCAGTCTCACTCACAAAATCAATCCGATGGGAAATCCAGAGGTTGGGGTTACGCCTGGCTCAAGCAGCAGCAGAAGAAGAGAAAGCACGACGCGGCAGTTCCAAGGCCAGAACCAAGGCGCAGCACGAGATTGAGATGAACCTCATTGTCAAGGACATCAAAAGGCTCCTGGACCGTATCGAAGATGCAGTACCTCTAATCAATTTAGCCATCACAACATCCGGCGTCAATCTGTCCACGAACATGTCAGCTTCTGTTTCGCCATCGCGCCTCTTGCAGGCCAGCATGTTTCTCAACACTGGCGATAGTCAATATTCCACGGGAGCTACAACAGTGGTCCAGATAGGTCCCACGTTCACCTTATCAATGTACATGCTCTTCCTTGGACATTCCCAACGTGCTCAAGACGAAGAAGGCATCCGCACTACTGTTTGGCAGGAAGTGATTCACAAAGCTCGCGTCAAGCTTGTCCGTGTGCCCCTCCATCGTGTCACCCAGTTTCCGTATGCACCCCTGAAAGTGACTGGCCGGCTTTCAGAGGCTGCAAAGGTATCAACCGATGGAGTTGACCGCTCTAATACTGATTTTCCCGGCCAAAGCAGTGTGGACGAGTTTGCATATCAAATGTGCATAATCGAAGACCTGGATGACGGTCGCTTTCATACTGACGACCACTCGCAACAACCCGAGACAGTCGACGAGGTCCGACTCGCAGGCATTAGAGAGATTATTCCTATCCATCAAGTGTCTAAAATCTTCTATGCCGACACTGGAAAGGTTCTCAATATTGGATCTGATGGTGAATCGAATAACCCTGTCCTGCTTGTGAAACGGGACGTTCATGCCAGACCGCCACGACGAATGATGGAAGACGAGCAAGAGCTTGATGACAACCTTCAAACCGAGGCCAATTTTCAACAGCGGACCATCGACAAAGCAGGCAAGCAATCAAGCTATGAAGAATCGGGAGGTACATTTAAAGGGAAAACAAAAGCAGAGAAATGTTCGGAGCCATGGCGTTTACCGCCTGGATTGGATCCAGAGTGGGTTGCCTTTGAAGTCTACGCCGAGAATCCATCCGAGGATTCTGACCCTGAAGAAGAACCCGAGGTGATCGAGTCTACGTCCCGGCACCAGGATTCTTCGCTCGATCACGGCCTCCAATCTGCACTTTCCCATCTCCGGCTCAGCTCTGTAGACTCAACTTGGTCGTCGACTTCCACACCCGACCCAACGCCATCATCGACTTTTCATTCGACTGTCAAACCCAATAATTCTCCACCTCATGTCTCTCGAAATAACGCACTCATCGCAAATGCTACACAAACGCGACTGTCTCTCCTCGAAATGCTCATCCGCCTCAGTTCTCTCCAGCAGTTCCAGCAAGCTTCTCACCTGACCGTAACAGACGAGCTCCTCAACTACTTCTTGGAAGACTCGACCACGACCGGCGCCGCCGACGAAGAGACCCGAAAGCGAATCCGCCTGGAAGCCAGAGCCCGCGTTGGCTTCGACCCCTACGCCGAGAGTCCCGTCAAGCGGCGCGGCGAGCAGCATGCGCAGCAGTATTACGATACAGTCGAGGAGCCCGAGGAAGGCAAATGGGACGAGTATCAGCGCGGCTACGATGAGGCTCTAGGCGACCTGGATTTTGGACGCCTGAGCGCCAGCCGCGACATAGCACAGAGCCGCGCGAAAGGCAAATCAGACGAGTACCAGTGCGGCTATTCTGACGCACTGGGCGACTTGGAGCCTACGCGGTTGAGCGTCGGCCGCGAGGCCACGCCGCTGAGTCCCTCGCTGCGCCGGAGTCGCGACCAGTCGTCGCGGCCGGGTGGCGCGGCGCTGCGGAAGGAGAGCACGCCGCTGTCGAGCCCGCCTCTGGGAGGAGACAAAGTGCGATACAGCGGGGGGTACAGAGACGAGCTGAAGCCGCGGGATGAGAGCGGGCTGGCGACGCCGTCGTCGGTGGGGTCTCTGGGCATCCGCACGTCGCGTACTGCGGAGACGCGGATTAGGGAGGAGGTGGAGTTGGGGAGGAGAAAGGGGTTGGGCAGTCCGGCGGTTGCGGCTTACGAAAGTGCCGACGAGGCGGACTGAACGAATGATGAGGCTTTCTGTTTACTTTTTTCCCTGGCGTTTGCGATGCTTTCTTTATGCATGATAGATACCCCCCCTTCAGGAGAGTGAGAAAGTTTACTGGAATTAATCTGCGCACTCGCGCATTCTAATGCTACGATGTACATGTTGCCATCACTTCACCTCGTTCTGATCCCCGAACGGGTCGTTCTCGTCAATCTCCTCTTCCTCGCTTTCCGAGTCTGGAGTCGCCGGCCGGGGCTGCTTCCCAGCGCTCACCACAGCCAGAGGCGTCGACGCCATCTGCATCCCCGGCTGCGCCAGACTAGCGCCTCGAGCCCGCGGCGGCTTCGCCGGCGGAGCCTCTTCCTGCTGCGGCGGGAGCGGGCGCGACGCAATGCCTAGATTCGCCATTTGACTCTCGACAGGCACGGCGGACGAGGTTCTACGATGGCCTCCTGCGGCGTCGACGGCGGCGGCATGAGCCTCGGCCTCACTGTCGCTGTCGTCGTCGATGCCCTTCTCGAGAACCTCGAATGCCATCAACGCCTTCACGAGCTCGTCGTTTGCGTTCAGCAGGCTGCCGATCCACTGCTCGCTCTCGATGTGTTGGATGTAGCGCAAGATCTGGCGACGCAGCGTCTTGCAGGCCTCGAAGCGTGCGGTTGCGTCGGGGTTGGTGGACGGTGTCTGGCCGGCTTCGCGATTGATGAGCTTCAACGAGTTGAGCAGGCCGGTCGAGGCAATGCTCGCCTGAGCGATGGTCTGCGTGATGATGGGTTTCTCCTTTTCGAGGTTGAAAGGCTGTCGGCGGCTGCGAGACTTCTTGGACTTCTTGTCCTTCTTGGAGGCTTTATCAACGAGTGAGCGGTCGAGGGTCGCGGCGGAGACGCTGGCGGCACGTGCACGCTCGCGGGCGTCAATCTGATCGACTAGGGTTTCTTTCTTCGAGCTGGATGCTGGAGTTGGGCTGGGTGCGGGTGCAGGCTCAGGCTCGGGCTCGTCGTCGTCGTCATCACCAAACGGGTTTTCTTGGGCTTGCCTCTCCGTATCACGGAGGACCTTTGATCGAGCTTGGCGACGGTCGGCTTTCTTTGGAAGCTGGGTGTGTAGCTGGGCGATACTGCTCAGGCCTGCAGTGCCCTTGTAAGCGACGGCCCACTGTCGAAATAGCAGATTGCATTTCTGTTTGACTTCTGTGTCGACTAGCTCATCCCTGGGCAACATGCGGAGGCGCTCGAGCAACGGCTCATCCGCAAAGGTGCGCTGGAAGCGACCACCAGCATTTTGAATTAGGCCATCAAGAATAGAAAGTGCGCGGAGTTGGCGATCGGCGTTCCCGTACTTCCTATTGAGAGAGCCTTGAGTGAGTTGCAGGGAAAGCATTCTGGATTAGAAGACTTACAGTTTCTTTCTGATGGCACGTGCTGCTTCCGTGGGGCCGGTGTCTTGGATGCGGATGACCTCGATCAAATCAATGATGCCGCTAAAGTCGTTCTCATCGTACCCAGGGCTCGTCAGACGTTCGATGTGCACAGTCACAGCGGTGTATGGCTTCTTCTGTTGTCATGGACGACTGGTCAGTATGGGCATACTTTGCCACCCGATCCGACGAGCACGTGGACATCTGCGTTTGGTGCTGCAACGCAAGCATAACATACCGAGCTGGTGAACATGATGTTGATTCAATTGTAACGCCCCAGGTGGCTGACTCGGATGAGTTGATAACAGATCCGTGTTGGCGGCTGGGTTCAGCAGAATGCCTGGGCTGGGTGTGACGGTGGATGTGGGGGTGGTGGGGGAGCTCAATGTCACAATCCGAGGCGGCCGGACATGCAATTGGGCCACTGCAATTGTCAGGACTAGGCAGACTGCTACTTGAATAGCGAAGCGCGTGCAACGAAACAGAACTTTAAGCGATGGAGTGGCTAGAATGGTAGCCCGCGGCGGCAACGATCGTCTCAAATGCTGACGGTGGATGCTCGTCTGATGGCAGGCAGATCAGGTCCAGCCCCACCCTCGAGAGCGCAATAGCATGGGGTGCTAGTTATGTCGCTGCTCTAGCATGACGATGTACTCTTCCAACACCAAACGCGGATCCTGACAATTGGAGACCATTGCTCAGCTGCTGAAGACAAATCACTCTCAAGCTTGACGCTATACTCCAACCGCTATATACTCTTCTTCACTGATACAGTGTGCAAGTCTCTCATTACCAGGGCGGTGGTGTAGCAGCTCCGCCAAGCAAGCGACACAATTAATGAATGCATTGTCGCGTCGCGTCCTGCGGCGCGTCTTCCAGCCCTCCAAATCGCGTCCTCCTCGCCGAGTGAGTCTGTGCGCAGGCCGACCTCCACCGCCAGGTGCTTGACGCTCCTCCTCTTGCATGCTGCAGCCGTGCGACATGGTCGACTGCTCGACCCACCATCCGCCATGAACATCTCGCCGCCAGCCAGCAGCCAGCCGAGGCCGCCCACTCCTCCCAAGGAGCGGGCGCTCGACCAGACCCTGGATCACTTCATACACTTCCTCGACTCATCCTCTCGACTCGACACCGCCCCGCCCACCGCCGCGTTCGACACGCCTCCGCCGAGCTCGTCGCCACTATCTGCATCTCCTACCCGAGCTGGCGCAAAGAAAATCCGCTTCGTCGCGCAGCCGAGCTTGATCGATTCGCCAGACACCTTCTCGCTCCACGAGCCTGCCCCGCTACGCCCACTGCCTCCATCCTCGCATCAGCGATCCTACAGATCCATCCTCAAAGCATGCGACACCACCTCCCCACCTCCATCCTCTGACAATGCCGACTCCTCTCTTGCCAACGCGTCATTGTCAGACTTTAACACCTTCACCGACATGCTGCAAGCCGTTACCCGGGGTCTTTCCAGCACAACCTACACCTCCCGCATAGATGCATATCAATTACTGCTGAAATGTTTTCGCCAATACAGGAAGATTCCCGATCCCCAAGCTCTTCTCGCACAGTTGCCTGTTCTCGAACGGGTACTACAGCGCGACATGGTTGCCATCAGCCCCGCCACCGAGGGTCCTGACACCAAACTGATCGGCCAGGCCACGAGGGTCCTCGCAAACCTCTTTTGGGATGCAAAGACTTCCGCCAACTTGACCCAGGCTTTTATAGACTTTGTCATGGAGCGCAGCATCACTGTCGCAGAAGCCCCCAAGCTTCCCAAAGAGGTTGTCAAGAACCAGTTGTTTCTGCTGACTCTTGATCGCTTTCTGTCCCGCGCCATCACACCTTCCAGAGCCTCAAGAATCATCACTGCCTTGACTACCATCCACGAACGTGTTTCTGGAGACCACATCCTGGCCATTCGCCTCACTGTCTTGCAGCAATTCATACGCCTAGCACCCACCACCTTAACGTCACAGGTGGCTGACTGGCTGCCCTGGATATTCAACGGCATCATGAGCAACTCGACAGAACTGCGTTCCTCGGCCATCGCCACAGGCGCTGTGTGCTCGACCGAGCTAGGCACTTACCGCCAGGTCTCTGCTGCCGCCAGAGAATATTTTGAGCAGGAAAACGTGGACAATGAGAAGAACTTTGATCTGCTGTACCGTCATCTCGAAGTGGTGATGGAAGACGTCTACGAGGCCAGTCGTGTGCCTGCCGTTTGGAGCATTGTCGTCTTCTTCCTTCGCGGCAGCCAACAGGCTCTAGCTTCGTGGCCGCGCCTCAACCATTGGTTCAAGGTCATCCAAACCTGCCTGAACAAAAATAACCACAAGCTCAATCTGGAAGCCTGGATTTCTTGGAACAATTTCATCTTCGCTGTGAATCCAAGTTTGACCACCCAACCATACATGAGGAAGATTCTGATCAAGCCCATCATCAGTAAGCTGCAGGTGAGCGCCAGGACTGAACACGCTCTTCGCATTCGACACGCCGCATTCTCCAGCTTTTCCCTATTGCTCTACTACACCTTTCGTCCTGGTTGCACTTCAGACCACATTACACTATATTGGTCTGAGTTTGTTATGGAAATTGTCCAGAATGTGCGGATGACCAGCGTAAAGGACTTCAAACACCTATGTGATATCTTATGTGCTTTATTGGGTAACACCGACGCCGGGGTTTGGGACTTGAATAGATACGCCCCGTCGTGTGAAACTCCCGTCAAAGTGCATGAGATTCCCCGCATCGACCCTACCTGGACACGAGCAAACATTGACATCACAACCGAGCTGGTCGAGCACTTTGTTGCCATGCAACTACCACTTAAAGGCAATCACGACTTTGCCCAGAGGATCTGCCAGACTTTACTTGAGGCCGTCGTGGAAGCTGGGAAGCGAGAAATCAAACCTTCGACGGAATTGAAACGTTCGGTAGCAGAGATGTTGAATCTATTCGCCCGTCTGACACGACGCATCATGGTCGGAAACATTCGCACGCACCTCAACACCGTAGACTCTGCGCTTCGATGTATCAGCGACCTGGCCTGCGCCACAGCCTCTTTGAAGCCGATAAATTTGGCCGATAAGAGCGTCATTCGCTCAGAAAACGGCACCTTTGGTGTGGCTCAATCACCTGGCAAGTCAAGATCAGAGCACTCTGAATTTCAAATACCTCTCGTGGCTCTCCTACAAATGATACAGCCGCTGGTTCAAGCTGCAACAGCTCCGTCAGAAGCATTGAAAGCATTGACGGACCTTACATCGGCTTGCGTCAATAGCCTTTCGACGCGCAAGACTAAGCTGACACTGATAAAAATGTGTGCCAACGCAATCTGTGGAACATCGGAGCCGCAACCGAATCCAAGGTCCCAGCCTACTCTGTGGGGTTCCATTGCCCAACTACTGCGATCAAACCTTGAAGACTCGCAGGTTACCGATTCGGCTCATGAGAAAGGACAGTCGCTTTACCACGATTACCAGACCTGCATGTCTGTCGTGAAGAATGGGCTGCGCTTGACTGACCAGCAAGACTGTCAGAGTTTGGCAGCACTGGTATCGGCCCTGGTGAGCACTGCGAAGGCCGAGGCTGGCGATGCCGCTGCATTGGTGTCCATTGTTGCCCCATTGTCATTGGCTATCATTTGTTCTTCCCCAAACGAAAGTCTCAATGCATCTATGGTGACGGCGGCTGCAATGCTGCAAGCTCCACTGTTCGCTCCGTCGCATCGAGCCATAGATTCGGCGGCAAGGTCTATGCTACCGCATGGAGAGAGCCCAACAAACTGGTCGTTTGCATTATTTCACATGACCAACAGACTTCTAGATGCTGCAGCGAAAGGAACAGCCGTCAGAGAGCCTGCTCTAGTATCTTTCTTGACTACTTTGGCCGCTTTTCCAAGTAGTGGACTTTGTGCCGAACCTAAGGAGCTTCTCATTCAATGCCATACTGGATTGTCACAATGTGCCGTGGAAGCTGACTCACTTCCTCCTCAGTTTGTCCAGCTATGGCGGCGTTTCATGCAAATCTTAACAAAGTATATCACCAAGGATTCGAGAAGCCTTGCGGTGCATGAGATTCTGTTTGTGGCTGGCTTTACGTCGGACAGTCGACGAATAGCTCGCTTGACAATTGACACCTGGAACTCTACTTTCGGTGTAGTTGACGACATTTCCTATTCGGACAGGTTATCGCTACTTCTTGACCAGTTGAAGAGTGTGGCACATGTCGTATGCAAAGCTCGAACAGATTCTGCGGATCCATCAAGTCACGCAGTCGACAATCTGGTGACGTTTCCCTGGACGACGAAGGATGCGGATGACGAAACGTTAGAGCCACCTACATACAGACCATCCCCCGCGCCTCAGACAAAGCTGCTATCTCAACAGTTAGGTGCTCTCCGCGCCCTGCCAGCATTTCTGAGGTCACCGCTCTTACCTATTAAAGAACAAGCCCTTCCAAGGTTACGCCACGACGATTCCCAGGTCGACTTCGTCCCGATAGAGTCAGCACCAAACGAAGCCGAGGGAGATGGATCTCAACATCTCACGGAGCATCAGATGGAAGTTCGATCCAGGCAAGAGACTGACGGCATGCTGTTTGCAGAGATTCAATCAAGCCCACAATCAGGCAAGATTACGGCTGAAGAGACATCCGTCACACCCGGACGAAGACTGGATTTTGGTCATCACTCTCAACAATCCACTCCCTTACTCCAGAACACGACCAAAAGTTTGCATGAAGAGCCGATTGAAGACAACGAGGATGTGCTGCCTTCCCCTTCTCAGCAGCGGAGCGAACGACGTGCTTGTCTGGACGCAAATACAATCGGATCGTTTCTGGCTCGATCACAAGATGATGCCCCTGAAGCTGAGCAGGCGGACACACAACCAGTAGCACAAGATCCTGAGCAACGAATCGGCTCAGCAACTGTCGCCAAAGGTTCCGGGAACCATCAAGACTTCAACTACGTGGAAGACTCTTTCCCGACGCCTCTCACATCTCCTGCACAGATGGTTATGGACTCTTTCGTCGGGCAATATCCGGTCAAACAGGAAGCAAAGGTGCCTATAATGACTTCTCAACGTGCAAGCAGGCACGTCCTTGATCGCGTTTCGTCACCCACGCCGTGTAAGCAGCTGCTAGGGAAAAGACGTGGTTCTCTCGCTCCTGAGTCGCAGAACAAAAGAAAGACTAATGAAATCCTCCATGAAAAGGTTCCGAAGAACCGACATGAGTTTGACCGTTCAGACGAGGTCACGATCCCGTCGCCACCCGATAAGCACTCAGATATCACTGTGCAGAGTTCGTCGGAACAGATTGGAGAGGCTCGAAGTTCTCAACCGCCGCTCAGCGATGCAAAAAAGTCACAACAGATTAATGCACTCGTTCGTAAACCGGACCGACGCCGGACACGCAGCCAGATGGCACCATCGCTTGATGAAGAGGCGTTCAGCAGGCCCAAGAAGATCATCAGGACGGCGGAAGAGGTCGACATCTCCAGACGTGAAAGGTGCTTCCAACCACGCAAAAGCCGTAGACTGGCAGGAGAAAACGCGCCAGCTAGCGAGGAAGATCAAGACAGAAGCGAAGTGCGTGCGACAAGGACAGAAAAGGAACATATTTTGAGGGCCAAGCCTGTTCGGGTAGCAACCAGATCCACCCTCGAGGCCAATCCCGACCCACTTATACCAATCACCGATTCCATCACTGCCGCGCAAGCTGAGGTTGAGTTAAACGAGGCTGAGAAAAGGTCTGGCCAAGATTCACCAATTGGTCAGGCCGTTTCTGGGTCTGAAGCCAATGCGAACGGCAGCTCAGATATGAAGTCAGAGGACGGAGCGGTTGAAGTACGCGCCTCGACTCCTATTTTGCGGAGGAGTCAGTCAGATCAGGGCACGCAGAGTAGCCCGCCGAGTCGGCCAGTCTTCTCACCAAACATGTCGGAGAAGGCTCGCATCTTCCTCGACAGCATGAAGGAGATGTACAGGCAATGCAAAGCAATGGTGCTGGGACAGGAAGACGAGGCGATCATGGACGAAATGGAAGATGTAGCGGACAACATCAAGCGAGAGATTGGGAGAGCGGGGCGTCGGGGGGGATTGAAAAGCCAGGCTCGCGGCCAGAGGTTGGACTGATGTTGGACAAGAGCATGTGTGTTTTTACAAGCATAGCGACGGCGTCTCGGGACCGGGAAGATCATTCTCAACGGCTAGGTCAATACTGTGTATAGGAAAGCAGAAGCTTTTGACATAAAACATCGGCTAGTCCCTAAGGTACTTATGGAGCATACGATGTGATAGGCTGGAAAGCGCTTGTTGATTGCCCCCAAGCCACCGCACATACGCCACACGCTGCCTCCAGGACCAGGCCCGCCTGCGGCTCCGCGACTCCATTGACGATCAGCAGCCGCAATGAAGCTGCAGTGACCGCTCCCGCTACAGACTCCACGGCACACGACTCTGTCCGGATCGATTGCCAGGCTCGACAGGCGCAGCAGGGGCCCTCCGAGCTGCACTTGGCCAAGACGCATGACAAGGGTGGCATGCCCCAGCCGCCGCATGTCCAGAACAACGTCCAGCTGCGGTGCATGAGCTAGCTCTCGATCCCCCACTCCGCAAGCGTCACCGGCCTCTGCCCGCCAGCTTGCCGCCCAGGCTTCACCATGCCCACCTATCTCGTGCATGGCTTCCGCTGGCCGCGCCAGTCCATCCACATCCATGTCATCCTGCATCACCTGGACGACGCGGCCGCCAATTGGACAATGGGTAAGCACTTGGGGCCACTCCCCACACCGCTAGGAGCTTCTGCTGACTCCCCACAGCACCGGAGACGACCAGAAGCCTCCTCGAAGACTTCATAGAGACCTTTCCCGAGCCCATGGACGGCCTGCCGAACCTGCGCTTCGTCGAGGAGTACGACCACCGCGACCCCAGCACCAAGCACGCGCCGTACGCCTACGTCGCCGACATTGTGGAGGAGATCAAGCTCAGCTATGCCGTCAACGAAATCATAATGGCCGCCGCGCAGGCTGTGTCGGACGAGCAGCTCACAGCCTTGAGCAAGATCCGCAACGAGCTCTGTCCCGACGCCAAGATAGAATGGTACATTGTCGTCTGCGGCGACCTGGACCGTCCCTTCCCAGCCAGCCCCGTCGGTCCGCCAGGCACCGAGAACGCACAAGCTGTTGCCGGCGACAGACAATGGATGCAGTCCGAGTATGCGCCGACACCGACAAAACAGAAGTCGCGCCGCCGACTGAATAGTTTCGGACGGAGGAAAGACAAGGGAGGCCAGTCGACCGACGACCTCTCCAAAGACGCGCGCTCCATCAGTCTGGGGCGGGCACGAAAGTCGAGCGAAAGCCAGCGCCGGCCGGCCTCGTCGAGCACAACAACAGGCCGCCGCCCAGAGTCGAACCTGGATCTGCATTCCGAGCGCGAAGACCAGAGCAGCCCGGCTCCACCGATTCCGCGCGTCAAGGGCAACGGCTGGCCACCAGGTCAACAGGGTAATGGAGATTACGACAATGAGAAACGAGAGGGCCGCCTGAAGTCTGCGTTCAAGCGATTGTTTTGAAGCAAGCGCGCTACAGATTACGACTACACGATACTATACGACGTAGCGAGGCGTTCAGTGGGTTTCTGGCCCAGGAGACAGAAGAGGGAGAGATGTGTGAAGACAAAGCAACCCGCATAGCAGAAGACTGTGCTTCTTTCAATGTGTTTGTAGAGCATGCGTGCTCTCGGTTTTCCGTGGAACTTACGGCCAGGGGGAAAAGTACATCCTAGCCACATTAAAATAGGCGTTGGGCCCCGTGGTCTCAATGAAATCCATTGTGCCTTTGTCTAGCTTTCCGGCGAGTCTGCGAACTTATGGTAACCATTATGCTGCATCTGTTGCCAAGATCATGCTGAAGACCACCCGGGCACCATTGTGCGGGCCGCCCCGAACGTCACTCGAAACTTTTTGGAGACGCTCCAACTTTTTGCTCTCACGCCCGCTGTACCCCAACTCAGGCACACCAACAACTATGGCGTCTGAGCAGTCTTTGCCTGCCCTCCTCAGCAAACTGACTACTTCGTTGGAGTCTGCCAGCAAGGCTGTCCCGCAGACTGTCGCCCCACCGGACGATGGCATCTCGCTGCTCGACGTGAAGAACGAACTCTTCCTCTCATACCTCCAAAACCTCGCCTTCCTCATCCTCGTCAAACTACGAAACAAGAATGGAGTGTCCAGCGACGACGAAGACGCCGTAGTCAGACGTCTCGTCGAGCTGCGCATCTACCTCGAAAAGGGCGTGCGCCCCCTCGAGGGCAAGCTCAAGTACCAAATCGACAAGGTCGTGCGCGCCGCCGACGACGCCGCCCGCACCGCCCACCACCGATCCACTTCCAAACCTTCCAAAGCCGACACCAACTCTGACGAACACTCCTCCGCCGGAGAAGAAGCAGAAAACGACTCCGCCTCCGACAACGAAGCCAACGAACTCTCCTACCGCCCCAACCCCTCCGCCTTCACCACCCGCCCAACCCCCTCCACCCCACACACCCCCTACGGCAAATCCACCCCCACAAACCCCTCCACCTCCACCCTCTACCGCCCCCCACGCATCACCGCAACCACCATGCCCACCACCACCTCCTCCACCTCCACCTCCCACCCCGCCAAACCCACCAAACCCCTCCGCGCCCACGCCATCGACGACTACATCACCACCGAACTCTCCACCGCGCCCACCGCCCAGCCCAGCATCGGCAGCACCATCACGCACGGCGGCCGCCGCACCACCACCGACGCCGAGCGCCGCGCCGCCGCCGAGCGCCGCGCCTACGAGGAGACCAACTACGTGCGTCTGGCGCCGGCGAAGACGGCACGGGGTGCGCGCGCCGCGCGGCAGAGTGCGGGCTGGGGCGCTGAGGAGCTGGAGTTGCGCGGGTTGGGGGCGGGAGCGGAGAGGGTGGCGCGGGCGGTGGGGAGGAAGAGGGGTGCGGGGAGGGAGGCGGAGGGGGATGGGCAGCGGGGGAGTGGGTTTGGGGGGGAGGTTAGTTTTGGAGGTGGGAAGAGGAGGAGGGTTGGGGGAGGGCGGTGAGGGGTCCGATTGTGGGTTTTGCATGTTTTGTGTCGTGTGAGAGTGCAGTGGTATCGTTGAAGGTGAGGGTGGAGGACTTTGGATGAGGATTGGAATCGCTGTCCTTTTTGGAAGGGGTGAGTAGAGTGGCGTTACTAGGCATCCTGACATCCAGCATAGCATTGACCATGACCTCGTCCTCATGCTTGTTTCAATATTGCTAGTAGTGACCCGTACGAGTCAACTTTTTTTTTTTCGTATTTGAGAGCAGCGAGATTTCCCAAAGACGAAATGACTCCTCTCATAAGTTACCGAGTATATTCATGACGTCGTATTGCCTTAAAGCATCATCCAATCATTTGAAGACTTTCTAAAAGATGTACAACTGCAGAGCATGCATTCCACCAGCGTGGTCGTGAAAGGTATCATTAGCTTTCAATCTGTACGAACCAAGGCAACGAACGCGATTCGTCAACTTCTGTGTAACCTTCATTGTGGTATAAACATGCTCCATGAAATGCAAGTGTAAATCAATCTGTCATCAAATTGACATTATCATCATTAACATTACTCGGTAGTCCGTAAAGTCTAGTCTAATCTATCATCGTTCAATGCTCATCCTTCCCCATTAAGATGCCATGAAAATGCCATGAAAATGCCGCAATCCTACGCTCAAAAGAACACCACGCTCCCAATATTCAAACCCGAACGAAAACCCAAACCCCCCAAAACCCCCCCTCAAAACGAAAACAACCCACTCCTCATCCGCCGACTCCCCCACCCCCCCTTCCCAAACGGATACACCACCATACTCCCGACAAACAACCCCACCGTAATCCCCACCGCAACCTGCACCACCCCATACCCCACCGTAAACGCGACGCTATTGATCGCCTGCCCCGCATTCTGCCCCGCCGCCTGCGCCGCCTCGGCCGTCGCGTTCGCCGCAGTGCGGTTGAGCAGCTGGTTCGCCGTCTGGATGCCCTGCACCAGCGAGCCCGACACCGCGAGCCCCGACGGCACGAGCACGAAGATGCCGGGCAACATGGCGGCCGCCGCGAGGGAGTAGTTTGCCGAGGCGCGCGGGCGCTTGCGCGGCGCGACGGTGCTGGAGCCGCGGCGGCTGGTGCTGGGGGACGAGGGCGCGGATGGCGGGGACGAGGGCTTCGAGGGCGGCGAGGTGGTGCCGTCGCCCGCGTGGATGTGGATTTCGGGGGTGGAGGCGCCGCTGAAGGTCGTGGATGGGGTCGAGTATGCGGTTGAGCTGGCGCTGTCGTCGGGGGTGGGCTGGAGCGGGTAGAGGTCGTCGTGGCCCATTGCGGCTTTGGGGTTTGTGACGAAGGCGTAGGCTCGGCGCAGGAGTGATGGCTTGGGCGCTGGCCAGTCGAATGCCTTTTCAAGCTCCGATGGGCTTGGTGGCGCGGAGTCGGGGGAGTATCGTAGTGGCTTTTTGGAAGTGTCGAGATGCTTGTTGAGATACGGAATGTGAGGGACAATGTGATTGCGGAGACGAAGAAAGAGACGCTCTGTGCGTGGCCCTAGGCGTGAGTAGAGATTTGCCAGAACAGACAGCGTCATTGCGCCTAACGTCGAAGATATCTGTGTTGATCCAGCAAATTTCTCGGCGGAGAAGTAGTTGACAAGGTAGCCAGCAAAAGCAATGAAGCCCATGATAGGCATAGTCTTCCACTTTGCCTGGTTGACGATCATGAGACAGACAGAGAAGATGACGACAAATGGAAAGATGGCGTATGTATCAATTGGCCCAATCTGAGTGGCTGAGCATGAATCTGCAGGGACAGCATCAGGATCAATGAAGCCGTATATGGCCACTCCAATAGTCAAGGCGAAACCAAGGAACAGCGAAAAAATGATTGCATAGACCATTCTCACTGCGCCGGCCACCATGCTCTTGGACTGCAACTCCAGCGCCGCACAGAGAACGTGGAACCCAGGTAGGATCAGAGCGATGGAGCTCTGCGCAAGAGCCGAAAAGCAAAAGATTCTTCCGTCATGGATGGAACCAAAGACTCGAGCAAGGAAAGACGTAATGATGACTGCAACAATCTCAAAGACATCAGAATATAAAGTCGACGCGGGAGCCACCACCAATCTCAGGAAGCCGAGGATGGCGCCTAGCAGGAAAGCGGGCCCAAGATCTGGCCAATGAGCGCCAAAAGCAAAAGGAGCAACAGATGCAGAGGCAAGGCCATAGAGCAAGACTGAAAACCAAGTCTTGAACTTATCAGGAGACTTAAGCAAATCCTCGAGACGTGCAGTTGCCTCTTCTACGCCAATCGAATCGTGAACAACATCCTTGTACACAGCATGCGTGTCCCAGAGTTTACCAAGGTCGACTCCCTGACTCACGCGTACAAGCTTGACCTCTGCGGTGTGAGTAGCCGTGTCGTCAAATGAGATGATCATGCAGCCTGGCATATAGAGGAACTGGGCCTGAATCTCGAGAACGCGGGCAGACATCTTCATGTACTCCTCGAGACGGTGGGTAGGTGCGCCATATTGCATGAGAGCACGGCAGAGCTTGACGAGATATCTGTGTCTCCGGGTAATGTCCTGAATGTGCTTGTGGATCTTGATTTGTGACTCGTCAAAGGACGATAGTCTACCGTGTTTCTTGGTGAATTTCCCCAACCAGTTCGAGCTGTCGTTTCTCGGTAAACCAGGGCGTGTTGGTTTCAACAGCTCGGGGTTACTATCATTTAGATGATTACCGAGACCCGGACGGCCACCAATAGCAGCTGAGTTCTTGACCAGCTCCGACAACGAGCTTGTAGACGCATTGGCCGAGTGGCGCGGGCTCCCAGCCGGCGAAGAAGCTCGCGAGTTGTCCACACTTGAAGTTCGGGATGCAGAGGAGCGATGCGAGTGAACTTTGTTGTGGAGCATATTCAACGCGGCAAGAGGGCCAATCCGATATTTGCTTGGTCGTGGAATATAGTCGCCATATGGATCGTCGCCATGGTAGTCTGGCGTTGTCTGGCCCGACGACAACCCCGAAGCTGTTGGCGGAGAGTAGAACCCAGTCCACCTATCTTTAGTCTGGTTTCTCTTCTTGCTATTGTCGCGACTCTGGCTTTTATCTGTGCTCTTACTTCTACCACGACCCTGGGAGGCGTGGTCCGAGGCATTGTCTCCAGTGTTCAAGTCATATAAAACAGCACTGGCCCTCTGCTGGGCCAATTGAGCGGAAAGCTCTTTGCCAGCTTTATTCGGCACCTCTTCTTCCTCTGAGGGCGGACTTCGAACAACGGGTGTGGCGTTGCCGCTTCGCAAGATTGCTTTGGGGCGAACCGGAGCAGGAAGAGACGGTGCAGGAGATCCCGAGCCGCTAGGCGTGGACTGTGGTGAGTGGCTAAACATACGGGTGACAGACCGCCTTAGCTCAGCATGCTCTGATCCTTCTTGCGTCGACACCATGGCAGTGGGAAGGGGAGGTGTGATGATTTGGCTGTCTCCTTCCAGCCTCTCAAGTAGGCCATCTGAGTTGCTTCGACCGAAGGATGGCCTCAAAGTAGCCGATAATGATGGACTGTCCTCGGTCCATCCTACCTTCTTGCGAGGCCTAGGAGACGGACGATTTGTTGTAAGAGGGCTCAGAGTCGGTTGCATCTTTGGGCTAGGTGGCATGGTGGAAGGTAGTGAGTTCTGGAGTAAGAGCTCATCGTCCGACTGATACTGAGGACCCATCCCCGGGATCGTAAAACTTTTTACTTCAAACGGATGGGTATGTGGTAACAGCTAGCGCTTGCAGCACGCAACCAGCTGGAGAGTTTGATAGGGGACGATAATGGGATCGAGGAGCAGTAAATGCTAGCTTTCAGCTAGAGAGGAGCCCAATGTGGATCCTGCAAGTCAGATCCCAGCTTCTGCTAGCCGCAGATCTGACGATGATCCACACCCGGGTAGGTAAGGCGACAGATAGAGTTGCAAAGCTTCAACAAAAAAAAAGCCTCAAGTGGTGGTGAGGACAGCAGCTGAAAGGCAGATGTTGTTTCTTCCAGGCTATGGAATTACCTGCAGGGGTCTGCCGTAGAGTCGGAAGAAGAGCCAGAAATTCGGCACGGTGGGGTGGGGGATCTAGTTGATGGGGAAGGTCTGGCCTGAGACTGAACCAAAGCTACACCAACACGTGAAAGGCGACGTAAAGCCTATTGCGGAAGGTCAGTGAGACAGGAGTAAGTCGTGCTCTGGCGTTCTGCAGAGACACGTGCAAATCGATAGCAGATACTACGAGCGCCGGGTAGAAGATGTCGTTGGTCGTAAAAATGCAGGCGATATGCTATGGAACAGGTACATGTAGAAGCAGATAAAGAATGAAAGAAGTTGAGAACAGTCACACATGGTCGAAAGAGCGAGACAGACCACCAAGAGCAAGACAAATCCAGAGCCATGTGTGGCGCCAGCAACCGACACGCGTCGAAGGCTTACGGCAGGTACGCGCAGAGGGCGCCGTGGTGGCGTCCAGGGTGGGGGAGCATTTTGGTCCCAACCAGTGGGATCCGTACGAGTAGATTACTCGGCGGCTCTTTTATTTAGGGGATGTTTTACCCAGGTGGCGTTTATGGCGGACCTTAAGAGTGCGCCCACAATTGACACCTGCCGTCACCGAAAAGTCTACTCCACGCGTAAACACTCGTGCGTAGCAAGATAAGCCGATAGTAGGAAGACAGTCTGTGCGTGCCTCGCGGGAACGCCGAGAAGGCGTCATCCTGGTGGGTGAAACCCTTGAAGGCTGATGTCCATGCTTTACGTGCGCAGGTGGATCAGGTCAGCCGAGACACGCATTTCACACATTCCCATGTGCTGGGTCGCAAGATTAGTCTCTTATCATCGCCGGTGCTTGCAATGGCCGCAGCGTATCTCGCGGCGTCGGAGGGCGTAGGACTAGCAATGCAACGGCGGAGGTCAACGGATGTGGTCACCGTTGAGGACTCGCTGAAGGTAGTCTACAAGTAGCATGAGGCAGCTGTGCCAGTTTGCTTTGGAGCACGAGAGGCTACTTTCGCGCGCGAGCATGTGAAGGTCGCAAGCTCGGTGCGGCCGGGCGTTTGAGGGCTGAAAACGTGGTGCTGCGAGATCTGTTGGCCCGCAGAGGTTGGAGCTGGTTGAGCCAAGCTTTTCAACCGGCGCCGCCACAGAAGGTCGTGCGATGCCGAAGAAGAGCCGCGAGGAACTCAGGCGGTTCTGGTCTCCTTTGCGTCTGCTCCCCAATACAGCACCCCCTCACACATGCGCGCACCTTGGGGGATTGCTCGGTCATTGGATGTACAGCTTTTATCTTCATATGCCGTAACACAGGCATCGCGTGCCGGACATGGGGTTTCTGTGTATCTACAATAATGTCTCATTAATCGCAACATGTCTCTGGTCCCTGCTCCAAGCTCCCAAACAGACGCCAATGGTTGACCTGTGGGGCTCCTGAAAGCAGAGTTCTATTTCCATCCTCGAGCTAGCCCGAGCCTGCCGTCAACGGTGGCATCCGACGCTCTTGCGACCGTCAAAGCATGTGCGCTTGAGGGGTTTCTTTGGTTTTCAAAATGACCCATCCCTGCGTGATACCCAGAAATTTTTCTTGTTCTCCTGTGCCGCAATCTTCATTCCAAATTCAGTAAAATGCAGTTCCCCGTCCATCTTGAAGGAGTGAGTGGAAGAGACGCATCGAGCAGAGTCTTCGATGATGGTTTGTGACACTTGCAATGTTTGCTTGTCGTGATATCGTTAGAGAGAGAAAAAAGAGTAAGCAATACTACGCCGTCTACATGAGCATGGACGACCTCCAGGAGCGAGGAGCCGCGCTAGGTTGTCCATCCGAGCCTGCGTCCGACGACGCCGTATCTGCATCGCTGCCGGAGGCTCCCGTGTCGCGACTGCCGCTGCGGCCCGTCCGACGCTCGTTTCCGGCGCGGACGAGGTTGAAAACGGCACGTCGACGCTGGCGCGTGGCGAAGTTCTTGCTGCCCTCGTGCTTCGAAGTTGGCGCCGCAAGGAGCTCCTCGAGGTTGGGAGGCCCGCGAGGCTGTCGGATCGGATGCTCGCCCGCGCGGCCCATGCCGGGTCCGAAGGTACCGGTCATAGGCGTCGCTGGGAAGCCGGCCGTCTTAGGTCCGGGTGCAACGGTTCGGCCGCCATCCTTGCTCAGCGCAATTGACATGGACTTGCGGTGCCCGGGGCGGAATGCGTTGGCAGACGGTTCAGGCAGAGGCTCCACGTCCGCAGGGGGCGACGGGGTCTGCTTCGGCGGCGTGATGGTGCGGGTGCGACCGGCAGCTTGCATGGAGTTGGGCGACATGTTGTTGCGGCGGAAGTAGCCCTGGGCGGTCTCGGTGTCCGGAGACTCGTATCCTGGCATCGACGTGGGCGGCGAAGCAGGGAGAGAGTTCTGCTGAACAGCAGGATCTACCACGTAGCTCTGCTGCCCGGTCATTGGGTTGTAGACGAGGAAGAGGCCGGGTTGGTTGGGCACGGGCTGCACGATGGGCTGCATCCCGCTCTGAACCTGCTGTCCGTAGAAGCCCATGCCCGGGGTGTTTGGGGTCTGCGGGTACTGCTGGTACTGCTGCTTGCCGTTGAGGTTCATGCCCTGGAACTGCTTGGCGGCAGAGGTGACTTGGCGCAGCTGCTCCTGGAGCTGCTGCTGGCGCTGCATCAGATACATGTTCTGCTGCATGAGCTGGTCGTACATCTGCGGGTCCATCTGGCTATCGTCAATGTCCAGAGATGGAGGAGCAAGGATCTGCTGCTCGGGCATGCCGTACAGCTGCTTGCCGCCCCCAGCCATGAGGTTCGCACCCCGGGGGAAGTTGGGCGCAGCCGCGGTCTGCGGCATACCCTGAGAGCCGCGCACGTTGCCTTTGGACGCGTACCTGCTGCTGTCAAGGCTGCCGAAGCGGTGCTGGGTCTGCGTGTACGGAGCCGAAGATGGAGGCGCGCCGGGAGTCTTGGGGGCGGTGCGAAGGCCAGCGAGCAGATGGGAGCGGCTCGTGCGAGGGGCAGGACTCTCGTCCACGCCATCCTCGCTGATGGTGGGTGGCGCAACACTGAGGTGCTTGATGTGGCCTGCTTTACCACGCGAGGCATAGCCTGAGCCGGGAGCGCCGAGCCCGTTGCCGCCGAGCGCCTGGAAGTTGTTGCTATTGTACGTCATTTGAGCGAGACCGCCGGCGTCAAAGCTCATTGTGAGGTGGGTCTGAATGGGAACTTCAAGTTCTTCGCAAGAAAGTGGACCGAGATATGGTGGAGCTTGATTCAATCGAGCTCGGATATGAAGGGTAGTGGTAAAAGGACCGAGCTGTCGGATAGTGGACAGCGGGATATTAGGTGGATTAGGTTGCGTTTGTCGTCAGTGTACCGACCTATCGAAGGGCGATCTATTTATGGTATGATGATTGTCGTTGATATAATTCAGTCGTGAAAAAATGGTCGTGATTCGGTGGGAGCAAGAGCCAAGAGAAGAGTAAGGCAACTCGAGAATACGGTCTTCACAGAGGAAGATGATGCTGAAGCGGTGAGCGGAGGGGTTGCTCTAATGGCGAGCAGCGTAGGTTGATGCGTGGAAACAAAGACTTGTAGGATGAAGAAAGAAGTGAACAAAGGATGACACCGGAGCTGGGCCGGATTGAGGAAAAATAGGCAGAAGCGATTTGGCTTGACCCTGTAAGGAGGGTTACTGAGAGAGACAGGCTGAGCGTGCCTTCCGGTTTTAATGGTTATGTTGCAGAAGTATGTGAAGAGAAAGAGGGAGAAACACGCGCGGCTGGCGGCGGGTGCTGTGTCGGCGAGTGCGGTAAGATGCTGAAGGAAGGGCGGTGGTTGCAGGCGGACAAGCAAAGGTGGAGGGAGCAGCGCAAAGACGGCTGAGGGTCGATCGAGGAGGATGGGAGGATAAGGAGGGGTGCGCGTGGGAGAGAGAGGGTGGGGAGGATGGGGAAGAAGAGAGACACTGCTGGCGAGGGCAGGAGATGAAAGCCAGAGTTCGCGCGTCCCAGCCAGCCGTTGGCCAGTGAGAGGGCGGCACGGGCGAGGGCGCTGGCGGCTAATCCGCACCGGAGCCCCAGGGAGCCCCTGAGCCCGGGGGCCACGCGAATCATCTTGCCACGCCGCTCCGCCCTGGCACCGGCAGGCTAGCAGCCCACAATTCTTCCTCTGCTCGGCGGCCCGGCACCACGCCTCATGCACGCAGTTGATCCACTCATATTGCGCCTACACGTCAGGTCAGGAATGCCAGACTTCACCGCCGCTTGGGGCTCTTCCCGCGGTTTGTGACAGCGGCTCCCCTACGACCCTATCTCACCGCTTGTCTCTCTACAAGGCTCTATCGCACCCCGCTCGCACGGCCCCGGCAGGTGACCGTGTGCACGTGCGTGCCCGTTGCACTGTCCGGTGTCGTCCAACTGACGCTATCTAATTGGTGGCGCAACGCCGCGTGGAAATCCTCCGCCCCACAGCACGCTAACTGGACTGCCCTGGCCCGGCTAGTGTTTGATCTTCCCGCGCCATCATTATCAGTGTTCCTTATTGCGTACAGCCGCAGAGCGCTTCTTTTTTTGGAATCCTTCGTTCATTCGTACCCGGTTGATGATATGTACAGTCCCTCCATTTTTATTGAGCCGCTGAGCCGCTCTGTTGACTCGCTCGTCACATGATGACGGTCGGTGCCCGCTTCGCCTCCTGCTTGTCCGGCGCCAGACTACCTTCAATTCTGCGCTTGGCGTCGTCCTTCTCCTCGCTGCTGACCTTGGATGCCACTTTGGGCATATCGGGCAGGTGCGCTGGCACGTGTGGACTGTGCCCAATAGACATCCCGACCCGAATCTGCACTTCTCGTTAGCTGGGGTCATTCTGTCTCACGTCTTTCTCGGCATGCTTACCAAAGTCTCCAATGCACCATTGGAATTCTCCGCCAAATCGTCGTCAAACACCATCTGGCCTGGCTCAAAGAGCAGGAGAATTGTGCTGCCGCCAAATTTAAAGTACCCAAGCTCCTCTGCTCGCTGTACTTGTTCACCCGCCTTGCGCGTGATGACTGTGCTGCCCACCATCATCGCCCCTACACACACGACCATCACGCGCCCGTGCGCCACAGAGTCGATGGGCACGAGAACTCGAATGTTCTCGCCGTACACGTCCAGGGCGCTGCGAATTGCCATTGGGTTAACCGTGTAGTATTCGCCCTCGATCAGCTTCGGCTCGCCCATGACTCCATCCACAGGAATGTGAAAGCGGTGGTAATCCTGCGGCGCCAGGCGGAAGATGCCCAGTGCTCCGCCCGCAAACCGTTTTGCATCATCCGGGTAAGCATTGCCGAAGAGTCGCTCGAGGCTGAATTCGCGGCCCTTGACCCAAATGGTCTGTGCCTGCGTGATCTTGTTGAAGACAACTGACCTGCAGTCGGATGGCGACGTGACGATTTCCTGCTGATCTGGAGCAGAGCATGGTCGTGCCCCAGGCTTGAGCTCACGGTAGAAGAAGTCGTTGAATGAGGAGAATTGGTCTGTCGGTTTGAGCACCTCGGTCATGTTGAGCTGGTGAAAGTTAATAAATGACGGGATCTCCGCAGCCGACGCCGGATCGTCATATTTACGGCCTTGCTTGAACGAGAGGGACCGCAAAAGCTTGCGGACTGTGTTGGAATAGTCAGTACTTGACAGCTCAGCATTTTCCAGGGGTCAACTCACTTCGTTTCTTCTCCATCTCTCGACTCTTTAAGCCTTTGTAGAGGAGGCGGATGCCTAGCCGCACGTAGACGCTCATTCTCTCTTCATTGATCTGACCGGTGATGCGATCCTGCACGAGGATGTTTGCCGAGTTTGCGCCAAGCTTGTATCCTCCATAGCCAATTTTAGTGATGACCTTTGAGTACCACTTCCGTTGGGCCTGGCTGGATGTCACAAACCCAGCCATGACGATGTTGTTGACCTGTCTCCAGTCCTGGCTTGCACATGTTGCAATGTGCGTGATGATATCTGCGTCGGACTTCTTTGACAGCCTAGGGAGATGGCATATCGGACACTCTCGGATCTCAACAATATGCTCTTCGCCCCGCTCGTCGGTCAAGTCGTTTCCATCTATCATCTCACCCTCTTCTCCGGCGATACCGTGAACATCGTGCTTCAACGTCGTTGGAGGTCCCGGAGAGTTTGCAATTGAATTTGCCGATGAGCTGGAGTCGAGTGCAGCAGCTTTCATCGTGGGTGAGTTGCCTGTGTGTACACTAGGCGCCGCAGACGACCGCCCCGAGGGCTGATATGCACTGTTCCTATCTTCAAGGGTCTGAAGAAGTTCTTCCAAGCATTGCACAGCCTGATCAAAAGTCAATGCCGGCTCATCATCGCCATCACGGGCCCCAAAACGCTTGAAGAAGCTATCTATTGTCGATTCGTGCAAGGTAGACCCAAGCGTGTCGAGCATAGTGATGAGCTCTACTTTGCTCACAGACCCACTGTCATCTGCGTCATACTGCCGCAGCATTGCCCGCCAGAATTGCTGCCTGAGAGCCTTATATGGCATGTATTTTGCCTTGAGATAGAGTGTCGGCTTGTGTTTGGCCTCCCAGCGATCCTTGTTCTTGAGCACAAATGGTAACTCAAAAGGCCGCAGGTCTGGGTCATCCTGATTGTCTGCCGACTCTGAAGGGACCGTCTGCGGTATCGACAATGGCTCGGAAGCTGTGGAGGTATTGTTACTCTGGGCAGCATTTGCCATTGCATCGACCTGCAGGCGACTCACAGATCCCAAGGTCAAGGTTCTTTCATTGGGAGGCCGCGGAGCATTGAGGCCTTTGATGCTGGTGGAAGACGACGATCTGGAAAGGGGAAGCCTGAATCTTGACCGCTTACCCTCCGACACGGGGAGCGTCGACGATGCTGGCTCCTTGAGATGGTACAAGCCAGTCTTGGGATCCGCTTCTGGGGCGGCGGAAATCACCGTCTCCAAGGGGAAGTCGACCGTGCCGACAAAGTCGTTGCCCGACAGACTATCGCGGTCGACCACACTAAATTTCAGCGAGTAGTTCTTCTCGTGGCGCGCAACCTGGAAGACCAATTTCTCATCATACACCGGATTGAGATTGTGCCTGACAACACGGGTCCTGTAGGTCTTCTTGCCGAGCGAGGTGACGACAAACGGGTCCATATCGAACGACGTACGCGTTAAATTCCGTTCTGGCGGCAGGTCTGTTATTTTTGAGATTTCCAAAAAGAGGACCCCGGCAATGTCAGACAAGCCACTGAACTCGTAAGCACGCTGTTTGGCCTTCCGCTTCAGCCTTGCAAGCCTCAAACGTCGCTTTCGTTTCTCCGGCGTCTCACTCTTGTTGGTAGACGAGTCGTCGAGGTCGTCCTCGGCCAGGTCTAGATCGTCCTCGGAGAGGTCTTGGTCGTCTGGGTCCAGGCTGTCGTTCCTCGTGATGGAGGTGGAGGTGGGCAGACTGTCGTCATCTTCAACAGAAAGAGCGGCGGTGATGCCAGTGAGCTTCTGCAGGATCTGCTGGGGTGTCGCCGAGGCGTGTAGAGGATCGAAGATACTGAAAGAAAGAAGGACTTCGCCCGTGACAACCGACTTCTTCTTACCAGTCTTGCGAGATTCCAGCGGATACCACGTAGGCTCGGTGGAGGTGGCGCCGTTTAGAAAGACGTCTTCGAGCGGGACGTCAAATTCACCCATGTAGTCCTTGCTGAAGCGGTCCTTGTCCCAGCAGACGACCTCGAGCAGCAGGCTCTGGACGCCGAGCACAGGGAGCTCAAGCGTCTCTTTCCATTCAGGATTGAGGGTTTTGGCAATGGACACGGTAGAGTCCTTTGCGTCGCCTAGAGTGAGGACGAGATAGGGGTCACTGGAGCCGCCGCGATCTTTTGCTGCGAGGTTCCTGGCCTGTGCGAAACGGGGTCAGCACGGTGAGCGACACAGCTCCGGGATATATGACCGCACCTTGACAACGTTGACCTTCAAGGCGAGGTTGCCATTGGCATGAGAGCCCTGCGCCAACTTGCGCCCAGGGCTGGTGCTTCGCGAATGCATGTTGGAGGCAGCGCTGGGTCTGCCCGGGTCGAGGCTTCGCCGCACGCTTCTGGTGCAGTCGAAGGCGAGAGGAGTGAGGGCGGCCATGGTGGGCAACGCGGGGCACTTGCAGCCTACCGGCGAGCTCGGTTCCTCAGCCGGAGGTTTACTTCTGCATCTGCACCATGCACAACATTACTCTAGCTTCCCGTTATGTGCTGCAGGTGTTCAAATAACTATAGTCTAGATATCGCGATATATAACAGTGCGTGGAGCACACTCCGAACTTCCCCCTTACTGCTCACGCACAAAACGTCCCCTCATTTACCCCCACTCGATGTCGGTGTGGGCAGTCGACGACAGCCAGTGTTGGACCTGCTCGGCAGTGCATCAGCGCCACAGCTGACACGGCCGCACTCTGTTGGCTGACTAGCCTTGCGTGGGGGTAAGTGTGTATGTTATTCAAAGCGGACGTTGGTGGTGGTGAAGACAACGACTATGACGAATGCACATCACTCAAGGGACGTCGAGCCTTTGCCTCTCAATAACGGCGAAGTTGTCCAGCACGGATAGACAAACGCGTGTATTTTGGGGGGGGGTATCCATATGATGCAGCTCAAGCCTCCTCTCCTGCAGTGATCCTACAATACAAGCCGGCCCGCATCTCTGTCTGGCCTCTAGCCTATGCTGACTTCGCATAGACTGCACAATAGAGGGCTGGCGACCGTCAAACAACTCGCAGCGCCCAACCTTCTCTTTCTGCTCTCTCAGTCTCTGTCTCTCTAGCTAAGCATAGCTCGATTACGGGAAAAGTAAGAATTGAAAACGCCGAGCGCAAAGTAAGCTCAGGTTGCCAGAGCTCAACCCGCAAGCTTGTTGGGCGAGAATGGAATTCGTTCATGTAGATTAACGTGCTGCGGCATCATATCAGACCGGTCCTCCGGAGGTTCTCCTGGATCATAATGTCTGCGCTTCAAGTCAGCAAAATCATTCCCTCCGCGGAAATTTTGGTTGTGCCTGACTCACCATTGACGGCATTCATGACGAACTTGATGTTCGAGGTATCGGTCGCACACGTCAGGTGCGTGTAGACCTGCTTTTTGTCCTGCTGGTTGAGCTGCTCGAAACGCTCGCGGATGTAAGCGCAGGCGGCATCGTAGTCGGCTCCGCCCTCGTAGTCGTTGAAGTAGGTCTTCATGGGGCTGATGGGTAGCTTCGCCTTGAAGCGGTCGACCTTGTTGAGGAAGAGGATGATAGACGTCTTGGTGAACCAGCGCGAGTTGCAGATGGAGTCGAACAGCGTCAGGGCTTCTTGCATGCGGTTGACCGTTTCGTCTTCGAACAGCAGCTGGTCGTATTCTGAGATGGCAACCAGGAAGAGGATGACAGTGACGTTCTCGAAGCAGTGAATCCACTTCTTACGCTCCGAGCGCTGCCCTCCGACGTCAAACAGGCGGTACGTGAATTCGCCGATGATGAAGGTAGTTTCTGTGATGCCGGTCGTCTTGACACGTGAGCGAAGGACGTCTTGGTCATTGGGCACGTAGTCGGGTTTGGCAATGCGGTCAATAGAGTCAAAGTAACTGGGTGCATGGTTAACAGATGCGTCGCTGCGTGGGAGACTTCTCTTGGAACGTACTACTTGGCCGAGTCGTTCAGCTGGTACTCGCGCGACCGCTGAAAACACTGCTGGACACCGTCGTCTTGCCAGAGGGCCTGGATGGCGTTGCCCACCTCCGTTGGCATATTCTCGCTTTCGATCTGCGCTGGTTGGATGAAGACGGTCTGGACGTGGTACTCGCCCCGAGGATCGTCGAGCGGGAGCTCAAGCGACTGCATGGCCTCGAGGATGACGCGCATTGATGAGACTGTGTTGCTGAAGATGATTTCTTTGAATGACTCTCGCTCCTCTCGCGTGTAGCCACCCTCGTGGATCAGCTTCATCTGCTTCAGGATGGTGGATTTGCCCGACTCTCCCGCACCTGCAGGCGTGTGTTAGCGCAAAGCTGTAGACTGGGCTCCGGTGATGCGCATACCCAGTAGCAGCATCTTGATCTCATTCTTGGATTGCTGGCGATCGCGCCTGAGCTGATTATCGATCTCTTCGTTGCGCAGCCTTGCGCCCTGGTCCTCTTTACTGCTTCCGCAACCCATCTTTCCGGCTTGTGTGGGCTATCAGAGCACTAGTGTGGGAGCGTGTGGAGGGTGGTTTGGTGACGAGAATGTGTGATCGGCAAGGCGGATCGTAGCGAAGAAACTGGGGCTGGTGCAACAAGTCAGCCTCAACCCTTTTGACGGGACCACTCTTGCAACGGTCGAAAAGAATTCCAAAGAATGAAAAGAGAGCTCGATAAGGGTTGGTGAGAGATTGCAAAGACTCCGGCAGATCCGACAAGACTGTATGCAAAGTGCTGTGACGGGTGCCACGGCCAAGAGCCACCACCCGTCGAGAGCAATCTCGGGAAGAAGATAAAGTATCGCTGGTGGGCTCACTGACCTGACGCTGAGCGCGAAGGTGATTCTGGCAAGGAATCAAGTGACGATCAAGTGCCCGCGGCTCGGATGTGCAGCAACACGCCCGGGCAATGGATGGAGTTGGGGGCGGGAAGGGCCCTGCTGGGTGTTGTCTTCGTCGTCGTTGTGGACGACGTCGGGAAGCAACGGCGGCGGCGGCGGCGGCAGCAGCAGCAGCAGCAGCAACAGCAACGGGCGAGGAGGAGCCCGTGGGGACGCGCAGGCGATGCGGCGGCGGCAGGAGCTGGACAGCTTGCAACAGGCGGTGCAGTAGGGTCGGTGTGGAGGTGCGAACAGAGCTGTGCTGGCCCGAATGAAGCAAAGGGGGGCGCTCGGCCTTGGCTGCAACCTCAGATCCCTCAGCAGCCCCGGCCCGCTGGCCGGGAACGAGCGCACGTTCCTCCCCTCCCTCTGCCCCAATCCGTGAGTATTGCTTGGTTGCCGCGCCGCCATTCGTCTGAATCTAACATTTGCAGATCCTCGCCCCAGCTGCGCTTTGCCCGTTGACGGCACTTTGGCCCCCCCCCCCCCCCCCCCCCCCCNTTGGCCCCCCCCCCCCCCCCCAAATGCTGCCAGGATGGTGCATGCACTATGCCACGCTCTCTCCACCCTTCTCTCGCGCGGCCACGTGTGATGGCACCTCTCGCTGCGGCTCTACAGCACAGCACAGGTGCGCCGGGGCGGCCCAGGCTCGGGCGCCAGTGTATGGTGTCAAGCCGGCGTCAGATGCATCCGGCAACTCATTTACGCTCTGCGACTCGATTTGGCCACTCAGATGTTTGATGCCGCCCCTCGCGCTCTGGACGGGCTCTGTCATATTCACACATTAACGGTTACATATCTCGTCATCGCATAACGCCCGCCGCTCTTACTGCTGCGCGGGCATCATCATGAGCCTCGTCGTCCGTCGCTCCGGGAATTTGCCCCCCGGCGCCAGCATCGTGCTCTTTTGATGCATCCTGCCCGCGTCCGCCTCGCAGTAGAACTTGCCGTCTATCTCAAAGTAGTCCTGCGACAGCGGCTTGCTGCACTCGCTGCACGTGAAGCAGTAGAGATGGTGCTTTCGCTCCCCCGCCGTCTCAATGTACCGCCCCTCGATGCCACGATTGCATTGCGCGCACATGGATCCGTTCAGCTCGTGGTAATGCTGTGCGCAGTACGGGTGATCTTCCAGAATGTAGAAGTCGGCCGTGGCAAATCGCTCCTTGCACGCCTTGCACACAAAGCCTAGTGTCAGAGTTAGCACAATGTCTACGTTGCCGCCGGTGGGAGTTGTTGACTTACACTCGCGATGGTACCGCCCCGTGAGCCGGCCGTCTGCTGCCTTGACCGACTTGCCTTCAATTGGCAAGTCGCATCCTCGACAGCAGCTCCTCGCCGCACTGCTCTTCCGTGTGCCGCCGGGCCGCTTCTCGGCTGCCGGCAGCTGCGGAAGTGGGGGGAACATGGGACTTTGTGGAAACATTGGACTGGGGGGCGCGTCAGAGAACGTGCCTGGTCCGGCGTAACGTCTGCTGGCAGATCTGGGAGGAATCTGCAGGCCCCCGAGTGACGCCTTTCTTGGTGGTGGTACCATCAGCTTCGCCGGCCCAGGCGACAGGCCTTGCTGTGGCTCTTGCGCCTGGCTACCGCTCTCATCACTTTCAGACGCGGGGGGTGTGAGTTCGGCAAACCGCTTTGGAGGCGACTGTGAACCAGGCTCCGTCGGCGCCCGCGGACGACTGAAGTTTGCTGCGCGGTTGAATGCAGAGCTCCCATCTCCTCCTGGACTGTTCAGATCTCGTTGGTCATCCATGGACTGCTTGCTGGGCGAGAAACTTGATGATGTCGATGTGGGGGGGCTAGATCGCAGGCTCTCTCTGCGGTCATCAAATACGCTGCGAGAATCTTGTGAAGATACGGATTCTGTGGGAGTGTGGTGTTGAGGGGGGTGGGCCTCGTCTGGGCTGTGCAGATTTGGAACTGGTGGAATCTGATCTTGCTTCACTCTTGTGTTTTCTGCTGATCTACTCGCACTTCGAAGACGGCCGGTTGGCCACGCAGGCGGAGCGTCCGTGTCTGAATCTGCCTCGGCATCCGGGTCCTCGTCCTCGCGTATCTGGGGTAGCTCTGTGCCAAACGTCGTGGAGCGGTCCGGGTTCGATACAATTGTGTAGACCGACGCATCCGACGTCACACGAGGAGGCCTCTGTGCGATATTTGTGGCGGAGTCAGCAAACGAACCATTGAGATCTCGATATGACTGGTCTGATTGTGAAGTTGACTCTGTGCTGTTCCACGGTCCATCCATGAAGCTGTCTCGTGCGACGTGTTCCGCAGGTGCGTCAATGTCTGTGGTTCGCAATTGTTCAATCATGGGGTCCACAGCGCCTGGTCTCGCAGGTCGTGGGGGAGCAGGTCCGCTTGGTAGAGGTTGCCCAAAATTGTCCAGCTTTGATGATCGCGGCTCCTGCTCCACCATCGCCATCTTTTCCATATTACCCCCGACGAAAAGGCCGGGTTCTGGCGTAGGCAGCGGTGGTGCGTCCACTATCGCCGTTGGGCCAGAAATTGACGCCTTGTTTCGCTTGCTGCTCTTCCTGCGGAAGAGACTGAATCCCTTGCCACTGCTGCTGTTGTTGTTGCCGCCGCCGCCGCTGCCGCCGTCTTTGCTGTCTGATTTCCTATGTCGTGCGTCAAATGGACCCGGTGCAAGTGTGTCGAGGCGGCGGATAACATTGGCACCGCCCGGTACGGGGCTGAGAGGCGCAAGGCCATCCTCTCCTCGCGCTCCTTCCGGCGACAATTGCAGCGGAGCTGGTGGTGGTCTGGGTCTTGCCTTGCTCTTCTCTGGTGGAGTTGGCACAAATCCGCCCTCAGATGAGTATTGATGGAACATGGCTGCCGAGTCCGGCCGGTGGTCGAGCGGAGCCGGTGCGCTGAGGGGAGATGGTATTAAAGGAGAATGAGCGTAGGATGAATCGTAGAGAGAAGTTTCTGGCGCGGAGGCAGGAGAAGTGGCCGCTGGAGATGCGCTTAGACCTTCGACAGCGCCGTCTGACGCTGGCTGCTGCCAAAAGTACGGGTTACCCGCCGAGGCAGGCGCATCCGCCGCAGTGGTTGTGTCTGTGGCGTAAGAGGATGGTTGGTGGAAGAAATCATCGGCCTGACCCGGTGGAGTGGGAGATCTAGGTTTGACAGCCGTTCCGACAGGGCCCAAATTCATGCGTTGTCCACCACTCGGAGTAGTGAATACGTTGCTGGGAGCGACGCTGGTAGCTTGTGGGGATATCGAATGCAATCGAGGAGGAATGTCGCTGGCTGAGACTGTGTTTGAACTTGAGGGCTGCGCAGGTAGCACATCGTCCAGGTTCGGGACGGGGGGAGCTACATGGTACTGTCATAAGCTGCGTGCAATGGTCGCAATATCGTGATGTCCCTTACCTGCGGGGTGTGTGGAGGAGGTGCAGACATGGTCGCCCATCATGGCCAGATCAACATCTGCGCCGCAATTTGAGCACTTGATGGCGGGAAGCATGCTCATATGCCCCATGGTGGCGGCCATGACGGACAGGCACAGCCTACTACGCCTGTCGCATGCACGGTCGTGGTGGGGAGAGACCTCGCGAGCAAGGGGATTCGCCGGGGCGCCTCACAAGCAATGGCCGTAGGTCGCACAGTCCAGGTAAGGTGAGGTTTCTGGCAAGAATGGTGGAGCGGCAAGGTCGAGGGGGCGACAATGTCGAAGCGCCGTTGACCGACAAGGGATCCAAGACAAAGGTCTTTCGAGGCGGTCGACACGCGCGCCCTGGTCTGTGCAATTGCTGCTAGAGCTGGGAGGCGGCGATGCAAAAGCGGCGCACCACGAAAGAGTCAGTAATCTCCGGTGCCGCCGCCAAATTTCGAGGCTCGATGCCGAGCTACTTAGTGGCGCCGGAAGCGAAGGTGTCGTTGTGCCTCAGGGCCCGCCATGCACTCTGCGGCCCGCTCGAATGAACCTTGCAGATGCATGGATCGGAACAGGAGGGCTGCACTCAACGCTGTCGCCTCAGAGAT
Source organism: Carpinus fangiana (assembly GCA_006937295.1). Taxonomy (NCBI): domain Eukaryota; kingdom Viridiplantae; phylum Streptophyta; class Magnoliopsida; order Fagales; family Betulaceae; genus Carpinus; species Carpinus fangiana. Next base: position 1,797,715 of record VIBQ01000013.1, on the reverse strand, counting down.
GTGCTGGCTGAGGTCCGAGCAGGTGCATGGGCCGCCTGTCAGATGCATCATTACGTGCTGAAGGCCGTTGGAGAACGGCCAATGGCGGGCGAGGCGCACAATTTCCATCTCCGTCCGATCTTCAGGAGGCGCAACCCATGAGCCAATGCGGGGTTGGCATGACCCAATGGCTCTGGGCCAGCCCGGTGCTTGCGGGCTGCCTCTGCTGCTGCTTTTGTGCCCCAGAAACAGCCTGCCCGCGAGCAGCTGCCGCCGTACTTTGGACTACGTTCCGTGCTCCTTGGTGGCAACGGCTCTCACCCTCTTTCTCTTCAAGAGTCCATACAGTGCTGGCCTTTGACGGGCCTGATTTGTGGCCAGGTGGGCGTGACTTGGCTCAGGGGCGGTCAATGTGTATGTGTATAAAGTCGCGCATGCTCTTCTTGCCTCGGACGCAACCTGCGCTGCGCGTCCGCAAGCTCGCAGGAACCACACGTTGCGCTTTCGAGCCTCGAGCCTCGTCCAACGAGATCCGCTAAGCTCCATGTGTTGAGCTGGCTCAAGCAAAAGCACGTTAGACAATTGGAGGAGGCCCTTGACGCAAGGGGGAAAATGGGCACGTGAGATGCCCGTCAGGCGCCAAGGATCAGTCAGAAGGAGTACAGAGCATGGACTGTCCCTTGACAGATAGGGAAGCATCTCTCAATGTCATCAATCCAATCCTTCTTTCCCGCCTTGAAAATGCGCAGCAGTACAACTTCGGGTGGAGCAGGTATGCACAAAGTGGACATGGCTGCCGCAAGCCCAGGCAGGGCTCCTTCGCAGATTTCTGCTTCACAGCAGCGCTACGAGACTGTGTCCATCCGATCTTTGACTGCTGGAGTTAGAGGTGTCGCCATCAAGGGCAAAATCGTGAATATATACCAGGATCGCAGTCCGGGGAGGTTGCCACCAGGTGCCGCTGGCGCAATCAGGTTGACCCTCCAGGACGAGACTGCTGCTGTTTCCGTGACTACCGCCGTGTTCGTTGCACCTTGTCACTAGCTTACCATGCTTAGATCCGTCTTTGGTACAGCAATGAACGACCGCAGGTATGCTTAGGTCATGCTCTGACACTGTGGACGACCCACGTCCAAGGGATGCCATCGATGAACGCCACAGGATCGATTATGTCGCTCTTGATCACAATCTTTCCCAGTCGTGATCACTCTTGCGGCTTCCATCTTGACTCTGATGCAGGGCTCAATCATCTCGACGACGAACATCCACAGCATCCAAGTTCTGACCTAATGACGTTAAGGACATATCTTCATCATGGTCATGAGAAACTTGAGCCGCAGATTCTTGTCTGTGTGAGGGCTGTTTCAGCGAGAAGAACAGGTGTGCATCGATGTTAAGCCAATTGCACGGACAGATTGTTACAGAGATATGCTAACTCCTCTGTGAGTAACGAGCAGAAAGTCTGGCAGCATAACTCAGGTTACCACGGTCAACATATTTGATGACACCGCGCACGCCGACCTCGTTCTCTGCGGCATCGCCTCCTTTGCTCCTTCATGCTGGACGGTCAATTCCACAGTCCTCCTCATCACGAGCGCTATATGTCGCTTCGACCAGCGACCTTGCCTGACTTCGTCGTCTTCCACATTACTCGAGGTAGACCCACCGCTGCATGAGGCTATCTGGCTCCGAAATTTTGCCGCCACGTTTTCAAAGAGAGTGTCCTTGAGTACGTCTGTCCCTGAAGATGTATTCCATGTTGATGCCATTATTGGAAGCGACGAAAGGGTGCTGTACACCCTCTCGCAGCTAGACGACTCTGTACGAGCGGACCCAGCCACAGCGTTTGTTGGCTACGTGAGCGTTGTTCTGCTCGGTCTCCACCTTACCACTCTACACCAGCGCAGGCAATTACTATCTGGACAATGCGCAAGATGCAATTTACCTCTTCTGACTAACTATGTCGACACGGTGTGCAAACAATGCAACGCAGAGGTATCACTTCGCCTCAATCCGAGAATCATCGGCCTCGTTGTCGACGAGTCGGGATCCATCAAAGAGGGCAGACTGCTGCTGACGGATGCCGCATAGGAGCAGCTTCTTGGACGGACTAAAGAAGAGCTCTCTCTCAGCAGCGTGGAGCTGCTCAAGTATCTGGAGCGACGAATGACGAATCTGAGATTGACGCTGATCATGGGCTGGCCAGGGCGTGCCCAGGGAGGAATGTGCAGGCTTTGTGTTCTTGGTATCAGGGTTTAAAAGGTATTTCATATTTGTACTTCCTCACTTCCTTCCTCGTCAATTGTTTAAGAGCCCGTGCGCAGCTGTTGGCATAACGTGTGGTGAAATAAAGAGAGACTTTAAAAGGAGAAGAGGCCTATCCTATGCCAAGCACCCCGCCACCCCACCTGACGTCGTCTCGCAACTACCAGCAGGCAACGATACCGCCTGTATGCTGTAAAGTGCTTCCAGCTCAACCACACCAAACTTTCCACCACATCTCTTACCCCCCAGGACGCCGCAGCAACCTAGAGCAAACACACACACACACACGCCCAGCATGGCGCCCCCCATAACCTTCACCACGAAGCTCAAAGTCCACCTCAAAACCGCCATCGCGCGCCTGCGCATCGTCCAAGCCAAAGACACCGCCGTCGCAAAGCAGTCCCGCCGCGAGATGGCCACGCTCCTCGAAACAGGCCGCGTCGAGTCGGCGCGCATCCGCGTCGAGAACATCATCCGCGCAGACCTGACGACCGAGCTGTACGAGATGCTCGAGCTCTACTGCGAGCTGCTGCTCGCGCGTCTCGCGCTGCTCGACCGCCCGGCTGACGATGGTGTAGACCCGGGGCTCGACGAGGCGGTGCGCGGCATCTTGTACGCGGCGCCACGCACGGACATCAAAGAGCTGGGCCAGGCCCGCGCGCTGCTGGAGGCGAAGTATGGCGGGAAGGACAAGAAGAGTGGGATTGTTGGCGAGGCGATGGCGGGCGAGGGGGTCAGTGAGCGTGTGAGGCGGAAATTGGCCACGGACCCGCCGCGGCCGGAGCTGGTGGAGGAGTATCTGCGGGCGATCGCGAGCGCGTACGACGTGCCGTATGGAGAGAAGCAAGCACAAGTTGATGCGGAGTTGGAGCAACTAGGAGATGACGATGATGACGAGGATGGAGAGGGTGGTGGACAGAAGGCGCCTCCTTTACTGGCAGAGGGATGGGGCGCAGTGAGTCCACCGCAGGCTCTTGGAGCTAAGAGTCCGCTGAGCGTTGCGCCACCGAGTCCGAGCACAGAGAGGCCATCGCCAAAGGTCAAAGGGGCAGGCGGACAGGACCTCAAGCCTAGTCCGAGGGTGGCGGCGGTGAAGAAGGCCGCAAAGGCCGCATCAGAAACGCCGACCAAGGCGCGAGATGACGGGAAGAAGAAGCCAGAGGGTGAAATCCCCAACGTGGATGATCTGGCAGCTCGTTTCGCGATGCTGAAGAAATGAAGCTGCGGCACATCTTGCAGTTGTGCTACCTACGAAGATGCTCTAGAGATGTGACTTGATGACCTGACCAGCCTCGAACGTCTCTCCTCCATCCAGTTTCTGCCATCCATTGACCGACCCTACCTCCACGCAGACCATATTTTTGTATCCATCGGCAGGCTTGAAGTCGCTCATACCTTTGGCCTTTTCAATCCACGGGTTCCATATCACGGTATCCTTGAGACCATCCCTTGTAACGTCGAAAAGCGACTTTTGCGATTGGTCTTCTGTACTAACAATCGACGTGGTGTCCTGCCCAATGCTCTGATAAACTCTGTCAACTTCGCCTGTGATCGGTAAAGCCGTCTTCGACTCGGTGTAAGTGGAAGCGTTGAGCACTTTGTCAACGTACTCGGTGCCCAAGAGTCCTGTGATGGCCGTTGTGCTGATGGAGGGAATGCGGAAGTATGTGTGAAGAAGCGTCTGGAACTCCCAGGCAGAGTCTCCGGTGTTTCGTACGTTGAGCATCGTCCGCAGCTCGCCGCCCGGGCTCAGCGTCACGGAGTACTGCAGGCCGAAAGCGTGTGGCCATTGAGCCTTGGCTTGCTCACCAAGCGAGGTGTTGTCGAGGCCAAAGTCGAGCTTGACGCCGCTTGATTCGGTGAAGGACTTGCCGAGAAACTCCCACTTGCTAGATCGTGCGAAGCCGTGCTGTGGGAGCTTTGATGTGGCGTGATCGCTGGGCGGTGGACCAAAAACTGGAAAGACCACGGGAATGCCACCACGGACGGGCTTGCTGCCATCTAGAACGGCAGCATCGGAAAGGAAGAGATTCTCGTTGCCCGAAGCGGATTTCCACGATGTGACGGTGGCACCATGGAGGAGGATTTTGACTGATGACTTGTCGGGCAGAGTTGCAGTGACTTCGTCTTTGGACAATTCGACATGGGGTTGGGGTGGTAGCGAAGCGGGGGCGGATGCGAGTGCCGAAGGGCGATTTGCGCGTTCAACCATGTTTGCGATCAAGACAGTCTCTGCTGGGAAATCTTGAGACGAGAGGCGCACACGCTGAATAAATTACTGGGACAGGAAGAGAGCTGCTAAGAAAGTTGCCCGCCCAAGGTGGGGGAGTATATAAATGGAGGGGTAGAGCTCGGACCAGACGCTCTGAAACATGCAGGGGCTGATCTGCTGCATCAAACGAGCACTCGTTTGGTCAGCATCACCTCTCATCATAGGAGCTCCCGTCTATTCCTGACTGGCTGCATAGCTATTGGTTGCAAAGGACGTCACTGCATGCGCGGATTTGCGCTTGTCTGTCTCCTCCTGGCTAAGTTGGTAAGACGCCCCGCAACGGACGAGGATCTGTAAGCATCAAGACCGACCCTTGATGAAGCACTAACTTACATTACACGGGATGCTAGGAAGTGGTAGATCCGTCATCGGGGTGCACGATCTGAAAGACGCAGCAACACTGATGAGAAGCATTCGCATCCAATAATCCACATCAATGGCCGAGCAATATCCAAATTAAATGCCATGGGACGTTCGGGTTTTAATGCAGAAAAGAAGCGGTGGAGACGGGAGCGAACTGTCCAATCAAGGACCGCATCGAGCGGCGATATGAGTTCGCATGTATACATCAGCCGGGTTGCCTGCGACATCCAGGTGGCAGGCCGCGCAGCACAGCTAAGTAAGAAGCGAAACCAACGAGTCCTGCGGTTTCTGAGCAAGCTATCACGACACTGACCGGATCGCACGCGACACACATCATGATTCGCCTGGTTAGTGCTGCGCCCCTCTAAGCCCGGCCCATCGGCGCAAGACATGCCGAGTCTCCCCACTTACTTTGGCACGACATGAAAGCTTTGACCGTCGATTCAGTAATTCCATAGGACTTGCAAGCATTTAATATCTACCTCTTACGGGCTTTTCACTGGATTTGACACCTGCCGCATGCCTTGGCCGCATACTTTATCGTGTACCGCAACTGAATCGCTGGTGGGGCATGTCATCTGGACGTCATCGATACCATGAGCGTGTTGATTCTCGTCCTTCGGTGTACGAGAGCGGCGACGAACAAGATGAAATTGACGACCTGGATCCCATGATACAGCATGTGGTAGAATCTAAGAAACACAGAAACAACATTGACTCGGATGGCGACTCTGCATATGGCTCGGATGATCAATCTCACGATAGCCTACTCCCCGCAGAGCTGCGTGAAGGCGACGCGAGAACCCATGAGGACGAGGCAATCTCACTGCAGGCCGCAAAGGCGCCGCTTGAGGACACTAAACCGGTATCTTGGTTGTCGCTTCCACGCAAAGATCAGCTGATCATCCTCACTCTCATCAGACTAGCGGAGCCCATTACTCAGACATCGCTAATGGCGTACATGTTTTACATGCTCAAGTCTTTTGACGGGAATCTATCAGACGCCGCCATCTCGGCACAAGTCGGTCTACTGTCTGCGGCCTTCACTGGAGCACAGGCTGTTACAGCCATGATTTGGGGAGGTCTGGCCGACAAAGCGTGGGTGGGGCGCAAGAGGATTCTCCTCATTGGCCTGTTTGGCACCTTTGTTGCTACCTTTGGATTCGGATTCTCCAAAAGCTTTTTCTGGGCAATGTTCTTTCGCACCATAGGCGGAGGCCTGAATGGGAATGTCGGCGTCATGCGCACCATGATCTCCGAAATTGTCGTGGAAAAGAAGTTTCAGCCCAAAGCCTTCCTGCTGATGCCAGTGACGTTCAATGTAGGCGTCTTGGTCGGGCCTATCCTGGGTGGCTGGCTACAAGATCCCGTCCAGCAGTACCCAAGCGTGTTCCCAAAGGGAGGTTGGCTTGAGCAATTTCCCTATGCATTACCCAACGTTGTAACATCAGTGTTTCTTGCTTCTGCATTTGCACTGGTGTTCTTTGGATTAGAAGAGACGCATATTGATCGCAGACACCGGCCAGATTGGGGCTTGAAAATCGGCCAGAGTGTGGGAAGAGCATGCTTGCGGCTCTTTTGGCGCCGTAAGTCTCACGCATATACAAGCGTAGAGTCTCAAGCGGGGAGTAATATCGAGCTGGGCAGACATGCGACACACGGCCGCCAAGACGCAAGAGATTCAGCGCCTCAGGGGAGAAGACCGCAGCTACCCTATCGGCGGATATTCACGCGCAACGTTGTGTTGACGCTGTGCACACATGGGCTGTTTGCGCTCAATGTGGGTGCGTTCAACACGCTCTGGTTCATTTTCCTGTCCACTCCGCGCTTCGACCCTGCTCATCCAGAACCACCGGAACACACAGAGCAAAGGCTTCCCTTCAAATTCACCGGAGGGCTCGGGTTGCCACCTCCAACGATCGGCATGGCGATTGCCATCATTGGAGTCTTTGGCTTGTGTATGCAATTCGGAGTATACAGTCGGGTAACGCACAAGTTGGGCGTGCTGCCAACCTTTCGCCTGTCCAACATGTTTTTTCCTATCGCATACACGCTAGCACCACTTCTAGTGATGCTCCCAACACGGTCAGCAGCACCTCATGCAGCCGATGGGCCATGGATGTGGGTAGGCATATGTTGCCTCCTGGCAATTCAGGTGACGGGACGGACGTTTTCCTTGCCAATTACGCAGATCCTCATCAACAACTGTACCCCACACCCTAGTGTGCTGGGCACGATGCACGGGATAGGGACCTCGGTCAGCGCCGCGACAAGAACGTTCGGACCCATTCTTTGGACGCTGATGTACGGGTACGGGCTAGAGATGGGGGTTGTTGGCCTGGCGTGGTGGGTACTGGCAGGCGCGGGGTTGCTAGTGCCCGTGCTTGCGCTCTTCATCTACGAGGGCGACGGACACGAGATACGACTAGACGGCGATCCATGACATAGACTGCATAGCAAAACCCAAAAAGCATAGGTATTCATTGTTCGCCGCGCGGTTTGAGGGTGCATCGTGCGACGGGTCATCCGCATCGCTGATTGGTGGACGGGCTGCACGCGTTCCTGGCTGGGCCTTGTAGCCGCCCGTCGGCCGTCGAGACAATGCCTCCTTTGCTGCCATTGACGCTCGCTATTGTACAGTCGTCATTCCCTCGCGCCTTGTGCGTGCTATTCCTGGCTCGCCATGCACTTCTAGCCGCTGGCGGGTGCTCAGGCTCCGCTGCACCTGCAGTATTCACTCACTCGCGACTGACACTCGACCAAACCCCAGGCCCCACTCTTTGCGCCGGCCTTCGTCACGCCCAGTCTTGGGCTCCTTTATCTTACCCAAGCGTCGCTGCCTCTTCTTTGAGGTCTTTTCAACCCGGCTGGCCCGCTCCTTGCTTTGTGCCCCCCGCGACCTTGTTAATTCAACCTCACATTTCTCCATACTCTCTGGAGCCGCGACATTTCGCTCTTGACATCAGACAACGAGAAACACACAATCCTTTATCATCAAGCTCCGCTGGCGGAGATCTGATCGCTCACTCTGAAGACCGGGACCTTCGCTCTTTCACAAGACCCCTCGGCCCCTTCGTCGTGGAACACCCAAGTCTTCTCAGGCTTCCCGGGAACGAAAATAATAAACCCCACTCGACATGTCTTGCTGCGGCCAGCGCGGGAAAGGCAAAGTCAAGGACTATCATAAATGGGATTACATCACCTTGTCCGATTTCAAATCTACGGGATGCTGGACGACCCTCTCCTACATCTGGCTTTGGATCCTTGCCATCATTTCCGTTGCTGTGTACGGTGCCGATACATTCACCGCCGTGAATTTGTTGGCGTACAATAAGTGGTCCAGCCAGGTTCAACCATCTATCCCTTTCGATGTCTCGAAATGGATTTTTACCGGCTGTATTTTGCTCTCATGGGCACTGTGTATTTTCGAGTGGATCCGTGCCCTTCAGATCATGAAGCGTAACAGCGTCGCAGACGACTATCTAGACCCCATGGCTTCCACATTGCAATGTCTTCGAGGGGGCGAGGGATATCGCAAATTCCTGGTCTTCGCGGCCCTGACCAAGAGTAAGAAGGGCAATGACTACATCGCTCTTTTCGCCTACTTTCAGTTCAGGAGCATGATCCGCATCATACTTGCCCAGGGCCCTCGTCAGGTCATCAACGCCATCACTCTATACTCCGTCATGCACATAGACAAGATCTTTAAAGGGAATAAGGATAGTCAAGACAACTCGGACAACGGAATTGCCAAATTCTGGAGCAATATTGAAGCTCTCGCAAACGAGGACACACAGCAAGCAGTCATTCTCCTCTCCATGCTCTTCACTTTTGTCATCTGGGTCTTTTCGGCACTGTCGCTCATTGTTGCCTTTGTTCTCTACATCACGTTTCTGTGGCATTTCATTCCCCGCGAAGATGGCACTGTCTCCGCGTACTGCCGGCGCAAGATCGAAAAGCGACTAGAAAACGCTGTCAGGACGAATTACCAGAAGGCCCTCGAGAAGGAGGAGGCTAAGAGGAAGAAGGCCGAGGTCGACGCCATGAAGTTTGGCCGCAAACCCCCTCCACCGGCCAGAAGGCCCACTCTACCGCTTCTGGATGACAAGGACTCCGACGTCTTTACCAACCCAGGTCTCTCTCGCTCCACCACAGAATCGACGCTGCCGCCTTATGCTGCAAGACCCGATCTGGCACGCATGGACACTCTGTCTTCGAATCGTTCAAGGTCGACAATGGCCGAGCCAAAGCTACCAGACATTGCTCCGAAGCTTCCAAACATTGAAGAGAAGGAAGCACCTTCCACCCCAGCAGATGACCAGGAGCCAACATTGCCAGTCATGCAACCGGCATTACCTGTCATTGCCGATTATGAGCGTCCGCAAATGCCGCCACGAACATTCACAGAGATGTCCAACGCTTCAAAGACAAGTGTAGCATCTGACGCTCCGCTTCTTGCTCGAGCAGGTGACATGGGCTCCGCCGAGAATCGGCTCCTCGACAACGCCTCCGAAGCACCAATGCCGTCTCGCCCGTCAATATCAAATTCATACGGCAGACCCCTTCCCGGAGCCATGCCACGATCCTCCAGCGCTCGACCAATGGAACAATCAGCTAATCGCCATGGACGACAACCACCTCCTCAGCGCAGCATGACTGACCATGACTACCCCCAAGCAGATAGTTGGAACGATCCACCGTTTGTGACTCAAATCTCTCAGCTTCCACGCAATGGTGCCGAACCTGTCCAACGCCCTGCGGCAAGTCAGTCACCCTGGCCTTTGTCCTCGGCTGAATCTTACGAGATGCAGCCAAAGGGTCAACAGCAGCAGCAGCAGCAGCAGTCCAGATCAGTTTATCAGCCTGAAGGTTATCAGCCCTACATTCCCACAGATCCGTCAAATCAGGCATTGCATCGAGACCAGGCTTTTGACAATGAACCACAACGACCACATGCACCCCAAGGTCAATACCCACTCCGTCGGTTCGACTCCAGCATTCCTATGACATCGACCCCTTCGCCCATGTCGTCCCCGCTACGCTCGGAGACTGCGCCTCTGCCACGTCAGAGTGGGTATCGCGAGCAACAGACTTCGCACACCCAGAGCACTCCCTATGCAGGTCCAAGGGGTCGTTTTCCTGTAAGACCCAACACATCAGGTGGGTGGCGTCCGGGACCAGGCGAGTTTCGAGGCCCTCATCCAGGTCGAGCGCCGCCGCGACAGTATGGGCAATCAGGTGGATACTATCAGCAAGGAGGATATGAATCACGAGAAGGACAGTACCACGGGGGTGGCCACAACTGAAGCACTTTGATGATACAGAGAGAGACTGTCCCTTTGGACATGATACCCTCACGACGAAATTAGAAGAAGCATGATGTAATAGCTGTACATGATAGATACCCTCTAGAATCTCTATGACTAGACCGCCATCCGTGCATTGGTGTTGATCTCGGCATGTCTGAAGGTTTCTTTAAAGTGAAATTCTCCGGGGTATCATGCAAGCACCGCGGAGGCATGACGTGGGTGGTTTTATCGTCCACAGTGGCCGCCTTGTATTGCTTCGTCTCCTGCCCTCATATCTCATCAATCGAAGCGGAGCGAACATTGGCAAAGAAGACAGCATCGTGACGATGCAGGGTGCGTGTTAGAACATTTCGGCCAATCAGTGGCGGCGCCACAGGGATCAGGCCGCCTAAGCTCTGGCTATGCTTTCCATCCTGGCTCCTTCCCACTGCTTGTTGCTATCGCATTGGCGGTGAACCATACATGCCCGCGCAGTAGTCGCAAAACTTGTTCTTCTCTTCTTTTCGTCCAGCCTCTGTTTTATGCGCTTGTCCGAGATACCCATTGATACCCCACGTCTTGCCTCTTCCGTATGGTTTATCCGCTTCTCGACTACTTGACACTACTCTACCAAACCATGAGCGCGAGCTCCTAAAACAAAGACACCTCTTTCCATGTCGCAACCGGCCAAGGGCAAGACGCCCATCAAGTCCGCCGATGACAAGGAGAACCGCCCTGTCGCCGCACGTTCCAAGCAGACTGCCGACACCCCTGTCAGAAGGTCCGTCGCCTCCACCACACCCCGGCCGACTTCACGAGCCACTGGAGCAATTGCTAGCTCGACCCCTCGACCTGCCTCGAGGGCCACTGGTGCTACAGCATCTTCTGCCAGAAGCTCTACTCCGCGCCTAGCCGCAACAACATCTTCCACACCCTCTCGCACCACAACGACCCGCAAGTCCGATGATGTCAAGCGCACAAATACAACCACGGCCTCGCGGCCATCCTCGATCACTTCAAAGCCAGCGACAGGAGGACTGATGGGAAGCAAATATGCTGCCGACGAGTCCTCCACTGCTGCTAAGTCGAAAGCGCCTGCAAGCACAAAGACAAGCCTTCGCTCAGCACCGGCCCCGAAGATGAGCGCTGCTACTTTGAAAAGGCTGTCTGGCGCGAGCAGCGCCACCTCTCCGACCGACAAGAATGATGGGAGAAGCACGCCTACCAGGGCTCGAGCAGACAGCAAGTCGTCGGCCGTATCGTCTGCTCCCAGAACATCTCCTCCGTCTACTTCTTCTCCGTGCGTATTACTATCACTGATCAAAACAACTTGATGCCGTTCTTGCTAATTGTCTTAGTATTCAACCTTCCCCTACGATCATTGCAAAGTCTCCTTCCACTCCCTCCCAAGACGAACCAGATACGCCCGTTGACCAGGTGGACAACAAGCTTGCAGACGATCAACCTGTTCTAGAACCTGCCACACCTGAAATCCTTGGGTCGCCAGCATTGGATCGCACTCAATCACCTGTCCTACGTCCTGCAAATTCCGCTGAGAGACCTGCACCAGCCCTAAAGACAGCGGAGGGCACCTTCGACGGAGCCAAGCTGAAGCGAGTGCACGCAAAATATGTCGTCGACGCTGCCATCAGAGAAGGAAAATGCGCCGTCTCAAGGGACGAGTGCCACTCTGAGATTCGTCAGCACATCAATGAGTATGCTCAAAGTCTTATGACCGAAGGCAAGATTGAGTCGTGTCATATCGAGCAGTTGGGTCTCGATGGCGGACTGGAAGTCGTTGTTACGGGAGAGTCTACCGCTCCAGATCCCAGCCGTGATCAAAACGGCGATGCCGATCACCAGATACAGCTTCTCCAAGAGGATCTCGATAGCAAAACGACAGAAATTGAAGAAGCCACCATTTCCCGGCGGGAACTTCAGGCAGCACTGGACAAGGCGCAGGCTGAGCTGGATGACCTTCATGCAACAAAGCAAGAAGTGCAGAAGTACAAGGAGCAAGCTGTTGAGAAGGACAATTTGCTCTCCGAAGCGCAAGCTGCCAGAGCTGCTGCCGCCGCTGAATCAACCGAACTGAGATCTTCCAGCGAGGAGTTGCAGAAATTGAAGGAACAGCTGGCGGCCGAATTGGATGGGTTGAGAAGTGCCAGTGAAGACTTGGACAAGATGGAGGAGCAGCTCGCCGAGAAGAACAAATTGCTTCATAAAGCAGAGGCGGCTCATGCGGCTGCTGTTACTGAAGCAGAAAGTACTGCAAACGAGAAAAAGCACCTTGAAACTGAGAATTATTCCCTTCACCAACAGGCGAAGGAGATGCAGCCACAGCTCGAACAACTGCGGAGCGAGCTCACAAAGCACAAAGACGAGGCAGCTCAGGTACCAGGACTCATGTCAGAACTTGAAATGGCCAAGAAGATTCTCAAGCAGATTGAAGGAAGCCGTGAGCAGGCTCTTGAAGCCCTGGAGAAGGAGCTTGAGGCAATGCGCAAGTCGGTCAAGGCATCAGAGCAGCGCGCCGACAATGAAGCTGGATTCAGAACCCTACACGAGAGAGAGACAGAACAGCAACTAAAGTCTCAACGCGTTGATCTGGAAAAGCTTCGGGCTGCTCTGAACGCTGCCGAGAAGCGTGCAGAGGACGAGGCTAATGCAAGAAACGAAGTCGAGGAAAGAGGCGACAAGGCACTACAAGAACAACGGAGGGAGTTGGCGGATCAATGTGTCAAGCTCAACAAGGAACTCGAAGCCAGGAAGCAAGCCTTCCAGAAATTGGAGGAGTTCTTCCGTGCAGACGAAGAAAAGATCCCCGAGCTTGAGGCCAAGATTGTGGATCTGGAACAGAACAATGCCGCCCTGCGCGATGCTCAGAACGATGACGAGGCGAAAATCAAGGAGCTTGAAGCAGAGCTACTCACCACGCGAACGACCGGCGATACCCACAGCAGTCGGGTCGTAGAGCTTGAGACTGCTCTCAAGAATGCACAAGAGGCCGACGATGCCAATGCGACGCTCAACAAACAGCTGGAAGAGCTTGAGGCAAGCCTGGCGAAGGCAAAGTCTGACAGCACCACTCATGAAGCCAAGTCGAAGCAACTTGCCGCGCAGGTGGATAGACTTGTTGGTGATCGCAAGAACATTCAATTCGAGCGCGACCAGTTTGAAGAGGACAAGGATCGAATAGAGCGGAAGCTCACAGACATCACTTCGGCGCTTTCACTCTCCTATGGACAGGGCATGACACGGCTGAACGAGAGTGGCTTCGACAGCAAGGCAATGCTGGATCAGTCGCGGGTTCATTCACGAAGTTCCTCCGAGACAGGCTTCTCTCTTCTGGAAGAGATCAACCGATCACGCGCAATCCTAGACGCATTTTCGCGTTTCAATCCGACAGACGAGACACCTGCCGCGGACGGCCAGCTTCAGGCGTTGCTCGACATGGGATTACCAGTCCCACCCAGCTCTATAGAAGACCCGTTTATTCCTGTCCACTGGAAGACTGACGTGTCGAAGCACTTGGAGTCACACCTTACCAGCCTACGCGATGAGCTAGACAAAGTCATGAAGTACATGAACCTCGACAAGAATCACTTCCTGCACGAGTGGCACATTGCCGAAACATTTGGGCATCTCCAAGTTGAGCGCCTGCAGCGAGTCTCGGACAACTACATGGCTCTGGTGGACGCCGTTGTGGACAAGTTCTCGTCTACCAGCCCCGGCGTGCCTAACTGGGCTGCGCAAGAGCAACAGGGCCGCCATTACTCTCGCAGCTCTTCCCATTCAACCACGCGCGAGGGGTCTGTCGAGAGCGTCGTCTTTAGCAATAGTGGGTCCCCGCTCACCACAGTTGCTGAGCACAACGACATGCACAAGACACCGTCGGTGGAGCGATTGCTCGACGCGCAGAGGATGACGGATGCGTCGCTCCTGGCGCTCGCCAACAAGGTCAGGAGCATCCGGTCGTTCCACGAGAATCGCCACTCCGGTTCCTGATCGCTTTGCTTTTCCTCCACTTGGCACCATTTGGCGTTTTTTTGTTTGCAAAGTCACTGATACCCCGTTGGTGCGGCAGCATGGAGCTGCTGTTTGCATAAGATTTCGTACTGTCATTACTACTCCCGTAGTCGGTATAGACTCAATAATACACCCCTCTTCCCCCTCCTCTGCTTCGAGTCTTCACAAGCATTGTCCCTCCTCCGTGCCATCCAACCCTTGAAAATTCGAAAAGAATGCAACGATGCGTCATAATGTCATTGTCGTCGCCGCCCAGAAGTCGCTCCGAACACAAAGCAATTGGGGCGGCAAAGGTCGCGGTGCTCGCAGCGCTCACATGACGGAGCACGGAATGATGCAGCACTGGCAGTCGTCGCCGCACCAGCACGGCTTCGTGACGGGCGGGCGCAGCGGCATATTGCTGCCCGTTGGCTTTGTGGCGGACGAGGTGCCCGAGGTCAGGGATGAGGAGGCGGTTGAGCTGGGCATTGTGCCGGGGGTGGGGGGGTGTGGGGTATGGGTGTGTGGAGTGGTGGGGTGGGAGTTGGTGAGGCTGGATTGGGGGGGTCGGTGGGAGGGTGGTGGTAGTGTGCTTCCGAGAGTAGAGGGGAGAGTGGGTTTGGCTGCGTAAGGAGGAGTAGGGGAGGGAGCGAGGGTACGCGTGGCTGTGCGGAGGGCGGTGTTGGTTGATTGGGATCTGATTGTTTCCTTGGACGGCGGCATGACGTGGCGGCGGTTCTGCCAGCTTGGCGGGGAGAGCTCCTCTCCTTTTGTGGCCGCAGTTCAATTATTCCTATGATTCCTGAATGGCGAACAGGAAGAACCTCCGAGCATTCTAGAAGATGAAGAAGATCGAAAATCGTTGCTCATGAGTATATGGAACAGATTTTTCCGCTTGATAAAATGTAATGTACATATGCATCTTTGCGACGCGATGCTATGCTTGCGCGGACTGGACATGCGCCTCAATCAGCTGGCTCGCTGCTTCTGTGAAACTACTGTTCCATTCTATCCGACTCCACAGGTCTTTTCGAGCCGGACGCGCCTTGACAATGTGTACGAAGTCACGGTCTGCAGTTGACCAATGGGGAATCTCTGCGCCTCTGGCTTGAAGAGGACTACGACCTGCGTGGTTGAGTCTCCCTGGGTCCGCATCATCATCCAGAAGTATTTGCAGGCTCTGGAGAGCACTGGCCATCCGTGCGTCACTGTCAATATCGAGGAGCATGAGCAGATGCATAGCTGTGTAGCCTTGATGATCTGCTATGTTGGCATTGGAGCCGTAGCGAAGCAGCAGTTGCACTGTGCTGGGCGTTTCACAGCAAACGGCCACGTCCAGCGGCGTCCTGTTCATCTCGGACCGGTTGTTGACATCGAGGCCCCAGCTGATCAAAAGTTCCAACACATCTTGTAACCCCTCGCAAGGGTCCATGGCTGTAGCCAGTGCATGTAAAAGACTGCCTTGAAACCATTTGCTGCGCCCATAAAAGATAAAATCACACCGGTCTTGCGGGATACCACGCGAACCGAGGTGGAAACTAGGACATCTGCTTGCAAAATATTGGGGGTCCGGTACTTTTGATGTGGTCAATCGCTGTTCGGAATGGTCCTTGAGCACTTTCAAGACTTCGCAATGGCCTTCTTGCGCCGCGATGTGAGCGGTATCGCGAGCAAGGCGCCCCCCAGATGAACCAAAGTCTTGCTTCTCATCCGCGTGAAGAAATCTGATTGTTTCGGCTCCCGCTTGGAGAAGCATTCTCACAATGCTGGCGTGGCCAGCATAGGATGCGAGATGGATTGGCGGCATCCCTGTTTTATGTTCCGCGTGATTGAGGTCAGGTTTCCGAGCAAGCAAGGATGCCACGCACGCGTCTTTTCCTAGCGCTGCCGCGTATGATAACGCAGTGTATTCGGCGTCCTGCGGAAATTGCCTCGATTTCAGTGTCCCTTCGAATGTGTCCTTCATATACTGGTGAAGGTCCCCAATAACCACGTCTTCTATCTCCGAACCGTGATCTAGTAACGCTTCAACAATACTTGGGTTGTCACCTTTCACAGCCTGTATCAGTGCCGTTGCATTATTACAGTCTGTGGAGCGAGCGTTTGGAGGAGCACCAGACTTTAAAAGAATATCGACCGTTGCAAGATCTCCGTTAAGACAGGCCGAACACAATGCATCGCTCATCGTACTTCTCACGCTCTTGCTCTTGCTGATGAAACGGCTCTCACTCAGGATCTTGTCAATCATTCCTGAGGTAATGTAACCCTTGTCTCGAAGAGAATTCAGGTTCTCTTCGAGAGATAGTGCTGCTGAATTCATTCGTTCGAGCGGTATTAAATCCGGTGCTGAAAGTAGAGATCGCGGACTTTGTGCTACATCTGTGCTCGAATCCATGGTCTGTGAACTTGAGTTGGTCACCCAGTCCTGGATGCTGGACGACCGAGCGTGATCGGAACCTGACGTTTGAGGGAGGTCAAATATCACAGATGCAATATCATCGCCTATTGTACTGCCTCCAACCGTGCTTCCTGCGCTAGAGAAAGCTTGTTGTGCGCTTCTAACAAGCTGACGAGAACCCTGCAGAGCATTCTCGGTCGCTGCGGAGATAGGATCATTACTCGAGGCTAGGAGAACCATGTATCGGCGAATTTCGAAGACCATCCCCGTAAGCTCGGACAACTGCGGTTGAAGTAGGCTGTAAGTCGCAGCTGGTGATCGGAGAGACGAGGTGCTGAAAAATTTTAGCAGAGCCTGAAGTCGTGCAAGACGGGCAACTTACAGGTTTAGCAGCTCCATAGCCATCTGAATGTTTAGTTTGTGTCCATGTGCCTGGTCGCGTAGCTGCCTCACTTCTTGCTGACTAAGATCGATCTTGATTTGAAGCTTGGTCTTTGCAAATGGGTTCGTCCGCTTCTTAGACGGCTGGAGCTCAGACACTTTCGTGCTGAGAATGTTGGCTATCGTCTCACAAGAGCTTACGGAATCCTTCAGGAGTACCAAATGCTCTTGACACTGCAGCGCTTGCAACGAATTCGCCAGTTCCGAGTCTGGCTGAATGAGTTTACGCATTGACCTCAGAGCATGCTCGAGACCAACCGTTTCGAGATGCAACCGCTGCACGGTCTCGTTCACGACTTTGGCATCCTTGATGAAGATGGCGAGATGCACGATAGACGCGCCGAGAAGCTTGGTTAACGTGGTAGCGCTGGTGACAATGCCTACGATGCTGACCGGATCCATGTCACGCGCCTACCTAGTACTCTACTGTGTTGGTCAGGCTTGTTGAAGCAGCCGCACAAGCCGAATGGTGGTTGTTGCTGAGCAAAAGATTTGGCGCCTACGAGTGCAAGACTGTGACTAAGACATGTGTAAAGTTGCAAGAGCGGCTGCGCTGTTCAAATGGCAAGTCGCCTGAAAGTGGCTGAGTCGTGATGACATTCAGCTCCTGATCATTGGTCACAAGGTCCACGCCAGCCTTGTCGCCTTTTTGCCTTCTTCGTCCATGCTCTTGCGATTTGCTAGTACTCATCAGCGAGAAAATTTAAAAGGCAGCATGCTCTTTAAAGTCCTGCAATGCTGGTCTTCTTCGGTCCAAGTATAAGACCGTTTCATTATTGGTCCTGGGAAGGCCGAAACCAGAGGTGTTCCGACGACACTTGTCTTGAGGCAGACTCGCGAAAAAGCCGTGACATGACAATCAAAGAGCGGAGTCTGAGCTATCCTATCGCGATAAAGTCCTCTTCAGTGTAAGTACAACAGCGAAGAATTGGTAGAGCGCGAGAGCTGTTCCTGAAAGGAGAATAAGGGTGCCAAGGATCATCTCATGGACGAAACAAATGACGTATGGCTCGAGCATCACTTTCCCCACAGGCGCATGTGATTGACCCTCGGCTGGATCTCGTGCAAGTGATTACTTTAGAGCTTTACCTTTAACATCTTGTCCGTCAATCGATCATACGGTCCGCCGCAGGACGCGAATGAGGACATCATTCTCCAGAAGCTCTTGCGATCAGCTCCCGTAGATCCAGAGACGACCAATCATGCCGTGGACATATAACACTGACCTCGACGCTTTTTCAATCTACCATCTCGTCCAAGAAGAGCACCAATCCGACGAAGATGCTTCCCTTCTCCCAGCACTTGGCCATGCCATCGCAGGAGCAAGCGGCACTGCGATCTCCAACGTCCTCATCTACCCTTTATCGCTTGTAATCACCCGCCTCCAAGTTCAAGCACGCCCTTCTCCACCATCTGGCGAGAAGGGAGCCTCGTCAGACGAGAAGTCACCCGCCAGGCCAAAGTACGATGGTATTCAAGACGCAGTGATCAAGATTTACAAGGACGAAGGTGGCATCTCCGCATTCTACGCCGGTGTTGCGCAAGACACGACAAAGTCCATTGTCGACTCGTTCATCTTCTTCCTCGGCTACAACTTCCTCAAACGTTTTCACCGCAACACTCCACGCGCACAGTCACCATCTCCTTTCCTCGACGACATTGCTATCGGCATGCTCGCTGGCGCTGCCACAAAAGGTCTGACCTCGCCCATCTCGCAGGTCGTTACGCGCAAGCAGACGAGCGCCGCGGCACCCGGTGCGCATGAGCCGAGCGCACGCGAGGTCATCAAGAAGATTGTAGAGACACAGGGCTTGCAGGGGCTATGGAGCGGCTACTCGGCACAGTTGATTCTCACACTCAACCCAAGCCTGACGTTCTTCTTCGATTCGTTTCTGCAGAAGCTCGTACGCGCGGGCGAGAACCCCAGCGGGCTGCTGACATTCCTCCTAGCCGCGACGAGCAAGGCAGCTGCCAGTGCTGTCATGTACCCTGTGCAGTTGGCCAAGACACAGGCGCAAGCTGAGGCCGCCAGTGCGGGTAAGAAAAAGGCAAGCGGCGGGCCGGGAGCGGTGCTGCTTGCGCTCCCGAAGCTGGCGAGGGAGCATGGCATAGCTGCGCTGTATTCAGGCTTGCCAGGTGAGGTGCTGAAGGGGTTCTTGCAGCATGGAATCACGATGATGCTGAAGCAAAAGATTCACGTCTTTGTGATTGCGCTCTACTTTAAGCTGATTGACCTTCTCAAGAAGAAGAGGCCCGATGTCAGGCTCAAGGCATGATACATTGGTTATGTTTCTTTGTCATGATGATACGATACCCCAACGCCGCTTACACAAGTCTGAATGTACATATAGCTGTTGTCCGCTGATAATCCAAGGTTACTCAGAACCCATCTCGTAACCTCTTTGACGGTGGCCTAAGCGAGTCGTCTGGTAGCCCACTCCTCTTTGTTCCAGGCAGACTCTGACTGTACTCCTCCTGACTGATCTTCCTCTTGGGATACTCGATGCTACAGCCTTCGAAACAGTCTCGCGCGCCAGGACCCTCACCGTCTCTCATCACATCAAAAAACTTGTGTTTCAGCGCCTGCTCTGCTGTGAGTCGCGTTTCAGGATTGTAATCCAGCAGCTGCTCCAACAAGCTCAGTCCCTGATCTCCTGGGCTGTCGTTTCCCGGATAGTTGTTGATCTTCATCTGATTTGCCCACCAAGTCCGCAAACCCATAGGCCGCGGTGGGCGCGCCGCACCATACAGTGTGCCAAGCTCCTTGTGCTCGGGATACGATTTTAGCAGTGGCCATTGTCCCTCACCCGGAAAACCAAGTACCTCGACAATCTTCTGCATCTGCGACTTCTGAAACGGTACATTCTTCTTGCTGTCCATCTTCGCCTCCTCGCCCTTGAATATCGGGCGCAGCGAGACGAGTTCTGCGAATATACAGCCAACGGCCCACAGATCTACAGCCGGCGTGTAGTGCCGACCACCGAGGATAAGCTCGGGCGCGCGATACCAGATGGTGACAACCACTTTGTCGCCTGTATACAGAGGCACGAGCGGCTCACGGAAGACACGCGCCAGGCCGAGGTCACCAATCATGACCTGCCCGGCGGACGTGACCATGATGTTGGCAGGCTTGAGATCGCGGTGCATGACCCAGCTCTTGTGCAGATAGTCGCAGCCTTTGAGCAGCTGGTAAAGAATAGAACGGACTGTCGCACCGGGGACGGGCTTCCGAGGCTGCGCAAGCTGTGAGTGGTGGTGAACAATCTGGAGCAGGTCATGCTCTGCATACCCAAACACCATGTAGATAGTCTTATCTTGCAGGTATGTCTCGACGTGCTGGATGACGTTGGTGTGCGAGAGCTCTGCGCAGAGGGCCATTTCGCGTGTGGCTGACTGTGAGATGCCTGTATACGTTGGCTCGCCCTCCTTGTCGGGCTTGAATTTTTTGATCGCAAAGGTGCGACCTTCGTTTCCCTTGATGCCTTTGGCACGGTAGACGCGGCCGTAAGTGCCACTGGAGATGAAACCGGTAATTTGGTAGTAGTTCTGCAGACGCTTGGGAGGTGTATGACCTGCCATAATGTCGAGTATATCCAAAACTGTCCAGATTCGTTACACAGATGTTGCGATTTCCAAACGCATATGACATTCCTTGTCTCGTCTCTTCCTAGTCGAGGACATGGTCACATGTCATTGCATCTTCATGGGCAAAGTACAAGGTGGCCACTGGTAGAGGTGAGTTTGGAGGTATCTGTGCTACCCAGGCGCATACACCCCCAGAAATGTCTTTATTTATGCTTACACCGGCCTTCTGGACAACTGTACCAGGACTAGGTATACAAGCCCAAGCTCAACAATAATCTAGAGAAGCAATTAGCACCTTTCGAGCCAGCAATGATAAGTCAAATTCACAAAGGTTGGGCGATGTTCATGCGCGACGAGGCAACACCTAGCTACCCTGCGATTGAAGGTCACGTGCGCGCGCCTCAGTGATCGACGTCACTGGCGCACGCCTTGTTTGCTTGTCCCGCCTTGTTTTGTTTGCGCGACTGGAACATTACTAGAAATCCCCAACACTTAAAGCGCTCTGCTGGGCTTCTTTTCCTGTGGTCTTCTTTGGCACCATGGAACTTCTCAGAAACGGTAAGTCAATATTCCCCGTGCACAGTCCGGTGGTGGTTGCTGTGCACAGGACCATGGCTGACAACACAGCCTTGCACAGCCCCCTTTTGAAAGTGACATGCAGCATGAAGCAGTAATGCTAACACCCCCGGCTGTATAGCAAGCAAGTACTTCTTCGGGAATCCTACCTCTCAAGAAAGCCTCATCGAAATTGCGCAGGGTGAACTCTACCTGGTCCGCCCTCACTCCCCCAAGGGTTACTCTGAACTCATCTTCAGAGACTGCAACTGCGCTATCCGACGCACCGGCCAGCAGTTTCAGTATCAGCTTGCCCTCCAGCGCGCCTATCAAGAAGGAGAAGAAGAACTTGAAGAAGAGGACGACGACGGAGGCGAGCTTGCGACACCCGGCCTGAGCAACCCAGACAAGGACGAGAAGACCTTTCTTCTCGACGAAGCTCTTAAGTTCCGTTGCGAGAAGCGTGCGGGAGAAGGTGGTGAGTGGGTCTTTGGTTGGACCGACCTCAGTGGCGACGAAGGCGACGTCTACGAGTTTGTTTGTGACTTCAGGACCCAGGAGAAGCTCGTGAAAGAATTTGAGATTGTGGCAGCCGAGTGCCAGTACGAGAGAAAACACCGTCAACCACACGAAAACGCTAGCGAAGCAGATCTTCTAGCATTCTATCACGAGCAGCCTGTTCCAGACGCTGGTACAAGTCCTGTCAGAAGATCACCGAGTTCCAGCCAGACTCTTCCATCCAGGGCCTCTGCTGTCGAAATGGCTCCCTCAACACCAGCGAAGGCGAAAAGTCCCGCGAAACAGGAGCTGGCAGTTGCGCCGCCTGCTCGCAAGAATCCCGAAAGCCAGGCCATCCTAGCGTCCATCACTGCGGAGCTCCACCTGTACAATCCTACAACCAGCGCGTTTGACCTGCAAGACGAGAAAGTAACTGCAACTGTCATGGACCTTGGGAGCTGGAAGTACTGGTTGCGTATCACAGGCAAAACGCGCGACTGGCTTGGTCAAGAGATTGTTGACGAGGTTAATCCAGTGTTCAACTTTGAATATCTGTCCTTTATCTTCAATCATTACACCGACGACGGTTCTGGATACTCATGGCTGCTCCGCGTGAAGGACCAGGATGTTCTCGACACATGGCAACACGGTGTGATGCAGGCACTCTGGGAGCATGACAACCAGATCAAGTGGGCCAAGAACGTGGATCAAGACTATGTTCTGGACGCCTTCAACGATCTGAACATGGAGGACGCTCCTGACGT
The DNA here is from genome assembly GCA_006937295.1 of Carpinus fangiana. Classification (NCBI taxonomy): domain Eukaryota; kingdom Viridiplantae; phylum Streptophyta; class Magnoliopsida; order Fagales; family Betulaceae; genus Carpinus; species Carpinus fangiana. The sequence goes on along the minus strand of VIBQ01000013.1, from coordinate 1,775,299 downwards.
GGAGGATGTGGAAGAGGAAGAGGAAGAGGATGACGACGAGCAACGCAGCGAGCACTATGACAGCGACGAATCGCAGGAGGATGTCGAAGTACGAGCCAAGGATGGTAATGTCAATTCTGCCCTGGAGGTTGGACAGGCCAATGATAGAACATTTGTCGTGAGAGGATCTAACCTCGGCGTCTTCAAGAACAGCGGCAGGCGCGGGGTGGAGTTTTCTACAAACATCAGCAACATCAAAACACCAGGCAAGGACGGGAAGCTATTCACGCCAAGCAAGGTCATGCTGCACATGCGCGACAGGAATTTGGTCATGCAGAACCCGAATGATCCCAACTCGCTGTTCAGGATGGATGTGGAGAGTGGCAAAGTCGTAGACGAGTGGAAGATGGGAGAGAATATCAACCTGCAAGCTTTTGCCCCGGGATCGGTAAGTTTTTCAACTAGCCTGAGCTTGCATTCCGCTAACAAGATGTAGAAATTCGCTCAGACGACCGACGAGCAGACCCTGATTGGACTGGGCAAGAATCAGATGTTCAAGATTGATCCCCGTCTCAAGGATGTCAAGGTCAACCAAGACCCTGAAGGTAGCGACTTCAAGCAGTACGCGGCCAATACGAAAGCATTTTCTGCCGCTGCTACTACGGAGAAGGGTTACATTGCTGTGGCCTCGGTCAACGGAGACATCAGACTGTACGATCGCCTGGGCATTCGGGCCAAGAGTAACCTCCCAACGCTAGGCGAAGCTATCATCGGCATAGACGTCAGCGCAGACGGCCGCTGGGTGCTGGCCACGTGCAAGAATGCGCTGCTCTTGATTGACAATCTGCAGAAAGAGGGCAAGAGTGTCGGCAAGCTGGGATTCGAAAAGGGCTTTGGCAAAGACGACAAGCCCAAGCCGCGCCGACTGGCGTTGACTCCCAACCACGTAGCAGAGTTTATGGCGGTCACAAAGAAACCGGTCAGCTTCACCAAGGCGCACTTCAACACCGGCGAAGGGAAGCACGAGACGACCATTGTCACCTCCACTGGACCTTATGTCGTCACGTGGAGCATGAAGAAGATCTTGAAGGGCCTGAAAGATCCATACAGCATCAGGAGACACGAAGACGATGTTGTTGCCGACAACTTCAGGTACGGGACGGACAAGAGCTTGGTCGCGGCCTTCAAGCACAACGTGGAGGGAATCTCCAAGGGACAGCTTAAGAGGCCAACCCGCGAGAGCATTCTCGGCTCGCCTGGGCGGTCCAGTTTCAGCACTCCGCAACGCCAAAGCGGAGCCGGTAGAGTCAGCGCGCTGAGGCGGAGCGATATTGTCGACAGCCCGTACTGAAGAGACCCTTTTTTTTTTGGGCTTGGTGATTTCTGGCGTTACAGCCAAACTGCTCGACCTATATAGGATTATGTAGCATTTAGATACCCCGAAATACATTCGCTTCTGCCAAAGTCGCTGTGAATATGCCCGCTGCTTCAGCCTTAACCTGCGCCTGTGCCGCACTGACGGGCGGCCTTTCCGACTTCAGCTCCACCATCTGCCGTCGGACAAGCTTAATTGTTTGACCCCACATTTCGACTTTTCTCTCCGCCGTTGATTCCCACGGAACGAGTCTGCCATCAACATGTCGACTTCCGATGGTCCCGGGAAATTGGAAGAGGTCAAGGAGCTGCTGGCAGACCTCAAGACAGACCTAAAAGACAAGAGACTTTCGGCACAGGAGCGCCTGGAGTGTCTGGAAGAGCTCAAAGTCCACGGCCGAGACCCCACTGACGCCGACCCTATTTTCGAAGTAGATGGCGTCAAGGTACTGACGAATTATGCATTTCAAGGAGCGACGGTCAAAGAGTCGCGCGAAGCTCTGCGCGTGCTAGCAAATGCTCTCCTGCTCAAACCCGCGACGAGACAGATGCTCGCCGACCTGTCCAGCGGCGGGACAGACATCCTAAGCAGGCCCGGCGCGTTCGAAAGTGTCGAAGACGAATTTCTCAGTGCTCGCGTTCTGTTTCTGCTCACCTATGGGACCACCGTCGACTTTGACGCCCTCGTCACCACTGGCGGCCTGGCCACGAAGCTGCAGGCCTGCCTCACGCGCCACGCCGACCCAAGCCCCACGCAGCGCACGCCAGCACTCGGCCTCATGCGCGAGATGGCCCTCGCCGAGACGCTCAAGCTCGTTTTCAACGTCGCCCACCTCTACCCCGCCACGCTGGGCCCCATGTCCGCCTGCACCGCGCCCATCCTGGCCCTGCTGCAGAACATGAAAGCCCCGCCGCTCAAGCCCCTCGTCCCCCCGATCACGCTCATGCTCAACGCCCTCCTCAACCTCGACTTCACCACCTCCACCTCCTCCTCCACCCCCACCGGCCCGCAAACCCCCCTCTACGCCGACGCCGTCGCCAGCCTCGCCGTCGAGCGCCTCCTCACCACCCTCGACGACGCGACCAAGAACATGGCCCCCGCCGCCCTCGACGCCGAAGCCCTGCCCCTCGTCGCCGTCCTGCGCAAGCTCTACGCCCTCGGCAGCCTGACCCTGCAGCACGCCGTCGAGACCCGCGTCCTGCCCGCCGAGGACGAGCGCGTCGAGCCGCTCGGCCGCTCCGACCGCACCCTCGCCAGCCGCCTGCTGCGCCTGTCCGCTGGGGCTGATGCGCCGCGCTTCGGCGCCCAGGCCGCGGTGCTGCTGTATGAGTGCTCGGGGCGCGATGCCGAGCGGTTCGTGCGCAATGTGGGGTTTGGGCATGCGAGTGGGTTTCTGGCGAATAGTGGGCTGGGGGTGCCGCAGGGTGGGGGTGGAAGCGGGAGGACGGATGTGAACTTTGTGACGGGGCAGTTGTTGGAGCGGGAGGAGGGTGGGGAGGACCTGGAAATGACGGTGGAGGAGAAGGAGCGCGAGGCGGAGAGGATGTTTGTGCTGTTTGAGAGGCTGCGGGCGACGGGCGTGGTGGATGTGAAGAATCCGCTGAGGGAGGCGGTGGAGAGTGGGCGGTTGCAGGAGGTGGATGGCGAGGATAATGATAGTGATTGAGCTTCGTTTCTGCAATTCGACTGGTTTTGACTGAGGGATGTTGAAGAAACAGAGCTGATATGGCTGTTGGGAGATGACTTTTGGATGACCGCTTCCTCGTACGCTTGAGCGAGCATCCTTATTGAAACAGGTTGTTTGGTGAGTTGCACAGGGAGTTAGGCTTGGATATACCCGTTGCTGAAGTAAGTAGATAATGCAAGCTATCAAGGCACGATATGTTCACCTGGAATCCAGTAGTCAAACGACGAAGCACGCAGGTTCAAGAACAAGATTATAAGGCTTTTCTAACAGTATTCTTAGATCTCACTCCTGTACGCCGCCTTCTTCCTGAGTGGACTCTTGTCCTTCCACCTAGCCCATCTTGCAAGGGCATTTTAAGAGCGCACGTCGCTCCTTTTGAATGCCATTCTTATACAAACTATGCTTGGTTCCTTTCTCCGCTTGTACCTACAACACCACCGGCTGACAACAATTCTTGGAAATAGAATGGGACAAATGTGAGCACATCCAAGTCCCGAGGTATCTTTGGTTAGAAGGAAAGCCGCTAGAATATTAGAAAAGGTGTATGGTAAAAGAAGTATGTGATTGTCAAATGATGTGTTGTGCCTCGAGGCTACCGAAGTGATGGATACCAGAAGACCAGTTGTGGAGTCTTTACGCAGCGAGGGTGGGGGGCGGACGTGGAGTGGAGACGGGGCCGGGTTGACAAGTATTGCGCTTCACGCTTATTTGGGGACCGCAGCTTTTACGTGGCTTGACAGCCATGCCTGCAGGTATTTGTTAACAGGTGTCCCAGTGTTTCTACAACAATAGGGTGGATCCACGTACGAGACCCTCGAAGATGCCCTCGCCAGTGGTGGCGCAGCTGGGCTCAACCTTCCAGGTGTGGTTCTTTGCGACAGTATCAAGCTTGAGCAAGTCCGACACTTCTTTGGGCCGGAGAGCTAGTACCGTCAGCCTAGAACTTTCTATGTCGTCCTGATGCAGACGTACCTCCCGGGATGTCCTGCTTGTTGGCAAAGACCAAGAGTAAAGCATCCTTCATCTCACGGTCCTGAATGATACGTTGTAGCTCGGTCCTTGCTTCATCCAATCGGTCGCGGTCGTTAGAGTCAATAACGAAGATCAGTCCTTGTGTGCCTGTGCGCTTTGTGTCAGTCGCATCTCCAGCTAGTCATCTGCTCGGTGGCGCAGACACATGAGCACGACATACCCGAGAAGTAATGCCTCCAGAGCGGTCTGATCTTGTCCTGTCCTCCGACATCCCACACGTTGAACTTGGTGTTCTTGTACGTGACAGTCTCGACGTTGAAGCCGACCGTAGGAATGGTTGTAACGTCTTGGTTGAGCTTGAGCTTATACAGGATGGTTGTCTTGCCGGCAGCATCGAGGCCAAGCATGAGCAGGCGCATTTCCTTCTGCCCGAAGATCTTGCTCATCATCTTAGAAATGTTTCCACCCATGACTGCGGCGGAGGAGCGCGGTGCGCGCTGACTGTCTTATCGGGGAGGGATCGCGTGTCGATGGAGAGGGATGGCCAATGGAGTCAATAGCTGCGAGTGAAGATGTGTTGGTCCGCAGAGATTGGTAGCGTGCCTGGCGAGTTTGCAAGAGTAGAAGCAAACTTTAGCGGGCACGAATGGACAGCGGAGAAGAGGAGGATGAAATGGTCAGTGCGCGTGTGCCTGCCTCAGTAGGGGATAACTAAGGGGAAATTGTGCCTTGGTCCATCCCAGATTGGCGGGCGTTCAGGGTCCGCGTCAACGCGCTTGCTGAAACGCGTCAAATGAAGGTGACTGGTAGTCGCCCTGATTATTTACGTCATTGCCATATCTTCATCAGCATACCCAAATCAAAGATGTTCTCTATATTCAGGGTGTACCTGTAACCCCTACAGGTTGCCGTTCGCATGTGCGCCGGTTGTGCTGCCCAACTCGCAGAAAGCCTTGAAGGTCGTGAACTCCTCGCCTTTGCTCTCGAGCACAAGCTCGGCGGTCGCACCTACAAAATAGACATAACCTGTTTTGATCTCTTCCGTCTTAGGTCCTACGCTGATAGTTCCTTCACCGCTGGTGCAAATCACTATGCTTGGTCCATCGATTGACTCGAATGTGGCCTTTGCACCCTCCTTTTGCAAGTCTGTCTTGACCACTGCAAACTCCTCAATTGGTGGATCGTAGAGGATTGCAGTGCTCTGCGAACTGTACGCCGTGGTGTTGAACTTGACATAGGTGTAGTCGGCTGGGGACATCTTTTGTTCCTCGATCGGTGCGTAAGAATACGTCAGCATCTCCGTAAGCGTCGACACGTCTTTGTACTTTGGCGTGAAACCTGCACGCACAACGTTGTCGGATGAGGCCATGCATTCAATGATGTCGCCAGAGAGGTAGGCGTGGATATCGTCCGCCTTGAGGAACATGGCCTCTCCAACTTCCAGCTTGATGTAGTTGAGGAAGAAGAAAACAAACAGTCCAACGTCTTTTGGGAATTGGCCATCGAGGCGCACCACTAACTCACTTAGCTCTTTTCCTGAGGTAGGACCGCATCGGCCGCCAGCAAAGTCGGCCCCCTCAGACTTGGCTGCGGCCACAAGAGCGGTAGATGCTTTGGCAAGCCGGGATGTGTCTTGGCCGTTGGCCATGAGAGCAGTGAAAGCTTTTTGGAGCGCTTTCTTATTTGCTGAAGTTTGTGATGTGGATGAGTCGGTTTCATGGCCTTTGATGGAAGACTGGAAGTCGCTTGCAGCATCTTCGCCAACCAGTTCACGGAGGGGTTTGACAGTCTCTAGCAAGTGTGCAATTTCGGCCAATGGGCGGAAGCCGCACAGGCCATCGAAAGGAGTAACGGCGATGGTCATCTCTGGTTTGTGATTGTCATCTGGGTAATTTTTGGAGTCCTTGGCGTGCAATTGTTCGGCGAGCTTCTTGTTCGGATGCGCTTGTATACTGAGAGCTTTGCTGATGGACAGGACTTTGAAGAGGAAAGGCAGCTTGTTGCCGTAGCGGCTAGCTATATCGGAGGACAGGAGAGCCTGGTTGTCTTGAACGAGATCGAGGAGGGATCGCTGGGTAACGACATCCTTGGAGGGCAAAGACGGATGTGTACCCATCCATAGCTAACAAAGCCCCAAGGTTAGCTGGTAGTCTCTAAAGTAGCCATGAGAGCATACCTCAGCATATGGCTTCCCATCTTCTGGCTTGAAGTTGGTTGCACTGGCAAACTTTGCAGCGGCGGAGCTCGTGCCAACCTTGCCTGTCGCTGTTAGTGCACCATGAATATGCTAGACAGTGTAGTAGATCGGCATACCCCACTCGTAGCTATTGCAGCCTGTCGAACATCAGTCTTGCTCTAGTGCGATTCGATAAAGTGAAGGCTGGCTCACCGCATTCTAAACGGATGAGAGGGATCTGCATTGTCAAGCTAGACGCCTCGAAGTAATCTAACAATGGAAAATCTGAATCGCTCGTCCTTGTCGAAAGGGAAGGTGGGGGCAACAATCTCCAGGAGTGGATCACCGCAAAGCTGTCAAAATATTAATGCCCCAGCCTGGAAGCCCCGCCACCCGCCTCCAGATGGTGGTCAATGCAGCAGCGGCCAATGACGCCGCTGCGACGGATTTCCCGCCGTTAACGCGCAACACAAAGGGGCTTGGCGGCCAAGTCTTGACAGAAGCATCTCGTCGCATCCTCCCAGCCCTCTATACGCACCAACCACACGGGCCGGGCGACACCCTCCTAAGTTCAAATCGCCAGCATCAAGATCATACACTTCTGGTGGGATGGTTGCAATTGGTGCTCGGCAGATATTCTTTATCATCAGTAGTCATGTCCGGTCGCAACCGGCCGCGCGCAAGCTTCGTGAAGGAGGATATTGCCGATGAAAGTGGGCTTTGGAACTCGATTGTCGAGAAGATTCGAAGATGTCGGGACTTGAATGAAGAATATCAAACATCGAGAAGTGAACTCGTTGAAGCTCAAGAAAAGCTTGGGGATGCCGAACGTAAGTCTAGCATGAACTCTAACACGTGATCAAAAAATTCCCAGGATTCAATCAGTCTGTCGCGTATTCACAGGAGTGGCCTTTGCAAGACGTGCATCATTGCTGACTAGCAAACAGCCAACTCTGAGAATGTGGCGACACTCGAGCGCATGGAGAAGCTTCACCGAGAAGGCATAAAAATCGCAGAAGAAGAAATCAGAGTCCTACTCGAAGAGCCCGACGATCTCCTGAAAAATCTTGACACTCTGGTGTCTGTTCGCGCCGCCTTCGAGATTGATCCACCTAGACAGCCGACCAATGGTAAACCTCGCAATAACAAACGTCGACTTGATACCGATGTTCCAATTGATTCTCCGGCTCCCACTCCCGAAGTCACGACACCTGCACCAAATGCGCGTTTGGTTACCAAGGGCACGTCAAGAAGTGGCTCTGTTGCTGCCACTTCTATCAAATCCGAGACAAGTGCCGACACCGAAGGTAAGCTTGCTGCTCTACAACTCGCACTTTACGCGCTAACCAACCAGTAGGCTTAGCTGCAGAAAAACAGAACAAGCTAGTTGTTGGTGCAGAAGTCTTGCATAGGACGCGTAAAAACCAAGACGGATATGGCCTGTTGTGCAAAATCATCAACATTATAGGAGAAGGAAAGCAGCGCAAGTACGATATACTCCCACATCAATTTCCTGAACGTCCACTAATGCGAAAACAAGGTATGAAATTCAAGATGACCAACCGGAGGTCGGCAAAGACCCAGACCCTCCGTACAAAGTCTCATACAGGGAATTAGTCCCCATTCCGGCTTCATCGAAAGATCTGCCAAACATCGCCAAAGGAACAGCTGTTCTTGCCGTGTATCCCGACACCTCAGTCTTCTACAAGGCCGAAGTTTTGCGCATGACAAAGGATCATTGCCGTCTAAGATTTGAGGGCGAAGATGACCATTCTCATGAGCCGGAGATTCCCCGCAGACTCGTGGTCGAGTTCAAGTAGGCCTTGAATCAGGCTTTGACCGATGTGACATAGCTGAGGCTGCGCAATGTATCCTGCCTCCAGTTGGAGGGGGTGGGATGTTCTTGGGAAACGTCTGATGCTGCAACGATACCCACGAGAAAGTAATTGAACATATTTCACAACCCCGTATTTGCAAGAGCGTCCGTCGAGAGTGTATGAATTCGAATAAGAAGTTCTCCTGTATATGCAAGAGCAACCGTGATTGCATGAAGGCCTGTCGTATAATCAGGTGCGTATGAAGAGGGTCAGCTGATACCTACATGCTGGCTGCACAATTTGAAAATTACCGTTCAGATCTTTACAGTTTAACGAGTTGGCATTCAATGAGGGACTTGGTGTACGTACCTATTGGATGGAAACTTTGGTGTATTTTCATGTAAGCTATCTTTATAACCGGGCGCGCTCATTAGGTGCCAATTTGACCCTGATTGCAGTGCTGTCCCCAGCCCTCTCCTGATCCCTGAGAACCCTCCTAAGAATCTTGCCCGAAGCGCTCTTGGGTATTTCGCCAATGAATTCGACCTCTTTCACATGTTTGTGCCGGACCTTGTTCTCCTTCACATATTGTAAGATCTCCCTTCCTACGACTGCGTTCGGCTCATGTCCAGATTTGAGTACCACAAAAGCCTTTGGGAGCTCTCCACTGTACTCGTCCGGAACGCCCATGACTGCGACATCCTCCACCTTTTCATGGCCGAGCAGAAGGTCTTCCAGCTCCGCAGGCGCAACACCAATTCCTTTGACCTTGATCATCTCCTTGATTCTGTCGGTAATGGTGACCACCCCTGCACTGTCAATCACACCTTGGTCTCCCGTATGCAGCCAGCCATCAGCGTCAAATGTCTCACGAGTCGCTCGGTCGTTGTTGAGATAGCCCATCACGATCTGCGGTCCCCTGCCTAGAATCTCGCCTGGCTCACCAACCTGCGCGTCGCTGCCATCCTCCTTCAAAATCCTAACTTCCGTCGAAGCAACAATAGTGCCGACAGTATGCGCATACTTGAAGTCGTAGTGATCCGGTGCGTGCGCAGTAATGCAGCTGCAGCTCTCCGTCATACCGTAACCCTGCTTGAAGCCCGTGCCGGGAAACTTCGCCTTGAGCATCTGCAGGATCTCATCGCTCAAGGGCGCCGCGCCGGAACTGAAGCGCTTCACGCAACGCAGGTCGTACTTGCCCACAACAGGGTCACGCACTAGGCGGATGACAATGGGTGGGACCAGGAGGAGCTCTTCGATCTGGTAGTCTTGCACTGTTTGCAGCATGCCTGACATGGTGAAGGCTGGGAGCATGATCACTTCCGCGTTGAGGAGTACGGGTAGGTGCATTCCGTGCACCAGACCTGTAATGTGGAAAAGTGGGAGGACTGCAAGGACCTTTTTGTGGGTGCTTGGGGTGATTTGTTGGATTTGGAGCGCTTGAGCTATGACGTTTTGATGCGCTATCATAACCTTTTGCACCATTAGCTTACTTCTGTAGCTCTATAATGGATAATATCCATCAAGACACTCGAACTTACGGCCTTTGGTAGCCCTGTAGTTCCACTGGAGAAACTCAAAAACGCACAAACTTGGCCGTTCGTTTTCCCGTTTGGAAGTTTCCAGCTTGGAACTTGTTGCGATTCTTTCTTACCCAACGCTATGAGATCGTGAATAGTGATAAAACCTTTACACTCCTCCTTGGTGCCCTCCAGCATGAATATGTTGCGCTCAGGTATGCCCGCCGCATGGGCAGCCTTTAAAGCAACATCCAAACTAGTGGGGCTGGTAGCCAGGAACTTGGCGCTGGCAGTCTTGAGCGCATATGTCATTTCTTCGACATTGTATGCTGGAGATGCGCCGCTGACCATGGCACCGCAGCGGATAGCGCCGAACATCATGACTGGGTACCATATGGTGTTCCGGGAGAACAAGGATACAGTATCTTGCGGCTTGAGGCCATAGTGCTTGACAAGAGCAGTACCTATGTGCGTGCTATGCGCAGCGACATCTGCGTAAGAGACGCGAGCCTTTGTAGAGGCATCCGTGTATCCTGCAAGTTGATCACGAGGGACTGTCTGGAGTGGAGAGGTTAATGATGTCGGAGAGAAGAGCCAGTCCCATATTGTGATAGTGGATGGAACTGAAGTTGGTCAGTTGGAGCCGTTTTGACCTTGAAACTTGGAACAATACCATTGACTGGCGAATGCTGTGATTTGAATATTGCCATAGTGATGGTAGGTTTATCTGTGGTATAGGAGAAGGAGGAACAGCAGGAGGGCGCAGCTGCTGAGGAGAAACATTCTACCTGAGATTATAGACAAGCCGTTGCTTTCGAAGAAGCCCCGCTTGGTCTTTATCCGCTAGACAGACTACCGAGCTTTTGGACTGAGGCTTTCAGTGACGTGTGGAATGCGGGGATGCGGGGAAGCGGCCTCAGTTGGTCGATAGATCCGGCGTTAAGAACTAACTGGTAGGCGCAGTCGCAAAAGTGGGGGCGAATTTTCAACCAAACTTCGGCGACATTTTCTCGAGTCAACTTGCGCGATTAATCTTTTGCGAGTATGAGAGAAGTCTCTTTGCGTCTGATACAAGGTCTGTATGGGTTTACGAAGCGAAAATCCATTGAAGAATGCTGAAGAGACATTTTAGGGTTATATTTGCAATGGATGCTCGCCACGTCATCTTAACACGAGTGTTCACTGATCCCTCGTGGCGCAATTGGCTAGCGCGTCAGACTGTTAATGCATTCGCAATTGCAATCTGGAGGCTGGGTAAGTCTCCATACGCTGCCAAAACTACTGAACGTTGACTAACATCGTTCAAGTGGTTCGAGCCCACCCGAGGGAGATTATTTTTTGCGGTATTTTGCTGCAGTAGTGTTCTATCAGACTATCTTAAGTATCTGAGAGACCATTGAAGGCTGGAAGTGTGGGGGTGGCGACTATTAATTTTTCAGTCGCAGGACTGGGTGGGGAGGAGAGAGGGGACCCACAACAACGTGATGGTGAACTTTTCAGCCCGATCTGTCATCAAGTCACATCACGTTGCACATCGTAACGTCAACTAGGTTTGCGGTACCTGTGCATTCAATAGTAAGTTTTGGAAAGATTGGAACAAATACGAGGATGCGAGTGCGACCAAAGGTTGGAGTCGCCAGCCATGGTTGATACACTGCCAGAGTGCAAAATTGGCGAAGATTGCCATAACCGTCGAAAAGCGTCTTGGTGGCGATGAGAAAGAGCATATATATTGTGTTCTGTAAGGAGCGCATACCTTCAAATCTAACCAGGCTTGCTGGTATTCGCTGGCCTTCATGCCGCACGGTTGTTCTGGCGGCTTGCCTTTCTCGCCGGCCTTTGCTTCCTCATCCTGGCAACCGCCTTTGACTTCTTGGTGGCTTTCATGCTTGCTGCGATCTGAACGTCGCGATACCGCTTCTCTTTTGCTGGGCTTTTGCACGCATCGACCTTCAAGGTCATGCTGAAAGTCCACCGAAGGACCTGATTGACGATTCTGAAGTCAGGTAGCAGACCGGTGTACTTGAAGTCGGCGCAGAGCTCATCCTCCACCTCAGTACAAATGCGGAGGATCTCGTTGATGCACCATTCGGCATATGCTGGATCACACCTTGCGTAGAGGAGCAACATCCTAGCTCGCAGGAGAGGGACTAGCTCGGGCGTCGCAAGGCACTTCTCAGTCATGAATTTTGCTTGCTGGATGTCGCCGTGCTTTCAGGACTTGAAGGCCATAACGGTAATGGCGCGGAGTACGCGGCTTACATTGGTCTCTACGAACTGCATCGTGATATCTCAAAGTAGTGCTCGCGAAGTCGAGCAGTGTGGTGGAACTATGTGGGAGTTGTCTTGAAATGTATCTTATGGTGGAAACTTATGCTGAAGGTCAACACATCGGTGAAGCAGGCAACAACAATCTAAAAGTCACCTTCTCGGCGGTTTGTCATTGTACACCTCTACCCTCACAGCCTCTATGTCAAACAATTGTCCAAACACAGCATAGGTACTGCCTCTTCTAAAAGGGGATAAAAATAATTACTCACCAATACGCGTTGCCACGATGCTTGCTGTCTCTGCAGTCGCTCACATCTCGTGGTCTATTATAAGCATACTAGTACAATTCCATGTCTCAGCCCCGCTAGTTATATACGCCGATTGCTAGATCCTTGACTGCCGCGACTCAAACAATTCCGCTTACCTTTGCCTGTCTCGCACCTGCGTCACTGCTTTCATGATCAAGACTGTGGAAAAAATATGAATAGTCAAGTACTTCAACCTGGTCTCATAGTAGTAAGAACATTTGCAAGTAGTAACCTGTGCAATTCACGAATATTGTGCATAATTTGCCTCTTCCCGTCCTGAATAGTATGGCTTTCTTTCACGAGCCTAAAATGTTGAAACCGAGTTGCAGGTTGTGAGCATAGCTTTTTTTGGTGTATTGAATCTTATTTCGGAGAACAACACAAATCCATAAACATGCTGTCCCCCAATTTTCAAGGATAATGGATTCTGATTCTGCAGTTTCAATTAAGAAATACAAGGCATGAGATAACTGCAATGGTCCGACGGTACTCAGTCACAGTAGTGCTCTTTGCATCAATCGTTCAATCATGAGTACTCTATTTAACCTCAACTTCCATGCCTGCGGCCGGGACATCTCCTGCTTTTGTTCGGCCCAACCCCGACTTCTCATAGTAATCCATTGGGTATACGTCCAACTCGCCTTCGCCCTCTGCAGATTCCCACTCGCTACTTCGCGCACCAAGTGCCACCAGCGCCTCATATGGGCTAAGAAGAGGGCGCTCAAAAGCATAACCCCAGTCAATGCTTAAGCGCGGACATGCGACCTGCACCCACACGCCCACGTCCTTACTCATCAGTGCCAACTTCTGTGGAAACACCTCGGAGAGTAACAAGGTGATCCAAGGTATGCCCAGCTTGTCGAGGTGCGCTGTGATGAGGTCTAGAGTATGGGGGTTGCCCTGCCTTCCCAGAGTTCCGAGCACCAAGGCCCATGTTTGCGGCTGCGGCTGCGTGGACTCCACAGCAAACGAATCCATGGACTGCTTGCGCGTGGGCTGTAGCGTCTTACGTGCTGTCTTAATTGCCTCTCTTCGCAAACTGTGCATATCCTTGTGCTCATATGTCTCATGAGTCAAACGGCGCGAGTACGGGTCATAGCGGTACGTATGTGCGCGCAGAAGTGGAGAGGCAATCATGATAGACTCAAGATGAAAACGCCCGTCGCCAATATATAATATCATGTCAGCATCTGATGTTGTTGTAGCTGTGCTGGTAGCGGTCTTGGAAGTGAGAGTCGGGGCCGTGCAACCAAGAATCTCTCCGGCAGACAGTGGGGCACTGCGTGGCAACATGGGCTCGTATCCCATCGTCCGTAATCGTGGCAGAATTTGATGTAGTGTTGCGTTAAATTGGATGGTTCCGACCAGAGCGATTTTCTTGCCTGCCTGAAAGTTGCGCTCGATAGTCGCAATGAGGTGCTCTACGTCGATGCCAATCGTGACAAAGACGTAAAGTGTTTTGATACCCTGAGTGGTATCGACGGGAACGAGACAGCTATGGCCATAGTGCACGAGTAAATCACATCCCAACGCTCTTGCTGTAAAGTCATCTATGCAGCATGCGCCATAAGTCACATCTCCCATGATGACCGTGTCCGTCCCTGGACAGAAGCGGGTCAGGATGTCTGATATGAGAGGTGCAAAGAGGAGAAGACCCTCAGGAAACTGTAAGGCAATGTTCTTTGCATCACTCGTTCTTATTCTATGGATCGTCTTGTGGATTTCGAAATTGTAGTTGGACGGAAGATGTGCGATAGCAGCATTGATGTCGTCGTCGTGGAGGATGTCATCTGGGACCTGGTGTAGAGTGCGAGGTGTTCTCCGAGGTCTCGGTGCTACGATGGACGTGAGCCAGCTATATGCCTTGGACAGGCTACGAGAGATATTTACCTGCTAGAGCACCATCTCCTTCAATCGTCTGTCCATTCTCAGCAGCATTTGCGGCGGCCTTTTCCAACGCCGCTCTTCGGCCGATGAACCTCCTCTTTGGCTGTTTCTGTTCCACTTCTACTCCCTGTGCAGGCTCTACAGGCTCCTCCGGACCTAGATTGGTAGCTTCGCGATCTTCTTCCATGTTGCATGTGCACAAGTAATGGCATGCATGCTGGTAAACTTTTCTATAATCACGGACTTTGGCGGAGAAAAGGCGGCGCCTTGGCCCTGTTTCCCCGCATACTCGCGGCATTGGGGACTCGGTGGTGAATGACTTCTGCATCTCTCAGCTTTCAATCATAGCATGTCGCAACGATGTGTATAAGGCACAGGCTCCTTTCTTTTCACAATTCTGCAGCTTGGAGGGCAAGTAGTCGGCGCAGTTTCGTTACATCTCGGCCTCTGCAGGCTAAACAGCATGTGCGCATCGTAGAGGTTGGACCACGCGACGGTCTCCAGAATGAGAAACAGTCTATACCAGTGGAGACAAAGATAGAGCTCATTCGACGGCTGGCTACAACCGGTCTGCAGACCATCGAAGCAGGCTCATTTGTGTCTCCAAAATGGGTCCCCCAGATGGCAAACTCCTCCCACATATTAAAGCACATCCTCGAAGACCCCCCTTCATCCACAGAACCCATTACATATCAATGGCTGCTCCCCAACGTCAAAGGCCTTGACAAGTTTCTCTCTGTGCATGGCACCAACAACGACACAGCAGCAGCATCAAGCTATCCTACCCCACCGCCGAGCCCCACTACAGACACAGACAATGGGCCTGCTCTGAACACATCCTCTTCCGACGCAAATGCCATGCCATCATCTACCTCTGGCACAAACTCTACCAACGCGCCCCATGAGATCTCGATCTTCCTAGCCGCCACAGAGTCCTTCTCACAGCGCAACACCAACTGCAGCATCGCCGAGTCGCTCGACCGCTTCCGGCCCCTCATGGCCAAAGCGCGCGACAACAACCACCCCGTGCGCGCCTACATCTCCGTCGCGCTCGGCTGCCCCTACGAGGGCCCCGACGTGTCTCCCAACCGCGTCGCGGAGCTGGCCGCCGAGCTCCTCGAAATGGGCGCCGACGAGGTCAGCGTCTCAGACACCACGGGCATGGGCACGGCGCCGCGCACACGGGAGTTGCTTAAGACGCTCAAGGCGGCGGGGATCATCAACGAAGACATTGCTCTGCACTTTCACGATACTTACGGGCAGGCGCTCGTCAACACGCTGGTTGGGCTGGAGCATGGCATTACCACGTTTGACAGCGCCGTGGGCGGTCTGGGAGGCTGTCCGTACAGCCCGGGCGCGACTGGAAATGTGGCGACGGAGGATCTGGTGCATTGCCTGCATAGCCTAGGGCTGGACACGGGGGTTGATATGCAAAGGGTATCTGAGATTGGAGAGTGGATTAGCGAGGAGCTGGGAAGGGGTAACGAAAGCCGGGCTGGCAAAGCAACTATGGCTCGGTTACGCAGCACGCAATGAAGAAGCCATTCAACGATGGTTTGCCATACCTCTAGTGACCCCCAACGGCTCATGCATTTGAGGTTATCCCTTGATATGAGGGGTCCCGTCCGATCAGTTTAGACGGAGCCTTGCCAGGTACTTGTGGACCATTGAGAAAGGGTTCACATTTGCATGTTGGTCAATCCCATGCTTCAGGCGGAGTTTCATGGAGCCGTTGTGGAATCAACGTACTCATTAGTCGTCGACCGAGAAGCATCACTCAGAGAAGTGAAATCCCCTCATCAGGTGGAGCAACTATGGTTGTTCTGTAAGTGCAAAGCCATGCAGCGTCCGCAATAGACGCCGCTGCCTTTTCAATGATCAGCTTCATGTCGCAGTTAACGTATTGCTCATTGCATTCACTTTTATATAGACTCATCCAAATCAAGTGTCATTCGATTACACCCAACAGTCGACCAGATTCAACCTTGACGACTGCAATTTCCATCCACGGACACTACCCATGTGCGAATCCTAACACCGCGCTTTACCAGAACCCCATGAACGAACTAGCTGCACTCCCACAAATGCCCGCAAGAGTGAGAACCGTGCCATCAGCGTACGCTCAAGCAAGCACGCCCACCGCGCCGACGCCAGCGCCGAGCGCAAAGATCCACTTGGCCGCGACCGCGTCGGCAGCACCAGTCTGCTGCGCCACGCCTCCCGTCGCCGCCGACGACGCAGCAGATCCACTGCCACCCCCGGCAGCGGGCGGCGTGGTCGTGCTCCCGCCCGCTGCGTCTTCCGGCGACGAGCCCTGCGACGAGCCGGCCGATGACTCCGGTGACGCGCCTGAGGACGAATCCGGCGACGTGCCCGATCCCGAACCTGGCGCTGCTCCGGGCGACGCTCCTGGAGGCGGCGATGTTGGCTCCGCGGCGGACGCAGGGCCAGATGCTGGCGCAGAAGTCTCTCCACCGCTGCCGCTGCCGCTGCCACTGTCGCTGCTGCCGCCGCTACTGCTACTGCTGCCGTCCAACTCAGGCAGCGCACCCGGCGCACCGCCACTGCTCTGCCCGGCCGCGCCGCCATTCGCAGGCACTGCGTCGCCGCCGGCGCCCTCACCCGGCGCAGGTGCAGGGGTCGACTGCGACGCACCGGGCACGTCGATGGTGGACTGCGGGTTCTCGACGTGCGCGGTGTAGACGTTGCCCGGCGGCAGCTGCAGGGAGGACTCGCGGTTCTCGGTGTGGGGCAGCGGGGGCGCAATGTAGGCCTCGCTGGTGTAGACGACGGTGCCGGAGGTGAAGAGGAAGGTGGTGTGAAAGTAGTCGGAGCCCGGGGGCGGGGTGGTAAGCGGGGTGGGGGCGGGTGGGGGCGTGTAGGTGGGGACGTTTATCGTGGGCTCGGTCGACTCCTGGTGCTCTGTCCACGCGTGGCCGGGGGTTTCGGTTGTGGTCGGGGTAGGGGTTGTGACGGGTCCTGGGATGTCGAGACTCGCTTCGGTCGATTCTGTGTGGGCGCTGGGGTAGATTGTCTCGTAGCCCGTGCGTGAGGTTCGAGAAGAAGTAGAGTCGTCGGAAGTCACTTGCGTCGTTACTACATCGGTCGAGGTTATAGTCGAGTCGGTGGGGTAGGGCGGCGGCGGCAACGCAGATGGTGCCGCCGTCTCATATGGCGGCGGTGGCGGCGGTGGTGGTGGGGGAGTCCCAAATGGCGGTGGCGGAGTGGCTAGAGCATCGGTTGTGGTATACTCTGTGTATATGTAAGCTTGAGAGGTCTTCATATAAAAACCCTACCGCTTGTGCATACCTGGAACAGTATTTGAAACATTATCTGAAGTAAGTACACCCAAGGGTAGGAGCAGCAGAACTGCAGCAATGCGCAACATTGGATCTCTAAGCAGGGGAAGCATTGCGGTGAGCGAGGGCTGTGCTGAAGCGAATGACTGGAGAGTGCGGGTTTTGGGGCCAAAGAGACTATGGCATTGTCGTTGCGCAGCTAGTCCGATATATGTTCCTTTGAAAGACTCGAGAGTGTCACAGGTCAGGAAGACTATCACCACGCAGCAGACAGAGCGCTGAGAGTAAGGGAGGGAGCTGAGGGCTGGGGTTGCAATGTACAGTCAGCGGCGTGGTGCTGACGGCACAAGAGTTGGAGAAATGGCATGCGGCACGATTGCCCTGCCATCGAGACCAGGTGGGCATCCAACCAGTGCGAGGCCGATGAGCGCCACTTAAGATTACGGTTGCAGTGGCCAAGCGTGAAGAAAGCGGATGCCGCGTTCCCAGAAAGGGCACGTACGCTCGCTGATCCGGCTATCTTTAGCCGCATCGTGTCCGGCGCGTTTCAAGCGTCGACGACGCGGACGGAAGCTCGTACAGCATTCCTTGGTTGCGATGCGAGGCCCACACTGGGTTCAGACCGTGCAACGAGCGCTCCAGGCGACGGAGAGTGCGGAGGTTGTTGCGATCGTCGTCGGCGGTGAGGAATATGAGTCTTCACCTGGAGTGACTCCACGGACGGCGCTTCCTTCCGAGGAGCTTCCGCTGCAAAATGTTGGTTGATTACGCATAGTGCGATTGCCTCGATTCGGCCCCTACAGCCCCCTCTGGGATGCATTGTATCCCACGGAAGCACATCCTTAGCTCTGCTCCTTTCTGTGACAGCCCCCTCCATCTGTCACATACGGAGGCAGCGAAGGTCTGGTGTCGACGCTGTTGCTTCGCCACCCGCTCCTATTATGCTACCGCCCTATAGATATCTCTATCACTGAACAAGGCAAGAGTCTCGAGGTTCAGTGCGTAAGCCGCAGGCGTCTTCACACTCGAATCTCTGAAGTCTGTGCTGGCAGCCGCCCTTTCAAGCAGGATCTTGACCACAGCATTGTTCCCTGCTTTCGCCGCGTACATGAGTGCACATCTGCCTTGCTCGTCCCTCCCGAGTGGATTGACGTCAGCCCGATCGAGAAGTTTGTTCACGGCATATGAGGAGTCAAGCGATCCAGCTGCCCAAGAAAGCGGCGTGCGTCCCGTCTGGTCGCCGAGGTCTGCCTGGAGATCCTTGCGCTTGAGAAGCGCATCCAGCATGGCTTCACCCACACTGACATCAGGACAACCATCCGCACTTGCATACGATAGTGCGGTCCGTCCGCTTTCGTCTTGTGCGTTGACATCTAACAAGCTCCGGTCAAGTATGAAGTTGACACTTCCCACCTGCCGGCTCATGACAGCCCAGAATAATGCTATCTGATCCTGCTTGGCGGGAGTCGTGGTGTCTGCGCCGTCAAGCGAGAGTAGTAGAGTCATCACGTCCAGATGACCACCTGCAGATGCATAGCAGAACGGCGTGCGACCACGCGAATCCCGGAAATCTGCAGCCACTGCAGTTCGCTCGACACCGGTGATGGAGGAAATGGTCCGCCGGTCAAGCAGGAGACGCACCGCGTCAATTTTCCCAGCAGCTGCAGCATATACCAGTGGCGTAAGGTCTTCAGAGTCTCTTGAATCGGGATCAACGTCGTCTCGTTGGAGCAACATCCTTACCTTCTCCAAGTCATCCCCAGCAGCAGCAAAGGATAGAGCTGTCCGCCGATTAAACCCATGTCCATCGGCCATGATGTCCTTGTGCTGGAGTAGGGTCTTCAACGTCTCTGCGCTTCTCGCGGATGACGATTGTGCTGCTGCGATAACAGGAGTTTGGGAAGCTGTATTCACATAGTTGACATCAACCCATTTTTGGTCCAAGAGAACATTGATTAGTTCGACTTGTCCATGTGATGCGGCAAATATGAACAAATTTCCGCGAGTTACCCACGACGGCCGCTTCTCTAGCACTTTAAGTAGTGCTTGCAAAACTTCGTCATCTCCGTGACCGATCGCCGTAACCAGACGCGTGATATCGTCTTGATCGAGATCAATGTCGGGATAACGTGCTAACAGTAGCTGCACCATGGCCACATGACCACACTCGACAGCAATCAGAAGTGGTGTGCGGCCGTTTTGCATGAAGTTGACCCCTTCGAAGTAATCGAGAAGATATCTTACAGTCCTCACGTGGTTGCCTCGAATGGCACGCAGTAGCGCTTCCTTGTAGTCTCTGTTGTGCGACTCGGTTTGTCTTGTCCAATTCACCATCTTCCACTTGACGTCCATCTGGTGACGGGCTACCAGAAGTTGCAGGGCAGCTTCATTCCCAAATTCCGCCGCCAGGTAGATCGGGTTCACGAGGTCATGCTTCAGGCTTGTGAAGTCAAACTCGTCCACGCCGATCGTTGCCAGCTGCAGTTCATCTCGAACATTGAGCAGGGTTCTGACTATTCCTTGGTGGCCTCCTTTGGCTGCTAAAGCGATCAGGGTATCGTCCGGGTGACCAGATTCGCTTCGGATCATGTGGCTCTTTCCTTTGTGTTCGAACAGCATTCTAAATATTACCTCGTCACCAGCGGCCGCTGCGACGGCCAAGGCGTTGCCGATCGCATAATAGTCTTCTTCGGTTGCATCTTGCTTGATACGAGCTAGCATTGCTTGGACCATTGTTGTATATCCGTTGGATGCCGCAACAACGAGTGGGTTTGGCTCAACGCCATCTGGCGACACTAGCGCTCCTGCAGCCAGTAACAGGGACACCATTTCTTCCCAACCCGAATGTACAGCCAATCCCAGGGCTGTCTCGTGTGAATCAGACACAAGCGATCCCAATGCTTCTGGAAGGGAGAGAAGTGTTTGGGCGACCCCGAGGTGGTTCTTCTCGGCTGCATAGTGCAGTGCTACTCGTGAGTGCGGCCCCCAGCCGTTCACATTGCAGACCTTGAGCAACATGGCCGTGACTTCTATGAAGCCTAGCCTTGCTGCCGTATGCAGTGCCGGCAACCCATCTTCGGCACAAGGGAGGTCGCAGAAGCTTTTGGTTCGCTCTATGATATGACCGGACAACAGTATGTTGAGAAAAGGTATATGTCTCCATCTTGCGGACCACAATAACATTCCGTGTAGCTGTGAAGTTTGTGACTGCCCACTTGAAATCCATGGATGGAGTTTCCACGAAGATGTTGGCTGCAGAGCTAAACTTCGGAATCTCTGGTAGACTTTTGATGAGCTTGCAATAGACCAAGTGTGCATAGCCCAGTTTTCTCTGGCGTATTTCAAAAGGGCATACTTCGATTCTCCGACTGAGGTTTCTCTACGTGAGACGGGTGCAAGAGCAGGGAGTTTGGTCTGATAGATAGCCGAGCTCGATGGAAACATGGAGGACAAGGAAGTCAGCACCGTCGCGAAAGGTAGCGCGCCGAGAACAGCGGCAGGATTAGGAAGTTTGGCTGGGGATTGGCGAGCAGTGTTGGTCGTGAGTTGAAGCGAAAAATCAGAGAAAGTGAGATAATTCACGCATTCTTCGCCGCAAAGTACTTCAGCTGTCTCTTCGTCGATGCGATACAGAGGGGAAACAGACGACTTCTGTCCAAGGAGAAAAGTCTTGACGGAAGGATGTGCCAAGCGCACAGACTGATCATGCTCTTCAAGGACAACAAGGTTTGAACAGCTTCCAAGCACAATATCTGAACTTGTAACCTTTCTAGGATTCCAGGTTTCGTCGTTGAGGTCGAAAGAAACTGCCTCCTGAAGCTCGTCTATGCGAAGAGGACGGCGTGAACAAACCACCCATCGTAACACCCTTCTCGCACGTTCTGTTGTTTCTGTGGAAATGCGCGCGAGACAACGACTGTATGTAGACGGAAGGTCAGGTGGGAGATTGTGTAGAGACTTCTCAATGTCCTCATCGCAGAAGCACTCCAACCACAGCGCTTCGATTTGTAGTCGAACCCAAAGAAACCTGATTCTCTTTGTCAGCCCTTATTCAAGATATATCACAGCCTGAGCTCTTATGCATACATTCCTTGAGCTCCTTTGGCTAATCCTTCTTTCAACTGCTCCATTAGCTCGTTGTTGTTGGAGAGCACCCTCTTTCTCTCGTTTTTCGAGCGATCTCGTATCTTATGAAATCTTGAATATCTTGGTCAAGAGACTGAGGGAGGATGTGAATGTGCATCATCAGTGATGGTCTTACATTCAATCCAAGCTCGGATCTGCTAGAGATGAAGACCTTTTGAAGGGTTGCATCGTCAAGAACGCGATGAAGTGTAGACAAAACGTCCATTATTTCCCCTTTCGGCATCTCGTCAAGTCCATCAATCACGTAGGCAGTGTTGGAAGCACACGTAAAGACCAACGAGAACAAATGGGTCAAGTCTTCCAGGTCGGGAACCGGTCCGGCAGGATTGAAGTACAGTTCCACCAGTCGGCTAACTTCTGGTGGACATTTTTGTCTTGCATATAGCAAGTTTTCCAGAGTTTGTTTTAAGAGGCTGCAGAACAAATAATCTGCTCTCAATGATTTTCGCTCTGCCGTTTCGATATAAAAGAAGGCCATCGTGGGGTTCGACTTTGTTGATCTAAGCTTCAATTCATCAATAAGGGCGGAGCTAGATGCAGAAGTCAGCTCTGAAGGGGAATATCCAAAAGAAGTATCTTTACCAAAGCATTGTCTTGCCTGCTCCCACTAATTGATCCCAAGTCAGTTTTTCAGCTCCTGTTTTCGGCATAAATTTTTATGACATACCATCTCCAGAACACCATAATGAGGATGTCGTAGTGCTATCTACCCACGTTTGGACGGAAGGATGGGACAGAAACCAGCGTCCTGTACCGTTTAAACGTTTCTTGCTTAATCTCCGGTGGACCTTCTCACGGTCATAATCCGAGATTCTCGAGAGCAGCTCAAGCCAGTTGCTTGTAGCTTTCGCTTAGTTAGCTTTCTATTATGGTGGGAGAAGCTTCAAGATGTCTACTTACCAGATCTTTGGATATACCATGCTTCTCGTGGGACTAGACTGCTATCTTCCTCGTTCTGGTTTGCAGGGCGTGTTCTAACAATCTCTTCAGCTGGAGTGACAGACAACAGTTCCTTAGCATACGCCGCCGCTACAAGAGCCGCGTGTGGTTGCCAATCTTTGTTCTTGTGTGAGTCTGCATAGTCACATATGCCCCGGATCACAAGGCACGGAAAATTGTTCACAAGGCCTGCAGCTTCCATTTCGAAGCAGAGAGATCCATAATTCTTGCTGATGTTATCGCGGGTACGGCCGTGCTTGATGACCTGGTTTCCCGACGCAATGAGGCCGTAATGGATCTTTGGCCCTTGCCTCACGCGCGGCTTCCTAGCCACCAGTTGCGCACTGTCGCAACTGGTACAGTCAGTTTCACCTCTTGGGTGGTCGTAGTCCGCTTGATACAATTGATCCTGCTCTGGGCCAGGAGAGCTACAGCTTTGCGCAAAGTCTGGAAACTTTTGGAATAGATCCGTCAGAGTGTTTTCGAGCTCGCGCCCTTCTGTCATGTGCTTGGCATCTAGTTTAGATACTGCACCAAGAAGTACTGTTGGAGGACGATCTAGCTGACCACTAATGGTGAAATTGGCCCCTCGTCCAGTCTTTCCAAAGTCGTATTGAACAACTCCATTGAATGTGCCGCTTGGTTTACTGACAACCACATCTCCAAGGCGGATATCTCGTGGGCTAGGCACGCCTCCAGCGATCCCCACCATTAGTCCAATCCGGACTGATGCGAAGCTGTGGCGGAGCTGGTTCGCTACATTTGCTGCCGAGACCGTCCCAATCGCACCAGCTGGTAAGCATGCTACGACAACATTGTGATTTGATATCCGCCCTAGGATATACGTGTTGTTGTCGTTTGCCACTTTGGGCAAGTCAGGATGGAGCTCATCCAACGTGGCGCGGACCGCTGCCAG
This sequence comes from Carpinus fangiana, assembly GCA_006937295.1. NCBI lineage: Eukaryota > Viridiplantae > Streptophyta > Magnoliopsida > Fagales > Betulaceae > Carpinus > Carpinus fangiana. The sequence continues at coordinate 1,752,007 of VIBQ01000013.1, read as the reverse complement.
CTCCACCGATAAGGCACATATAATGCCAATAGTGTAGTCTGCTCGCTCCATATTAGTTCTTTGGTGTTGAAAGACGTGCAGAGTTTGACCATGGGAGGATCATAGGGCTTTAGATTCTGATAATAGCGTCCCCAAATGCTCGCCATTCAAGAGGATTGAATGCACCTTCAGAACCTCACTGATGCACAAGAACAGGTCCCGAACATGGCCTGACACAGGCGGAACCCATATATTTCTACCATACAATCCACTCTGCACAAGTTTAGCGGAAATATTGTTGTCAACGAGGCGAGGCTGACCTGCTCACAAGCGGAAAACATTGCCAAGACTGTCTAAACGATGACTTAGTCGCGTTGGCAGCGTATCATTTCTCTTCTTTATACGCGTTTTTCTTCGTTTACGATAAATTCAACTGTGTCTTGATCATGCAGTCTATCTTCGTCAATTCTACTTTTTCAATTCTCAACGAGGATTTTGTCCCATTGCATGGACTTCTCGTAACAACTCCATATTCGTCTGCATCGGCCCGCAATGCATATACATCACCTCGTTTCCGTCTTGGACTTATTCTTAAGTTACAGATACGCTGCTAGAATAGGTAGGAAATGGCATGAAAGACTATTGCTACCTCAATCCATTGTGGTACATGTGCCAACTGGTTCGACCTTCCCAATGTTCCACGTGACGGAAAACGAGACAGGAAACGTGACGGGAATGATGTAAAGAGATATCGCCAACACGACGATGTTGTCGACGTTGTGAATGCGCTCAGCAGATCCTTACTACAGTGTTTTGGCCATGCAACTTGACTGAAGCATGTGGGATGTATTGACAAGAGCTTTGAAGGGCTCGGCAATGATCACCGCATTGGGTGAGGAAGCCAGTGCTCAATCCACCTTGCAGTGCTTGCTGGTAACAGCAATATCGGCCCTGGAACCCCGAGAACTGATTGAAGAAAGTGATGTTTACCGAGATTACATCCAAACGTGAACATGTAGCACAGCGCGCGAGGCGCAGTCGAAGGGCAGGAGTACGGCGGAGGCTGTGTCCGCGTCGATCGGAAGCCGCTCCCGAAAGGCGCCAGCAGGCAGGATATGGACACACCATCCCTGCAGGCGCAATCACGTTCAGCCCCAATCTTGAGCATGATTTATCGGAGAGGATGAACCGACAACCAGGGAATATGAAAATGATAATAGTTGCGGTCGCTTGCCATTAGCCTGAGAATCATTTTCGAAGCTCGAGTCTAGCAACGCAATGACTACCATTTCCACTTACAGACCTAGCAAGCCAAGGTACTCGGATCCAGGCTATATCATTCTGTCTCGGTCAAGTAATAACATCATTCTAGTCCTATCATCAATGGACGTGAAGCTCGTCTTGCAGCTCGCACCAACACCATCTTGTCCACCTCTGGAATAGCCCCGGGGTACCTCCAAGCGAATCTGATTGTGCTGCCCTCGAAATTCGCAGACGACTTTCGCCTGCTCTGCACCAGAAATCCTGTTCCGTGCCCACTTCTAGCCGAATCTGCCAGTCCAGGGTGCTATGATCTATTGAAATCATACTTACCTGGGCGCCCCGACAGTGACGAATTTGTTGCTGCAGATCTGGACCTCCGCACAGACGCGCCGCGATATATGGTCTACCGCGATGGAACGCTGCTCAGAGAAAGCGTACAGGACGTGCTCAAAGAGTGGCAAGACGACCACGTCGCCTTTCTGGTCGGTTGCTCGTACAGCTTCGAAGCCGCGCTCGCAGCTGTTGGACTGCCGCCACGGCACATGGTTTTTGGTCGAGTCGTACCCATGTACCGCACGCGTCTACCCTTGCACCCAGCAGGGGTTTTCAGCGGATCTACTGTCGTGGTGTCGATGCGCCCATATCGCCGGAGGGATATCGAGGTGGTCAGAGATGTAACACGGCCGTACGTAGCCACACACGGGGAGCCCATAGCATGGGGTTGGGAAGCAGTCCGCGCACTGGGTATCGAAGATGTCAATTCACCAACGTGGGGCGAGGCCCCAACGACGGCAGACGGTCAACCATTGAAATGGGGCGACGAGAAGAATGTGCCCGTGTTCTGGGGGTGCGGCGTGACACCGCAAGAAGCGGTCATGCGCGCCGAACTATCTGGTATCGTCGTAGGCCACGCTCCGGGTCATATGCTTGTCTTAGACGCGCGGGACGACAACTTGTTAGGACCTCGAAAGTGGTGCTGAACTGCTCGCTGCACCAGCCCAGCCTGCCCAATCTTGGTTGACTACGTCGAGGGGAAATTGGCCGTAACTAGTCTCCCAATCATCTGTGTTTCCAGTGAATTCAAATCCAAATGTGTCCTGCCATGGAAGCTCGTCATTGTTGGGCATGAGTAGGTGAGGGTCGACATTATGAGGTACCATGACGTTAGTTGGGACTTGAGCCTCATGGTCCATACAGCTAATGTCCTCTGGCATAATTGTCGTACCGGCGGACATAGATGCGCGTATATTGTACAAGACCTGAAGTTTTGCACGAATGTGCGTGTTGCCCTTGCGAGCCATACCATCGAGTACATTGAGTGCCATTTCCATGGCTGTTTGATCCCTATCATTTGCAGGAAACGCGATGTTGGCCATGACGAGGATGATCGCCGCCGAGAAGGCGTGTTCCCCATCCATATAACCGTAAGTGGCTAAATTCTCTGTCAAAAGTGCACCTCTTAGATTTATTGTCAACTCACCAACAAGATTTTGCTTCGCAGCTGTATGCAACATGTTCGTGGAGTCTCGTGCAGCCGCTATGCAGAGATCAATGACTTTGACGGTGTCAGAGTCTCTGCCGCTCCGCCAATCAGACTCTCGATCTTCTGGAGTGCCCGCCAACCGTCGTTGTACGACATGGAACAGTAAAGGCCGTGCGGTCATGTTGATGCACTGGTAATAATGGAGAAACGTGGAAACAGTTTCTCTACTCGAGTTGGCAGTGGGGCGAAGGGCATGCGGTATATTTCGGTGCCAGTTCTCGAGAGCTCGCATGACAGACTGAACGTTGGATTTCAACGCTGAACCAGTAGGCCGCTTGCGATATACACCTGCTTCTGATTAGGGAAATACTCAAGAAGGAAGAATGGAGTAAGTACGGTTCAGGATTTGCCCTAGAATCTTGCTCAGTTCTGTGTAATGATACAAAACTGTTGCAGGGGAGTATTCTGGTTCCGTCCTCATCAGTCTAGACGGAGGAGCAACTCCTATATCGTCGTCAAGGATGGTGATTGGGTGCCCAGACTTTGCACACAGAATTCTAAGATGGTCAACTTTGCTCTTAATTCTGAAATCAAGGTGAAGCACAAACCGATCCATAGAATACACAGACCACCATAGTCGACGTCTGTGCTCCTTGTCTTCGTCGGTCAGAGATGGATCGTCAATCTCTTGGTGGAGCCCAAGCGAGATCGCCATGCGAAGCGCCAGACCGACCTGATATCGTAAGTCTCAGAAAGTGTCTGTCGTTGGGGATTGACTTACGTAGAGGAAAGCCGCGTCTCGACGATTCAAATTTTGGAGAAAATACCCTGTGAGGCAAAGAACTTCTACTCCTAGAAGAGAGCCTTCTTCATGCAGGTCGGGCAGGAATTGCAAAGCCTGTGAGAAAAATGAAAACCCAGGAGGGCCATCGTGACTATCCCATCGGTTGACGCTGTACAACTGACCAAATGCGAGGATCAACAGGACCTGACAATATGCCAAACAGGAGTCTCGCACGGAAAGATCCAGATCATGTTCATATGCCCATTGAAGTCGTGCCTTGAAGACGTGGGGCCGGACAAAGGCAAAAATGGTTCCAATGTATGCATACTGAGCTGCGTAAAATTCCATGGCGACATCGAGCGGAGGCAATTTTGGCATTGACACAATGCAAGGCCGGCGCTTGGGCAATGCATCTGGGTTATAGGAAAGATCCTGGGTGACGTTCTCCACGTGATATTTGTATTCTTGACCTAGGTCAAGCCTTTCAAGGAGTACGCGGAGCACAGTACCTGTAGTTGTTCGATCCTCAAAACCGTATCGTCCGATGTACCCATTGTCTTGGTCTATTACTGGGCCGTCGGAGTCGTCAAGCTCGGCTTCTTCGAGGTCAGGATGGCCGTCAGTGGAGGCAGCATGGGTCGATAGTGTATCAGAAGCAATGGATGCAGAGTCTGGAATTGATCAATTCGGTCCTTAGACGGTAAACATGATGAGTAGCTGCTTACTGATATCATTGACCCGGGCTCGGCGTCTTAGGTCTTCGAGCTCCCTGAGCGTGGCCTGGGTTAATTGCAAGTACTTGAAACACAAGCAGGTAAGGACCTACGATTCTCGTATTGGAATGCATCTCTCTCTTTCTAGATAGACGCATTGGTGAGCACCCTCTTGGCATGTCTTGCATCTGGGTCTCTCTCCACTGCATCTAGTTCTACGACCTCGGCACCTGACACACCTAGAACACGTTACTAACAAATAAAGCAACAGCTCATGTCTGAGTCATCCTCACGCAAGTGGCGTCCGCCGAGGCTCATATGAACGAGAATTCTTTCGACTGCGGCCCATGATTACGAAGCTGTGAGACGTCGGTCACAATAAGCTCAGAAAAAGACCATAAGATACAAGAACAGATCCGTATCCTAAATCAGCACGGTGCAAGGCCATAACTTATATTCATGCGTCGAGGGTGTGGACGAGGCGCAGCAAGCCAAAGGCAGCGCTGTTGAGCCTGCTCGCGGCCACTGACCGGGAGGTGAAGGTGTCCATGTGCCCAATCAGCGTGCACGACCCTACGTCAGGGGCTGAGCCAAATCCGTTATCTCCACCACATTCGGCATTGCTCACCCGAGATCATCAATCCTGCTAGACCGCAGGATTAGGCAGAAGATAGGTATCTCTTCGCGATGGCAGGGACGCTGTCCCGAATATCAGTTGAATTGTTCATAGCCATGTCGTTAAATGCACCCTAACTGCCACGAAATCAAGCTGATGTTCAGCTATGGAGTCCTCGCAAATTGCAGAAGCGGCTGTAAAGATGCCAGAATATGCCTCTGCCCAGCTCCAGTCTGTTGGTAGCAATGATGGGGAAGGCGAAGGCTTGCACCTTGACCCGATAGATGAAGGCAAGCTTCTCGCCAAGCTGGATCTCTTCTTCACACCAATTATAATGCTCGTTTACCTTGTCCGCTTCACCGCCCTGCCATCTTTGCATATGTGCTAACTTGCAATAGTCGTGTTTTCTTGATAGGTCTAACATTGGTAAAAAAAAATATGAGCTTGTATTATGTCGCCACTACTGATACATTGCAGGAAATGTCAGCACTGCGGGGATGCCAAGAGACATTGGTGCATCTACGCAGCAATTCTCTACCGCGGTGTCCATCTTCTATGCCACGTATGTGGCCTTCGAGACTCCGTGGGCAATCCTAATCAAGAAGCTTACTCCCCGTTATCTGATCACCGGTCTGTGCGTCACATGGTCGCTTGTCACGGTTTTCTCGGGTTTCGTGGAAAATATTGGTGGACTCTACGCAACACGACTGATTCTGGGCGCTTGCGAAGGGGGCTTGTTCCCCGGATTGAACCTCTATTTGACCATGGTCTATCGCCGTGAAGAGCAAGCCAAAAGAGTATCATACTTGTTTGTCTGCGCCGCGCTGGCCGGTGCGTTTGGCGGGCTTCTGGCTTATGCCATCTTGCACATGGACGGTGTCTCCGGCGTCGCTGGTTGGAGATGGGTGTACATTATCGAAGGGGTCATCAGCTTCGCCATAGCGATATATGTCTATCTCGGTCTCCCAAACGATCCGTCCAATGCATACTTTTTGAATCAGAAAGAAAGGCAGATGATGCAGATCAGGGCTGAGGAGCGAAAAGAATATATGGGAAGTGACGATTTCGACTGGCACGAGGTCAAAATAGCACTGAAGGATCTTAAGTTATACTTAAGGTTTGATTTCCTGTGCTTTGTTTGTAAGGTGAATATCCAACTAACAAGTCTAGTGGAATGATTCAATTCTGTCAAGATATCCTGCTGTATGGATTCAGCACTTTCTTGCCTTCCATAATCAAAGGAATGGGCTATAGCAGGTTACAGTCGCAGTACTTGACAATCCCGGTCTACATCTTTGGAGGTCTGGCGTTTCTGGGGTTTGCATTCGGTTCTGATCGACTTCGCGTTCGTGGACCAGTGAGTTATCCTTAAGCCCTAATCATGAAGGTAATCGCAAGCTGACAGACATACAGTTTGTATTTCTAGCCAATGTATTTGGCATCATCGGCTACGTCCTCCTTTTAGTTGACACTAGCCAAGTGGTCAAATTTGTTGCGTGCTTCTTCTGTGCGGTGGCTGTTTACACTGGCCCTGGGCTGAATCTGACATGGCTCAACGTCAACGTCGCCCCACACTACCGACGTGCAACTGCCATTGGAATGCAGCAGACCATTGGCAACACAGCTGGCATCGTGGCGGGTCAGATCTACCGAAAGGCGCCCTACACGCTTGGAAACTCGTGAGTGACCATTTCCCGGTGTTCGGGAAAAGGAGCTAAAAGATGGACAGGTTCTCGCTTGGCGTCTTGTGTGTAGCGCAAGTGTTAATTGTACTGAAGCGACTGTATCTAAAACAGTGCAACGATGAAAAGCGGCAGATCAAATTGGGCGCTATAGAGGACATACGCAGCTGCAAGACTGGTGATTGTGCGGTAGATTTTGAGTACCACTTATGAAATGAGGCCGAGCAAACGAGCATCAGTAGGCATACAATTCCCAGCAGGTGGTGTAAAGTTGCCAGGACATTTCAAAGAGTCATGGATTTGCATTCCTATCTCATTCGAGCCTATGAAAATCCGACTCATAACACATCAATCATTGTTCCCTGACTCGAGCAATACCAAGACAAACACCTAGCAGCCCAAGTGAAGTAGATGCAGTCCCATTTAATTCATTTCATCGCCCAGAGCAAGGGGGGAAACAATGAACTTCTCGAAAACGCCATCGCTTGCAAAATGCTTCAAAAGAATACTTGGACCTAGCCAGCTCAAGTAAAAACCGGAAGTATGCGCGGGCTTCCGTTCGTCTAATCAAGCCTCTTGGTGGCTAGGTTCGCTGGACGGCTGGTCCGCGGCAGCCTCGTGCCGCTCGACCTGCTTAGCTGGATCACCTTGCTCCTTCGAGGCCTCCGCTTGGCCTTCTTTCAAGATAGCGTCGTCACTCGTGAAAGGCGTCCGACCAGCAGGGAAGGTATCAGCTTCTGAGACATCTGAGGCGTCGGTGTGGAACCACCCTCCCTGCTCCCATTGCCCGACGCGATATAATGCTGCCTTTCTAACCCCGCCGTCAACAATTCCAGTCATCAACTCACCGAGGCGATTGAAGTTGATAGGTTTCAGGATCCACGCATCAAAACCAGCACTCTCGTACATCGGTTTCTCCTTTTCGACTAGCGACGCGGAAACCGCAATGATAGGAATGCGTCCGTTGACGGAAGCACACTGTGACCGAGATCTCGATGGATTGGACTTTTCGAAAGATCTAATCATCTTAGTTGCGCTGAGTCCATCTACAATGGGCATCTGAGAAATAAGATTATCAGCATGTGGATGAGGAAAATTTGGGACGAAAAGACTTACCTGCATATCCATCAAGACGACATCAAAGTCACCTGGCTTCTCGCCGAAGATGCTTGCGCACTCCTCGCCATTCACGGTAAGATGCGTATCGTGGCCAAGTTTTTGTAATCGTTTTTGAACAATTTTGCTATTGATAGGATCGTCTTCTGCAACAAGAACACGAAACTTATCAGACTGAGCCGCTTCGTCTTGTTTGGTTTCAAATTTCGTTTCTGGTTGAACCAGGCCTGAAACAGCAGGAGCGGACTCGGGAGGAGGAGAAGTTACTATCCGACTGGTATCGGTGAAGAAAGGATCGTCGGGCATTCTAATGGCCTTGAGAGGCGCATTAGACCCCGGTATATCAATTTGACCTGGAGTTTGAGGGTTTGTCTGGCTTTCCCGTTTGTGCTTCGGCGTCTTCGGTGTGCTCAATTGTTTATCGTGACTGTAAGCTCGGCGAGTTTGGGGTGTCCCATCTTCCCAGGAGACCCGGTGGTCAGACCTTCGACCAATTGAGCTGTTCGACCGACTCATGCTACTTCGCAGTTGAGGTTCTTGTATTGCCTCAATTAGCCTATCTGCCTCACTTTTGCTGCTGGACATGCTTGCAAAGCTTTGCCCACTCTTCATGCTCGCCGTAATACTTTTCTTGCTGTGGACGCTTTCGTTGCTTTCGCGACGTGACAAGGACGGTGTACTGCTGCCCTGAGAGCTTCTGCGCCCTGAGTCGACAGTATTCGAAACAAGTGTCACTTCCTTTGCTGGATTTGCTTCAGTTCCAAGACTTTGTGTAACACCCAGTGCCCCTTCAGCCGTTGGCGGTAGGCTAGGAGGGTTGACGTAGTCCGGGAGATCAAACGTAAATTGCATGACGAAGCGGGAGCCTTTTCCCGGCTCACTCTTAACCCGCAGTTGTCCATTCATATTGCGGACAATACGGGCTACAACAGCCAAGCCCAGGCCCAAGGTGGTTCTTTCCTCTTTACCTCCTGTCAGGGTCTTTGCATTTGGTGCTATGGCTTCTTCAATGAGCGTGCTCGACTCAGCTTGTGCTTGTTCGAGCTCAGCAAATAGAGAGTCGAGCTTGGCTGGCTCCATACCAGTTCCGCTGTCTTCTATGATTACTTCGATGTTGACAGAGCCATCGGGATCCCGTTCACAGACTCTCATCTCCGCCGAGACACCGCCCTCTGAAGTTGCTTGAATGGCATTGGCCGTAATGTTGGAAATGGCTTGACGCACACGACGCTGATCACCAACAACCTTCTCAGGCAGACCTGGCTGCTCGATGAGCTCAAGACTGATTTTCTTCCGCTTTGCATCACCCTGGAACATTTCTACAGCTTCGCGAAAGGTGGCACGCACGTCAAAGACCTCTTCGTGAACCAATTGTTCGCTTGCCTCGGTCTTAGTAAGGTCGAGCAGATCGTTGATGACGTAAATGAGCGATTTGGAAGCAGAGTGAGACTTAGCGAGATTGTCTCTCGTTTCGTTGTCCAGCGACCCCTCCATTGCAATTTCTAGATAGTTGATGATTGCATTGAGAGGGGTGCGCACTTCATGAGCCGAGTTTGCGAGCAAAAGCTTCGTAAGCTGCGTGTTCTGCAACGCGGCCTCCTTTTGCCGCCAAACTTCGATGAATTTGCCGTAGACAAGGCACAGGACGGCGGCCGTCTCGATTTCCTCTTCGGTCCACTCCCGGGAGCGGCCAACGATCGTCTCACTCCAAGTCTTGAAACTTTTTCGTGGTTCAAGATAGCCTTCTGTACCCTCCTTGACGAATTTCTCGTACGGATTTCCAGCCCACTTGACTTCCTGGAGCTGGCCTTTTCTGAAGAAGACAATGAAATCATCTCCTCGAGCAGTAAGAGGAACGAGAAGAAGACCCGCGATTAATTGGAAGCCTGGAGGATATCGAAGGTCTGGAAAGTCTGCCTTGATGTCCTGGGTCATGGTAACCTGACCGAACCGTCTCAATCTCAGGTATTCGAGCATAGCCAGTGCTTCCTGCATAGCCTCGAGCTTACCGAGAATTTTCGTCTCATCATGGATGGAGAGCAGGCCGAAATCGGCATCGAAGAGGTTCAAAAGGTCGTCTGAAGAAGCAATGATGTATCCTGACGGATTTTTCTTTGTCGGCGCCGTGTTGATCAACTTTCGTGCGGACAGTCTCGAAGCGTATGATATCCTCTCAATGTTTCTCGAGGCAGAGTCACCAACAAGTCGACACATCTTGCGGATTGGGAACGAGACCCTAGTACCTTTGTTGCCATATGCATGGCAAGAAATCAGGCCCCAGAGTTCGTCAAAGGCGTTGATAGATATAGACATGGATGATCTGACGGCCATGTTGCGAAGATACTTGATGTGAATGGGCGACATTGCGCGCAGATAAGTGTGGGTCAGGTCTAGAGGGTGTTCTAGATCTTCAAGCGTTCTGCACACAAGTCGTGCAGTCTCTTGATCCCGATCGTAAAGCAGTCGTACCTTGTTGACGCGGTAGAGCTCTCTGGCTTGCTTTGGAATGTCCGATGCGGGGAAATGTAGGCCCTTGTAAAGGTCTTTGGTGGCCCGGGGGTCCACCAGCTCAGTCACCACTTTGCCGTTCCAAGCGTGATCGAACTGGTAAACCATGACGCGATGGAACCCCGTGAGCTCCTTGACAACGCCAACCAAGATTTTCAAGAAAGCCTCCAAGCTTGGAGCCTCGGCGAGCTGCTCCTGCACCTGTGACATGATGTTGAAAACTTCCATGGCTGCAGCCTCTCCCTTTCGCTTTCGCGCACTGCGAAGCACTCGTAGAGGTTTGTTCTTTGCCTCTGTACTCTCTTTCAGCTCATCTTCAGTGGGATCGCTCGCAAGCGTGTCCTCCGGCGGTTCAGGGGTTTCATCGGCAAGCGGCACAAGCGGATTGTCCTGATCTTCCTCGAGCTCAAACTCGCAGATGACGGTGTCAGGATTGCCTTGGCTCATGTGGATCGCGCACCACAGCTTGGTTGAACGACGTCTTCCGGCACTTCTTATTGAGAGCGTGAAGACTTCGGGGCCGTCAGCCTCGACATTCGCGCCCTCGTCCTTGATGAAGTCGATGTGATCAACCAGGTTCTCAGCCTGCTCTTCAGACAGAATGTCGGTGAAGCTGTCGAGCGCAAACAGTTGCTTTGGCGTGTAACCGAGGATACCCTTGACATTTTCGCTTACGATTCGAACTACCAATTTTCCTTCGGACTCTTCCTTCAATGCGATCAAGGCACCAAATGATTGAACCGCCCCCGGTATGTGGATAGGCTCATCCTCACAGCGTTGCAAAGTCTCACCGTCCCTACCGGTGATGACGTGGTGGCCGCCGTCTGTAATAATATGCTTGAAGCGTGAGGTGAGGATGCCGCTGCCATGCTCCTCTTCGGCTGCACTCGGCGCAGAGCGTGGAGGCGCGGCGGGCTGCGAAGCAGAGCCAATGCTGGAGGCGTCGCCAAAAGAGACGTTCGGAAATGCCTGTTCCCCAACTTTCAGGCGATATTTATCGGGCAGTCTGGCAGCGTCTCCGCGGGAACCGACTGATTCTGCGTTACTCTCGGTGCCGGCTTCATCGTTACTCTGTTGTTCCAAGGATGAAATGCCCTCTTCGGGAATGTCATTTCTCTCCTTGGACTTGTCCTTCCTTCGGCCTGCAGAGCGGCGAATGCCAAAGTAACCACCGTCCCTGCTCGACTCGGACGCAGCGCCGGGGGTGGGGGTGGGGTCGACAGAGACAAAGGATCGGATGGGGAAGACTCGATCGCCAGCGTCTGGACTCAAGGGCCCCTCAGTGCTGGCTGAGAGGGTGCCAACGGACGACGTACGAGGCCTCCTTGAGGCATACCGAGGATCGATCGTGGGAGCTGCGGTGGAGGTGTCGACTGGTTCGGGAGCAGGTCTACGGGTGGGTGTGGAAGGAAGTTGTTTGGGACTGGGAGAGCCTTGGTTGTTGGCGAAGATGGAGGGGACCTTGCCGCTCCCAGAGCTGCGGGGAGGCTGGGAGGCATCGGGAGGTAGAGAAGAATTGTCCTCCATTGCGCTTGCGTAGGGGCCGTCGCCGCGCAGACGATCTGGGGCGCCGCGTCGCGCTCGGAGGTAGAGCGGCGGTCACGATGCGGGTCGATGGGACATGAGTGGCCAGGTGGAGGGGGGTCTAGCGCAGTGGATGGGTACCCAGTGTGAGAAAGGGGGAAGCGACGGAGAAGGTCTGGCGAAGAGGAAGCTCTAGCACGCAAGAGAAACAGCGGAGAGGAAGGAATGAATTCGACGCGAGGTGAGGGCGGCGGCAGGCCTTGTGTCGCACGAAGTGTGCGTGCAAAGGCGCGCAGAGGACAGTCAAGCGCAACAGCCTACCACGGTCGGAGGCGGCGAGGAGGTATGGAGCCTGCTGCGTCGTTGTCGTCGCTGGCGCAGGTGGGCAGAAGAGGAGTGGCGGCGGGCGAATCTGGCACGCTGCGAAAGCCGCGTTTAGATCTCCCGATCGCATTCAGCGGTAGGATGGGCCGCTAGGGAGGCGCACGGAGAGAGAGCTATGACGAGGAGGGCAAGCGCCTGCCTTGATTCGCTTGGCCGGGATGGACATATATAATGCACGCAAAGAGCATCTGCGGCTATGCTTTCCGCCCACTGCCGCTACGTCTTGCTGGCAGTCCTGGTTGCTGAAGGCGGGCTGTGTGAGCTGGTTCTGGGTGGGAGGAAGAACGGGGAATTGCACAATGCCATGCACACAGCCAATCGAGCTGCCCCTCACCGCTGGGTCCCTTCTCTGTCGCGCCTAGTCAGACGTGCAAGGCGCCACAGCACCTGGCACCGCTGGGAAGCACCAGTGTCCATCTGCCCTTCTTTTAGTGGGGCTGTATCTTGCACCGTGCGCCAAGCATGTCTGATTCTTGCATTTGGACGCACCCGTTGGAGAAACGGCGCAGGGTGCAATCTGTCGGTGGCGGTGTCTAGTCCACCTTTGGTCTACGCGAATCCTCTTCCTGGCCAAGGTAGGGTCATGAAGTCATTGGATATGGTCGGCCAGCCAGCAGCCAGTCAGGAGGCGCGCGTGAGCTGCAAGCAGGCAAAGGCGGTAAGGAGTTGAAGCACACACACGCTACCTGCTGCCTCGTCTGACATCAAAACTCCGTGAATGCATTGAACTCAACGCAAGCGCCCGGTCCACAAGAAAGCGATCCTGCTGATGCTCTGCTCAAGAGGCATCTTTCAGCAGCACGGAAGTGCAATTTATGACGCTTCTCGTCAGTCAATTAGCTAGCGAGCAGGGCCATCGTGCTCGGTGTGCCAAAGCTCCTGCGCAGGGCAGACGTGCGTGTGTGTGGAATGAAGGCAGATCACTAGTCTAAAATATTGCAAGTTGTCGCAGTCTACACGTCTTTTACATCAATGGCATCGCACCACAAAGCTACACCAAGATCTGTATGCCGCTTTCGGTTCCAATAGAAGCCTGTGGGACAGCAAATACTCCTTCTTCACCCGCTCGCGCCACTCTCTCTCTCTCTGCTTCACTTGTCCTTGTTCGCCTGGAGATATTGGTAGGCACCGAGAGCGGCAACGACGCCAAGGGCCACGATAAGGTATGTGCCAACACCGCTGCCTGAACTGGCTGCATTGGGTGTGTAGACGCCGGGGGGGTTAGCCTTGGGCTTCGGATCGCCTGCCTGTGGCTGGGTCAGAGGCAAGATGTCCAAGGATGATGGTGTCACTTACCTGACGCTTCAGGTCGCCGACCAGCAGACCATCGAGGATCTCGCGAGCCTCATCGCTATGTCCAACGTCCTCGAATGCTTCGGTCGCATCCTGTCCACCAACGTCGAGCAGGACCTCCTCACCGCCACTGCAGCCGGGTCAGTCGTGTGCGTGGTGCAAACACTTTGTGAGCTGGTCTTACGGGTGCTCGTCCACGAAGCTCGAGGCGTTGTAGACCTTGTCGTGCACAACCATGTACAGGTCTTTCTTGGTCGCGTGCTCCGACACGTCTGAGTAGGTGAATTCCGGCATCTTGCGCTGCTTTGCAACTTGGGTAGAGTGTGTTTGGGGAGGGGAGCCTGGAGTGTGGGCCTCGGATTAGCACGGAGGATCGGGCACGCAGACGGGGAGAAAGCTCGGCGAGCGGACGGCGCAACGCACTCTGAGTAAGCAGGACAATCGCAACGATGCTGGTCTGCCCACAGATTAATGTTGCGAGGAGCGAAGAGCACAGGGCCGGCGTACGAAGGGAGACTCAAGACGCACACGGGGGGCGTTCGGCAGCAGACGGCGAGAGCCCAGTAAATTTCAAGGGTCTGCTGTCTAAAAGCTGCCGAATCATTGGGCGGGCCAGCGAAACGTCGGCCGCCGTCTGCCACCACCATTGCCGACTGCGACTCGCCCTGGCATCACTTGACTATTGCCGAGCCGTGGAAGGGAAGAGCCTCAGCGTTCCCCCCGCCTCTCCCTGAACGCCAGCGCCAGCAGCATCATGTATACATGCCGCCACCTGCGCCTGCCTGGAGGAGCCTGCGATCACGGGAAGTCGCGTCAGCCACGCGCATGCACTCCAGGCAGAACCGCGTGCCAATGCCTGTGCAGCCTATTGTTTGCCTCTGTTGACTTGCCACAAACACGTTCGATATATCACCGCATTGTCCGCGGGTCGTGCACACACTCATGCCTCTTCGCTTAAAACGCGCTTGTTTCCCGTTCGCGAGCGCCCTCTCCACATCCACCTTGACTTGGCCCATCTCCCTTCTCCCAAGCACCTTGCACATCTCTCATCCATTACCTCAGTAGACGCGAACATGGACCTCCCTCAGCTTCCTGCAAAGCACAGAGATGTCATCCCTTACCTCAATGATGCCCTTCCCTCCACCCCGGTGCTGCAGTCTCTCGCACCCTACATCGCCTATGAGAACAGGCTTCGGGAGATCTTTGCCCAGCAGCCAGATCACCCTGCTGTTCAGGACCCTCTTGTCAATCTCGTGCCATTGTATGACGGCCACGAGAAGAGTATCAACATCCAAGCCCGTCACCTTGCGGATGAAACCCTTGCCCAGCAAGAGAAGTACCTCTTGCCACTGAAACCAGAAGACCGGAAAGCCGGCGCTTCTCCTGCCGTCGTGCAGTCCTTGAAGGATTTCCAGAATAACTTCAACCTATTTTCAGAGATGTCGCTGGTCGACATGGACTGGAGCAACGTCGTCGCCGCCGGCAGTGCAGTCGTCACTCCCCTCATGCCCGTCCCCGAGAAATTCGCAAGCTCGAAGCGTGCGCAACGAGCGTGGTACCACGAACACGTTGCTCCGGCCTCCGACGTTGACTTGTTCCTGTACGGTCTCTCTGAAGACGAAGCTGTCGAAAAGATCAAGCAGATCGAGCGCTGTGTCCGGGACTCCGTCCTCCAGGAGACCACCACAGTTCGCACCAAGAACGCCATCACCATTGTCAGCCACTATCCCGTTCGCCATGTTCAGATCGTGCTTCGCATCTACAAGTCTGTCTCTGAAATCCTCACCGGTTTTGATGTCGACTGCTCGTGCGCTGCCTACGACGGAACGCAGGTCTATGCCACGCCTCGCGCGCTTGGTGCCTACATGACGCAGATCAACACAATCGATCTTTCCAGGCGCTCGCCTTCGTACGAGAATCGTCTTTCCAAGTACTCTCGTCGTGGTTTCGAAATCCATTGGCCTGCTCTCGACCGTTCGCGCATCGATCCCACCATTTTTGAGCGAAGCTTTCCCCGCACCGTCGGTCTTGCTCGCCTGCTGGTTCTGGAAAAGCTCCCGACCAACAAAGCTCGTGATGCCTACATGGATGAGAGGCGCAAGGAGCGTGGCCGCCCGGCCTTGAACCACTGGGTCCGAAATGCCCACAAGCTTCCGGGGAACATCAAAGAGGACGCTGTGGACGAGCTGCCAGAGTGGAAGATTGAGGAGGATGCTGGTAGTCTCTCCAACTACCACACCCTCACCATTCCCTATGGCAAATACTGGCATGCAAAAAGAATCGAAAAGCTGCTCTACACGCAAGATCTGCTGCTGAATGCCGAGTGGAACAAACCCAAGGATCGCCTCGTGCACCTTCACCGTCACCCCGCTTTCTTTGGCATGGTTGAAGATGTCATAGAGGACTGTTGCGGCTTCTGTCCCGCGCCTACCAATGGAGATGAGCAAGACACGGCCAAGGAAGAAGACAAGGTCTTTGTGTCTGGGCCTGTCTCCTTCATCAAAGACGATCCTGGCCGTCAGTCTATTGGAAGCTTCAACCCGTCCACCGCCGACGACTGGTGTGAAATGGCATATGTTGGTAACACTGCGCGTCTTTGCCAAGCCATTGTGGACGGCGACTTGGACTATATTCGAAGCTGGTGCTCTCAAGATGGAATCAACGTGAACAGACGTGACTACACGGGAAGGACTCCGCTCCAGCTAGCCGTCATGTGCTCCACGCTTGAAGTCGTCCAGTACCTCATTGACCATGGGGCTAGAATAGTCGCACGTATGGTGGATGGTAAAACGTCGCTGCACCTCGCTGCCATTCGTGGCCATGTCAGAATCATTAGAGCAATCCTACAGAAGAGCGAAGAGAATGAGCATGAAGAAGAGCAGAAGGCGGATGAACGCAAGCAGCTGACTTTCAACTCCAAGGGTGGCAACGAGAATGCCATCTTGGATGAAGATGGCAGCCAGGTTGACCTGCTTGAGAGCGATACAGAGACCGAAGATGAGGATACTGCGACAGATGGGTCATATGTCAACGTCAGGAAGGCAACGACACAACAGAAGACCGACAACGTCCCCGATGACAGTGATGCAAATGAAGAGCCAGATGTTTTTGACGTCAACGTGCTGAGTTGGGACCAGAAATCTTCACCCTTGCACTACGCAATTGCCAAAGGACATCTTGACGCCGTAACAGAGCTTGTGGAGAGGTTCGGGGCAGATGTGCTGCTGCCCATCAAATTCCTCCACGAATTTAACAACTCCCCGCGTGCGGCCCTTCTTACCCTAGTTATCGCGTCCCGCTTACCCTTGGACAAAGCGAACGCTATGTCTGCTCTACTGTTGTCCTTGGGAGCATCACCCTCGCAGGCAGACATGGACCATGTTACCGCTTTGCATCGACTGGTTGCTGGAAAAGCTGGCACTGTCGAGACTGTCATCAAACAGAGTAGACCGGCGTCAACCAAGGCTCTGAGTCATATTGCTTTTGGCCCTCACTACCACTACCCGAATGGCCAGACTCCACTTGTCACTGCCATTTCAGAGTCCGACGTACCGACTGCGCTCATTCTGCTCTCTAACGGAGCCAAGGCCGATGTGGATTTCGATGCATTCATCAAGGCATACATTTCTCGCTTTGGCGAGAAGTCGGAACTAAGGAATAGCACTGAAGACAACAAGAAGATGTTTCATGTAAATTTCGAACAACCTGTCATTGAGGCTGCCAAGAGGGAGCTACCAGACCTTGTCCGTGCGCTGATAGAGGCGGGTGCTTCTCCAAATACTTTGCCCATCTTAACCTGGAAACTGTTGAGCGGTACATATGGCAGTTCCCAGCATGGTGAAAGTCTCTTGGACATCATCCGCGTCAAGATCGACGAGTTTACAGCGTTTCTGGACAAAAAGGACGAAAATATCAAATCGCCGCTAGAGTTGAAGTCCGATTCTCATTATGTTGATGGCTATGCTGAGGATTCATATCGAGGTTGGACGGCCCGCAATCTCCTAGAAGATGCCAAAAAGGCATACAAAGCCGAGCTAGAGAAGTTCGAGCACGAGACGAAGAAACTTAGCGAAGAAGGCACAGCCGAAAAGCGCAAAGCCATCGAGACAATGCTGGAAGACTTGAAGTCTCTCGAACAATTTCTCATTGCTCAAGGAGCAAAGACTTTCATTGAACTTCACCCGAAAGGGCCCAAGCCGCAAAGCTCAGGCCTTGACAATCAGTATCGAGCCTCCGAACCAAAAGAGTTCACGGTCAAATTCACCTTCAACGCTGGAGATCTCAACGACGAAAAACAAGCTGCGTACGAAGCTCTGTTCGAGGCTGCGTGGCAAGGTGACCTCGACAAAATCAAGATGTACACGCTTGGCTTCTGGGGATTCCAAAAGAAAAATCCTCCGCTCCGCATAGCAGTTCAAGACAGTTTATGCCTAACACCATTCTCAATCGCTGTATTCATGGGTCACTTTCAAGTGGCACAAGCTATCTTAGAAATTGTCTCTGCTCAGTATCAACCCGAAAATGCTCCAAAGAAAAGGAGGTTCATGTTAGCAACAAGGCATGAAGACAGCAGTGAAGAGGATTTTGAGGATGAAGGTCGTGACGATGACCAAGTTCGGTTGACCTCGGAGCTCGTAGATGACGGTTTCACCATCGACGATATCGGCGCACTTGCGGACCAGGTCAAAAGCCGCGTGAAGCCGATGGACTTGCTCTCCTGGAGTGTGCCCCTTGGTCGATTCCTTGAGGATTATGACGGGGGAAATCCGCATGTGTTGGCAGGCCAGAATTTGAGCAGTAGCCCAGCTGGGCAAAGGTTCACTAGCGGAAAGCTTGCTCGCAAAAGGCTCATGCATCGTATCAACATGTCCTCCCAGACCCACCACTACAACCACTATGGCGTTGCCGAAAATGAGGTTGGAACGGTTTCTGGCACATTAGTGCAATATGCGTTGTATGTGCAAGATCGCACATCATTCGACTTCCTCCTTGATTTGATTTTGAAATCACGAAGTGAACACCTAGACGGCGATGACATCAAATTTTCTGTACCAAGTCTGACTGATTTACGACTTGCGATGAAGCTTGGACGCACTGACATGCTTGCTACCCTCATCTCAAGGTGTGGAACGGGACTTCCCCTCGATGATCTGGTCAAACGATCAGGTGTCGAGACTCTGGACCTAGAGGAACCGACCTTCTACCAAGGTCTGTCGATTCATGGCCAAAAACGTCGTGACTGGGCGGAAGCTGCGAAAGGTACTGACAGGTACTCTCTCGGCCGATCCAGTTCTTTCCACCCACCTCTACTTGAGGCAGCACGACAGGGCAATCTTGAGGCTGTGGAGTGGTTTATGAGCGACAGTGCTTTCAGATGTTACACCGAATTTGCCGCCGCCAGCAAATCAGATACAAGGGTCCAGTCACTTGCAAAGAGCGAGGGCGGGATCGAACGGCAAGTGTCCAAATGGCTCGACCAGAGGCGCAGTCTCGCAATTCACTGCGCTGTCCTTGCTACGCAGGAACAATTCAGCGAAGCACTTTTGTCATACCTTCTGAGGGTAATCCCAGAGACCATAGATATCAAGTCACCGCATCGTGGGCATTTCTCTTTGCAGGCTGCCTTTTCTCTCCGACGGCCAAATGCCGCCCGCCTGCTCATAGAAGCCGGTGCAGATCAGACTTGCAGAGATAATCAGGGGGCAAACATCATTCACTCACTCTTGGTGCCCATGAACAAAAATCGACAACAAAAGGAGCCAATTGAGCCTTTGCTTGAGCTTGTAGACTCACGCATCTTGGAATCTTTGTTTACAGAACGCTCCAGAGATGGCCCAGGATCACTCAGTCCGCTTGCAAGCTGGCTGGAGCAAGAGGCTGTCCACTATCATGAATATTGCACTCGAGGAAATGAAATTCTGGAGAGCAAGCTGACTGTGCTACGCACAAGTCTCCGCTATTCAAAGGGATGTGATCTATCCATTCTGAACGGCGCCGGCGACACACCTCTTCATGTTGCTATCCGCACCCACATGACCGCCTTTGCAAGAGTGATACTCAGGTTTGACCCTTCACTTTTGTGGCGCGAAAACGCAACAGGTCGCACTCCCTATGAGATAGCAGAAGATCATCATCTTGCAAATCAAATCGCCGATCCACCCTCTATGAGTAATGGTCAACGATACCATTATAGCTTTGGCTACAACCGCAATACATCGACCATTCTTCAGAAGCCGACGAAAGAATTCTTACCGCAAGCTGAAGATGAGGACGATGACGTGGTCTCGGGAAGCAACCCGAACGATCACTTCAACCACTACTATAACTCCTGGAGGGCACCGGATCCACGCAGAGTCAAGAAAACATGGAAGTTGTGCGAAGAGGTTGCGAGCAGTGAAGCAGGTCGACAGTCACAAAGACACCTCGTAGCATTGCTTGATGCCAATGAGGTAGCAAAAAGGCTCGCTGATCGACAGGCTTTTGAGAGTAAAGAGCGTTCTAGACGCTCAATGCCTGAGCAAGACTCAAATCAAGAGATTGTCGTAGATGAAGTGGAGACCTGGTACGATTCGGCTGTAGCTAAGAGCTGAGGAACAGCACAGACAGCAGTGAAACTTTCCAACGAGCAGACTTTGAAATCGCGGTACCAGACAGTGTTCATCTGTATACTATACCCTTTCTTTATCAATTTCGATACTATCGTTGAATTGAGCCTACAGATGTTACTGAGTGATTGATTTGCCAAGATCCCTGTGAGAAACAACATCCTATTCGCTAATCTAAGATCATACGCCGCTGACGCCCGCCATTGGTTGTATGCTGTGAAAGTCAAAGCTATGATGGCTAACATCGGTCAAGACCTCCGAACGGAGTCAATCATGTTTACATCGCTGACTGCGGTGACAGCCAAATTCAAGAGCCTCCATTACATAAGCTACCTATCTCACCACTGAAACAGAACGAGGTTCGTTACCATTCTCCCGGGAGTCGTCTCAAGTCATATCTGTAAGCCCATGCTCGAGCCCCAGGAACCTGCTTTCCTAGGTGATATGGGACTAGATTAGCGTGAGATTACGGGGAACAATCATCAGACATTCTTTGAATTTAGATAGATAAGTACAGAGCTCCTTTGCGCCAACGTGAGGTTTCCGTAGCATGGACCTAAAGAACAAGGGGAAAGTATCGCAGACCCGGGGCGGGCACATTATGCCCGCATTGAGTATTTATACATGGAGCCCCTCCAGGAATCTCTCATTCTTGCTCGAAATATAATGATATTAATATCTACGTAGATTACTGAGTAGTTCTTTTACACTCCATGCACAGCATACTAACCATATACCAAACTTTATCGTAGGGGGGCGGAAGTGTGGGGTGTATGACTGCAGAGTTAGCGACGGGGAAATTTTCCCTGCATCACCTAATGCTTTTCGTGGCGTCAACGACTTAAAGCAACTTTGTTTTGTATTCTCCAGTAGTTCATCAACTCCTACCACATCATGGCGTGCACCAGACATTCCAACGGCTTCCGCCTACTAAGCAAGCAGCTCCACCCTCGCATGATCAACCACCGTTCCTTCAGCATGTCTCTGCGTCTTCCCCAGCAGCAGCAGCAGCAGCAGCAGCAGCAGCAACCCCAGCATCCGCCCAATGGCTCTAAAGACCCCCACACCAACCGCACCGTCGACTTTGGCTTCGAGACGATCGCCGAGTCGCTCAAAGCCTCGCGCGTCGGCGCCGTCTTCTCCTCCGTCGCCTCCTCCTACGACACCATGAACGACCTCATGTCGCTCGGCATCCACCGCCTGTGGAAGGACCACTTCGTGCGCTCCCTCAACCCCGGCGGGCCCGCGCCCCTCGCACCCCAGCACGGCTGGAACATCCTCGACGTCGCCGGCGGCACCGGCGACATCGCCTTCCGCATGCTCGACCACGCGACCGGCGTGCACGGCGACGCGCGCACCCGCGTCACCGTCGCAGACATCAACCCCGACATGCTTGCCGAGGGCCGCAAGCGCAGCCTGCAGACGCCGTATGCGCGGTCCGAGCGGCTGGATTTTGTCGAGGTGAATGCCGAGCACCTTGATGATATCCCGTCGGATAGTCTGGATTTGTACACTGTGGCGTTTGGGATTCGCAACTTCACGGACAAGGCCGCGGCGTTGAGGGAGGCGCATCGTGTGTTGAAGCCGGGCGGGGTGTTTGCGTGTCTTGAGTTTAGCAAGGTGAATAATGCGCTGTTCGATGCCGTCTACAAGCGGTGGAGCTTCAGCGCGATTCCGATTATTGGGCAGGTTGTTGCGGGTGACCGGGATAGCTACCAGTACTTGGTGGAGAGCATCGAGAAGTTTCCCAGCCAGGAGCGCTTCCGGGATATGATCAAGGAGGCTGGCTTCGCTGTGCCTGGGAAGGGGTATGAGGACCTTACCGGGGGCATTGCGGCGATACATAAGGGCGTGAAGCCACTGGATAGACATCGGTAGTACTACTTCCAGGTGCTTTTGTACTATAATTTCTGTGTATATCTACAACTACTATCTTCGAATCTTAAAGTGAAAACTAACATCGCTTGAATGTTGAAGCTCAAAGCTTCGGACTCAAAGCTCGAAGCCCAATGGAGGCAGAGAGCCTATCAATCCCCCAGCACTTTCCCTCTCCTTCAGTAGCCTGTCAATATCAACTCCACCTCCGGTAATGTACCTTTCGCTCACGCCAGTGTTGATCCGCTGCGCCATCAACGACCTCAGCTCCCCCTTTGCTGCTCTCATCTCTGCCTTTGTCATCTCGCGGCCCTCCTTCTCGCGCTCCTTGCGCTGCTGTCCGCGCCCACTCTTCTTCAAAGTCAAGCCCTCATCAGCCATCTCGTCGTCGCTACTATTGTACTCTACACCCAAATCGTCGGCCGCCTCACGCAGCGCGCTATCTTCTCCCCGCTTCTTCTCCTTGGCCATCTCCGCATCGGCAATCGTCTTCGCCAGACCGACCCTCGGCTTCAGCCGTGCCGCAAGCCGCCTGTCAAGCTCAAGGCTCTGCAATGCATAGTGCCGCTTGCTCTTCGCGCCCTTTTTCGCCGCCGCAGCGGCATGCACACGCGCCACGAGCCGCCGCACGCCGCCTGCCTCCTCGGGTGCGCAGATGAGCACACTCGAGCCTGTCGTGCTGGCGCGCGCGGTACGGCCGGAGCGGTGCACGTACGTGTCTGCAGCGCGCGGCACGTTGTAGTGGACGACAAGGCTGACGCCAGGGATGTCGAGGCCGCGGGCGGCGACGTCGGTGGCGACAAGCACGGCGCCGTGGCCGTTGGCCTTGGGGCGGGCGTTGGTCCAGGATTTGTCGGCGCCGGAGAAGCGCTCGATGGAGCGCAGACGGGCTTTTTGCGGCATCTGGCTGTGCAGAGGGAGGGCGTTGAGGTTGAGGTTGGCGAGGAAGGGGACGAGACGGCGGACCGCGGCGATGGAGTTGACAAAGACAAGGGCGTGTGCTGAAGGGTGGTATAGGGTTAGGGTGTAGAGGTAGAGGTCTTTGTCCATGCCGTTTGGGCACTCGAGGAGGCCTTCCCGAAGGCCAGTTGCCATCTGCGACTCGGGCTGAACGTCGATGAATTTTGGTTTGGGCGAACGAAAGTTGAGCTTCTTCAGGAGGTACTCCATGTTGTCTTTGCTGCCGTCCGATCCCCTTGAGCGAGCTTGCTTAGAAAGCTTCTGCTGGAGATCTTTGGCAAAGGTTGCAGAAAACACAAGAGTCTGGCGGGTAGTGGATGCTGCGGCTTTACGCGAAGAGGGTGTGGCTTCGTCCTCGGCATAGACCTTGCGGTCGAGAGCATCCAGGATTTGGGTAAGTTCTTTAAAGTGGCCATCCGAAAGCAGGCGATCGGCTTCATCGATGACGAGAAACGAGATGCGTTGAAGCGGTGCAAGGACACCTTTGCTCTCCGTGATAATTTCCCAGAGGCGGCCAGGAGTGGCAATGACAACATCAGCTCGGTCGAGCAGGCGACGTTGCTTGTGGATAGAGAGGCCGCCGGTGAGGGTGGAAATCTGCGGGGGTTCTTCGTGCGCGTGGGTGTATAAGGCGCGCAGGTGCTGGTCAATTTGATGAGCAAGTTCGCGAGTGGGAAGTAGGATGAGAGCTGTGTGGGCCTTTTCACCGTCCTTCCTCGTCTTCAGTTGCGGCTTGACTTCAGAAAGCCAATGCTCGAGAATAGGAATGCCAAAAGCAAGTGTTTTGCCTGAACCTGTAGGCGCTTTACCAATCAAGTCCTCGCCGGACAATACATGGGGAATAGCCTGAGCTTGGATCGGTGTTGGCTTGGTGAACTTGAGTTTCTCCAGAGAGCTAAGCACGCGTGGAGATAATTGTAGTGCTTTCCACGCTGAGAGATCCAAGTTATCGTCATCATTTCCGTCATCCAGTAATGCCGTAAACGCACCACTTTCTAGGGCTGCATTAAGGTCTTTTGCCCGGGCCTTCTTGGACTTGGTGATAGTCTTGCTGCCGGCCTCTGCCTCATCAGCCTCTTGGTCGTGGGTACCGTTGGACACCTCGGCACGTTGGCTATCGCTGACATCTTCATCCTCTCCAGTTATGCTCTCGTGTTCTTCCCATTCCAAAATGTCCTCATCTGAAGGGATATCAGCGGCTCCATCCCGATCATCGTCATCATCGCTGAACCCAGTCCACTCTTCGTCGCTGGCTTCGCTATTCTCTTCCTCACCATGGAAGACAGCAGGAAATGGATCGTCCTTGTCATCCCAGCCTCTTGAAGTTTTAGCTTTCTTGCTCTCATTGTCCGTCCCCTCAGCCACCACAAATTTCACAGTGGCGCCCTCGCTTTCCTCCTTGAGTACCTCCACACCATCAATTTCCTGTAGGCCGTAAAACCCTTCATAGTCATCAAGGCCTTCGGGCAACTCCACATTCCGCCAATCGAGCTCATCCAGTTTGATCTGTGCCTTGGACTTGTGGAAGATCTTGCGGTCGTTCTTTTTCTGTGGCTGTCCCGTGCCATCAAGTTTTTGCTTCTTACGGGCCTGCATTGCTGCCACCTTGGGCGGCAGATTCCTTTTCTGCGCCATCCCTCTATCTCACTCTGATTTTCCTACTAGAAAAAGAAGACTATGCAAGCGTGTGATTGCTTGACGAGTCTAAATAATTTTTGGGACGGCGACCGGAAGGAGCCTAGGCAAAACGCCAAGGCTGGTCAATTGGCCTCGGAAGATTCGTCGTTATTCGACATGACTTCTCCTACTGATCGCATATCCAAGAACGGTCTTTATGGAGCTTGGTTGGTATATTCAAATTTGAAGCTCTGCACAAGACGGCTTGCCATGGGAAAATCCTCGAAAGACAAACGTGACGCATACTATCGACTTGCAAAGGAGCAAGGATGGCGAGCCCGCTCTGCATTCAAATTATTACAGCTGGATGAGGAATTTAACCTGTTCGAGGATGTCACAAGAGTAGTGGATCTTTGCGCTGCTCCTGGTAGCTGGAGCCAGGTGCTTTCACGGGTACTGATCAAAGGCGAGAAATTCGGTCGTGCCGGCTGGATGGACAAGCATGATGCCATCAAGAACAGCGTGTTACAGGCTGTGCCTGAAGCCGCAAAGTTCTTGGAACAGTACCAGAAAGAAAGCTTGTTGACAACGGAACCCACAAGCACAAACAAGAAGCCGCGAGAGGATGTGAAAATTGTGTCTATTGACTTGCAACCCATGAGTCCGCTAGAAGGCATCATCACTATGCAGGCCGATATCACCCACCCTTCAACCATTCCAAAGCTACTAAAAGCCCTGGACCCTGATACATACGAGGAATCGTCAATCACGTCGTCCCGGCCGGTCGATCTGGTGTTGTCCGATGGTGCTCCCGACGTGACTGGTCTCCATGACTTGGACATCTACATCCAAAGCCAGCTCATTTGGGCTGCGTTGAACCTTGCGCTATGTGTTCTCAGACCTGGTGGCAAATTTGTCGCGAAGATCTTTCGTGGCAAGGATGTGGACTTGCTCTACGCGCAACTGAAGATTGTCTTCGAGTACGTCACAGTCGCCAAACCCCGCAGTAGCCGAGCAAGCAGTGTCGAGGCTTTCATTGTGTGCGAGAATTTCACACCCCCAAAAGGCTTCAAGCCCAGCCTGGAGAATCCACTTGGGGCGGGCCAGCGATTGGCGCAAGACGCGGGAACCAAGTCGACTCGAACAAACCCATCCCGAAGGGTCCGCGAAGACGGTATCACAGAGTTAGACCTTGACTCCGACGATGACTCGGCAGACGAACATGAACATCGCTGGATCGCACCATTTCTCGCCTGCGGAGATCTAGCCGCGTACGATGCCGATGCGACATACCATCTACCCGCCGGCCACGTCAGCTTGGACCCCGTGCAGCCGCCAACCGCGCCACCTTATAAAAAAGCATTGGAGATGCGCCGAGCAGCTGGTGGGGCATACGGCAAGACCAAAACGTGAGCCGCTGCCGCGCCACATCCGCACAGGACCACGTGCACAGACCGTAGCTTTCCGCCCTAGAGTCAGGGTCAATACTTTAAAACTTACTGCTGCCGATATGGAGTGAAGGAAGCCGTCGATGGCCAACCTCCTTCAGGTTGTGCTCAGTCTTACCTCACCCTCGAGTCTGACCATGTGTGCCGCACTAGCGGCGGTCGCTTCTCGCCGGGGCCTTGCTCAACGCGGTGGTAAGACCGAATCCTGCGCGGCCAAGTACTCTCCAAGCGGCAGCCTTCCGGGCATGAGGCTGCTTACCTAGCCACATGTGCCCTCTAAAAAGCTGGATTCGGCATTCCTGCCAGCTCACTACACATATATATATGCTCGCTGCTGCGCCGCCTTCCACTGGATCCAGGAGATCATCTCTACCACCACGCCCCACCACACCTCTAAGAATACGTCCGAGATGCCTTCCGTGACTATAGATGACAGCCAGCTGGCCGGTCTAAAGGACAAGGTCGTAATAGTGACCGGAGCTTCGTCTGGAATCGGTCTCGCAACAGTACAGCTCCTCCTTGAGAAGGGCGCCAAAGTTGTCTCGGGTGACCTGAATCCGCCTCAGGAAACCCCTGCTTCAGACTCCTTCATCTTCCAGAAGACAGACGTCACCGTCTGGGCTGAGCTATTGGCTTTATTCAAAACAGCCAAGGCACACTACGGCCACATTGACCACGTCTTCGCCAACGCCGGCATCGCAGGCTACGCCAAAGAAAAATACGTCGATGGCGAGCTCGACGACACCGGCGACCCAGCCCCACCAGACCACTCAGTTCTGCGCGTCAACTTGTTTGGCGTCATGGACACGGCGCGCCTCGCGCTGCACTACTTCAAGACGCAGGAGCCGCCGGGCGGAAGCCTCGTCCTGACCGGCTCGGGATCCTCCTTCAGCCGCTTCGGGCCGAGCGAATACACGGCCTCGAAGCACGGCGTGCTCGGCTTCATGCGCTCGCTGCACGACCAGCTCACGCGCGCGGCGCTGCCCGTGCGCGTCAACACGCTCGCGCCCGCCTTCACCGACACGGCCATCATTTCGGCCGCGCAGGTGCGCGCGTGGGGCATGGCCGTGCAGTCGGCAGAGGTGGTCGCGCGCAGCGCCGTATACCTGATGGCGAACGAGGCGTGCAACCAGCAGCTCATCTACTCCAACGACGGCAAGTACTTCGAGATCGAGGCCGAGCTGCTGCAGGTTGGCGTTGCGGCGTCGACGGGCGACCACGGCGCGCGGCTCAAGGGCCAGACGGCAGGCCGGGGCGGCATCATGGATGTGACGGAGGGTGCAAAGGGTACAGTGGAGTAATGATTGCGTCGGACGAGCGGCGCACAGGCTAGACCGGCGTGCTGGCGAGGTGTCACGGAGGCTGCTTGGGGGGCATCACTGCGGCTGTAGAATGCGGTAGACGAATGAATACCCTATGCCCATAAGTTTGCTATGTGTACAATGCTTCTATTGTGTCTTCTTCTTGGCTCCCAACTTTGCTCTAATGGCCGCAATCCGGCCCCGAATGCGTTCTTTTATGCCGCCTCCTGGACCAGTCTCGTGCGCCCCGACAAGGCGGCGGACGAGCAGGTTGAAGACGCTGCCAAACCCGAGCGCAATAACAGTGCTCGTGAGGATTATGACGTCTGCGATAGTCAGTGAATGCTTTCCAAAAGACAAGAAGTAGAGAAGACTCACTGTAAGGCATGCTAAAATCAGGTGACGCGGCATAGATCAGCAGACTCGTTGACCGCACGTACGAGGACGGCTCGTCGGGCTTGGAAGGCAAGATGCGTATGACAGCAGGTGCGACGTCGAATCCTCGGTTGGCATCGGGAGGGTATTCTGTGTACCGCAGGACCGACTTTTCAAAGTCGTACGTCAACGTCAGCTTAGTTTGCGGCGGCATGCGCAGCTTCAGTTCGAGATGAGCTGCACGTTGGCGATCTATGCCTGGTTGGTAGTGCATGTCGTTGATCACCTCTTCTCGGGTAGGCGCTCGAAAGGTTTGAACCTCGCCTTGTGAGAGGCTGGAGCTGACGGTCGTTTGCAGCGTGTGAATGAAGGGCTTCATGAACCATGGTAGCGTTTCCAAATAGACAAAGTCAACAGGCTCGTCGAGCGGATTGACAATAACACTTTTGAGGC
Organism: Carpinus fangiana; assembly: GCA_006937295.1. NCBI lineage: Eukaryota > Viridiplantae > Streptophyta > Magnoliopsida > Fagales > Betulaceae > Carpinus > Carpinus fangiana. The sequence goes on along the minus strand of VIBQ01000013.1, from coordinate 1,724,028 downwards.
CACCTCTTTGCTGACCGTAGCCAGAGATTGTGCGTTCGACACGCAGCTTTGGCAGAGGTGGTGAGTAGTCAGCAGCTGTGATGAGCTCCATGAACTCCACATCGAAATCGGCGTCAATGGGCATCCTAAAGCACCTCTGGCCAGAGCTTTTGGTCTCTTTGTATGCACCAGCAGACTTGATTTCCACAGTCTGGCCTCCGGCGGGAGCGACACAAATACTTGTTGGCTTGTCGTTGGCATCGTCGATCAATGGGCACGTGCCTTTGAGCTTCCGCCCGAAGACTTGCTCCAGGGTAAAATCGGGGAATGGAGGTTGTTCAACCGGATAGCAGGAGTCCCCGTACTGGTTGTACCATTTGTCTTTGTCGCATAACATCTGGTCCTGCGGATACGGTCTTGGGATCGGGTCATCCTTGGGCCGCATAGAACGTTCAATATCCAGCACCATATCGATGCTCTGCTCCATTTGCAGTCCTCGAGCACTAGACCCTCCCAACTGCACAGGGCGAACATCAATGGCCATAGATTGCCATGCTGCGTCAAAGATCTTGTGACCATCGAGGAGGCTCGACACGCCAGCTTTGCCTTTGCACGGCAGCATTTTCATGAAGGGCGTCAAATTCTCTGTGCAGACGACCTCCCGTGGCAGGGTGCCGTGGAAAAGGTGCAGATTGTGAGTACCGTTGACAGAGTAACCTTCGGGCTCAAACGCTGCTATCGGCATGGTCGTCCGCGTGGAGTCAATGTAGTTGAGCGACGCGCAGAAGAGACCTGACAAGGAATTGACGAGAGCCAGCCATCGTGTATATGCAACGCTTTCTGTCTCTCCATCCACCCATGCCCACATCTCGATGCCCGTCCCGCCTTCTCTTGCGCCATTTCGTGGTCTCCGCCCCCAGCTCTCCTCATCCCATCGACCAGATGTGAATCTTAAGTGAAGCTCTTTGGTGTGCGCATGGTGCAGAATTTGGCTCAAGCTTCTTGGAAAGAATCTAAAGTTTTGTTCTTCGAGCGAGGTGTCGGACGCGGTGCTACTAAATTCGAATTGCGCAAGGAGGGAGTGCGGAAGGGGCTGAAGATGTAGGTGCTCGGAATAAGGAGATCGGGCGGTAGTGAGGCCAAGGAGCGAGGAAAAGAGGGTCAGGAACAGCGCCACAGAAGGGAGCATCGTTGCTCCCAGTCGACTACCGGAGCCGCATCGCATGTGTGAAGCAATGGGTTGATCAGCCGCTTTTGACGTAGGTGGCCTGAAATGCTGCGGCGGCGCGCGTAGATCAGCCGTGGGGGAGACGCGCCTGCAGCAAATCTTGGCGGCGACCAGAAGTTCACCTTTATGTCTTCGTCTTCGCGCACTCCCCCACCCTGCTTTCACAGACCCGATCCCTCCCTCCCACTTGCAGCTGCCCGAACAGCGTGAAAAGAGACTGCGTGCATCCGTTCCTCCCTTCGCGCTCGCCGCAGCAGACACTGCAGAGCTCCTCCAGTCATGGCAGCCGAACAGCGCAAGCTGCTCGAGCAGCTCATGGGTGAGAGCGCCATGAGTGGCAGCAGCGCGCCCTCCCAGCGCCACAGCATCACAGACCCGAAAGTGTGCCGCTCTTACCTCGTGGGCACATGCCCTCATGATCTTGTATATGGCCCCAAACCTGTCTTTGAACCCGCATCCACTCACTCCCCACCGTAGTTCACAAACACCAAAAACGACATTGGCATCTGCCCTAAAATCCACAACGAAGCCCTCAAAGCCGAATACGACTCCGCTACCCCCGAACAGAAGCAGAAATGGTACTTTGATTACGACTACATGCGCGACATGCAAAAGTACATCGACGACTGCAATCGCCGCATCGAGACCGCGCAGCGCCGCCTAGAGAAGACACCTGAGGAGATCCGCCAGACAAACGCTTTACTCAAAGAGATCTCAGACCTGAGAAAGACAATCGAGGCCGGCATTCAGGAGATCGCGGTACTGATCGAGCTGAAGTGTGTCAACATCGCCGTCATGGAGAACTTCAAGCTGCGCGCGACACAGCAGATCAAAGCCGACAAGGAGCGCGAGCTCAAGGCGCTGAGCGACACGGGCGGGCCTTCGGGGCACCAGAAGCTGCAAGTGTGCGACGTCTGCGGCGCGTACCTGTCGCGTCTGGACAACGACCGCCGTCTCGCAGATCACTTCTACGGCAAGATGCATCTCGGGTACGCGCAGATGCGCAAAACGTGCGAGACCTTGTCCAAGGAGTTCCAGGGTCGCCCACCGCCGGTCAGGGAGGACTACGGTGCGCCAGGCGGCGGGGACAGAGGCTATGGCGACGGTGGATGGGGGGCGAGAGGCGGCGGATATGGCGGCAGACCCAGCAGAGGGAGAGGAAGAGGGCGTGGAGGGTACGGAGGCGGTCAGCGTTGGTGAACCAGACCCGGGCCTGCCGACCACACCGGCTCAAAACATGATCATGTACATTAGCAAGGCGTTGGAAGGGCGTAACTTGTGCCAGGCGCACACATCACAAGGACGGCAGACGGAACTGCTGGGTGGAATTTCAAGGCCAAGACCTTTCGTTTGACGACATATCTATCCTATCTTCGTCGCGTGCTGGTCGTGATACTGAAAGGCGTGGTGCTCTACCGGCTGCCTCTATCCGAAATTACCCTCTTCACACGTGCTCTGGTGCGTCCGACCTGAGCTGCATGCATCCCTAATACAAAGTGTTCGCTATGAGGGTAATTGGGGCTTCCTGTCCTTTATTTCACTTAAAATGCCATGAAGACTGAGAAGCCCAGATCCAATACCGCAGCGACTCTATCGCGGCGGCATTGCAATTAGAGCAACCTGGAAGAGTCAGTGTCAAGCGACAAAGTATTGAACGTGCGCAAAACACTCACCGAATCTCCACGCGTGTACGCGATGTTCTCGGAGCTGTTGTTCCAAGCAAGAACATACATCGGCAGATCTGTTTCCGCATTGCCGTTGGCAATCTCCATCGGATCCGCCTCATCCTGCTCTGCTTTGGGATCGATCCAGTGCGCGACACGCTCTCCGCTTGGCCTGGCCTGCCAGGCTTGTACGCGGTCTTCTCCCGCAGCTGCGAGTAGAGTCCCATCTCGAGAAAAAGCCAAAGCGGAGACAGGAACTGAAGGTTCGAGGCGGAAGGTATGTACGCACTCCAACACTTCGGATGTTGTCCAGAGTTTCACATTTCCGTCGAAAGAAGCAGTGGCCAGCAGGCGCTCTGATGTGTCGCCCGTGGAAGGTTTGGGTTGCCACTCTATTGCAGTGATACTTTCCTCATGTGCCATCCGCGTCTGCAACTGGTCGTTATGCAAATTGAGAACTCCTAAGAGACACTCGCCCGACGAGAGACAGGCCAGCCTGTTGCTCTCTTTGTCGAACCTTACGCTGTCCCATAGCCTGTCCGTGTTGATGCGCGCCCGACGTTTGACTTCACCGTCAGCGACGTCGTAAATGTCCAACATGCTGTCACCCGAGACCAGCAGTGTCGAATCGTCCAGCCACAAACCGTCGAGCGCGGGCGTCTTGATTCGTACAGGGCTTGAGTCGTTGTCACTATCGACATCCCAGATGTACAATAGGCCTTGGTCATCGCCGCGAGCTACTGATGATCCGAGGAGGAGGGTCCCAGATGGATTCCAGCGGAGGAACATGGTGAGGTCGTTAGGTGTGCTCAATAGACGGCGCTCGCCATCCTCAAGAATTACATGCACACTGCACTGGTGGACTCCCGACTCCACCCTCAAGGCATACGCCCACCGTTTTTCGTTTTGTGACCTCGCAGTAACAAAAAATGATCCAGCAGCTTCGGTGACGTTCTCGTAAGCGGGTTCGGCAATATCATCTTCGTCACGTGACTCTGTCGGGATACTGTAGGTCCTGAAGACAGAACCTCCAGAGACGGTAAGCAATTCTGCACTTGTGGGATCCCAGGTCGCATGTATGATATCGGCATGCGGGATGGAAAAGGTTGAAAGTGTTTTGGCAATGGTGGTGTCGATGATGGGATCACACTGCACAGGGACGCTACGGCCGAGCTCGAGTGTCGAAGGCGGTGGCGGAGGCTCTTCCTTGACAGGCATCTCTTCCTCTTCTTCTCCAAGAGCCTCGGATCTGGAGGAATTGCGGCGATCCACATCCATGGCGTCCTGACCGGCGGCGGTACTGGGGTGAATGTTCTTGTTGGACTTGCGACGGCCCGACACGGATGTGCCAGAGCCTTTCACGCCGTTGACATCCAGCCTGGGTCTTTTGCGGGCGCCATCATTCTGGTGACTTGATGCAGGTCGGGAGGATTCCGCGCGGTCGTCCGTGGGGGATGCACGACGTTTTCTCTGATTCTCGCCAATGAAAGCATAGCGCTTCGACCGACCAGGCAACGTCGCGCCAGTGGTATGCGCTCGGTCCAAAGCCAGACCGTGCGATAGTTCATCATACGCCAAGGCATCCTGGATTGCCGACATGAGAGTGTGGGGTTCGACGGAACTTGCGAAAGGGAGTGCTTGAGGATCGTTCCTCCAGTCTCGCTGCAGCTGGACAGCAGTGTGGCCGTAGCCATGCTCTTGGAGATAGCGCCATATCAGGTAATTGATATGGTCCGTCTGCAGCAATCGGACAGCATCGGTAGCCATTGCTCCTCTTGCTTCTTCCCAAATCAACCGGCGCGGTTGTGAGCTGTAGAGAGGGTGCACGCGAGAAGCCGCCGGGCTCTGGACGACAATGATGGACCCTCGCAGGGGCTGAGCTCGCCGTGTTCAGGGAGCAACCAGTAGGAACGTGGCGCTAGACTGGGAGGAAGCACTCTCTCACGATCAATGCGCAGAGAAGATGCTCCCATGCGGAGGCGCGGCGGCGGCACCCGGGGAAGAGGCGCGAAGTGCGGCTTGGCACAGGGCGCAGGGCTGGCCGGTGCCAATAGTGCACATGTAGTGAGGGCGGGTGGCGGCACATGGTGCGGCGAGTGCCATGTGCATTGCTGGCGGGCAGTAACAGCCAGCTTGAGCCACCTGCTTCTGATTTCCTCCGCCCCCCTTGCTTCTTGACCGCTTCACCCTCTGCAGCCTCCTGCCGCTGCAGACTCGACATGCGTACAGTCTGCCCAGCGTGAAGTTCCGCCCGTCATCAGCACTATGTCTACGCGCATCAATATTCCTCCCCTCACCCGTGGCCTGTTGGGCTCGCTGGTGGTAAGTGCCCTCCCAAGCTGCCAGTCCACGTCCCAGCCCCCCGTCCCGGTGCTAATCAGTGTCTGCTGCAGCTCTTCACTGCTCTCAATGCTGCTGCGCGATATCGATCGTGGCAGGTCGATCGAACGCATCCGGTCGGCAGTCGCGAATATTATGCTCCCTACTTGACCATTGTCCCGTCCGAGTCGCTCAAGTATCCTTGGGTCATTGCTACATCCACATTGATTGAGCAGAACGTCTTTGGTCTGCTGTTCACCGGCACCACGCTCTTCTACGGTGGCCGCTACCTGGAGCGTGCATGGAGCTCTACCGAATACCTCAAGTTCATCTCCTTGATCTCAGTCATACCCAATGTCCTGGCCTTCCTTATCTACATCACCCTCTCCAAGCTGTCGCAAAACAGAGGGCTAGTCACGACTAGCATCAGCGGCGGCATCAGTATCCAGTCCGCCTTCATCGTCGCCTTTAAACAGCTCGTTCCAGAGCACACTGTCTCACTCGCCCGCGGCGCAATCCGCGCCCGCGTCAAGCACTTCCCTGCAATCTTTCTCCTTGCAAACACCATTTCCGGCATCCTTCTTGGCACAGATACTGCCATGGTGCTTGCCTGGCTTGGTTTCTTTACCTCATGGATATATCTCAGGTTCTTTCGCATCTCACCTGCACTGACCACGTCCTCTACTGGCGAGGGCAGCTTACTGGTCGGCGACGCCAGTGACACCTTTTCCTTTGCATCATTTTTCCCTGATGTCGCTCAACCAGTCATATCGACCGTAACAGACGCGATCTATGAAGTTCTCGTCGCCATCAATCTCTGTGCACCCTTCACTGATGAGGATGTTGACACGGGCAATGAGCAGGCTGCTGCTCGGGGCGAGGGCGGGTTGCCCAGTCTTCTAAATCCCAACAGCAGAAGTGCGGGACGCGGCAGTGGTGGCTCAGGTGGATCTGCCACCCGCGAAGAGGCGGAGCGCAGACGGCAACTTGCCCTTCGAGCACTTGACGAGCGACTGCAAGCTGCAACGGTGAAACAGCCGACCGTCAACCAATCACAGTCTCTTGGTGAAACAGCCTATGAGCCAGATCTCGACCGACGAGACCCCGTCTCCAGCACTGAAGTGGAGAGAGAGCTAGAGCCAGAGACAAAAGAGGCAAATGCCAACTGAAATTAATTGTATAATATCACGAGTCAGACGTACTCAACTTGTCATAAATCGCATCAAGCGTGGTGTTATGGCGAATGACTAGCAACCACATAAATGCTATCGTTATTTTTATATTTGCTCCTCTCCAATGCATCGCGTCACCTCAACGCCATCTCGTTCTCCGCTGGGCTCAAAGCTCTCCACCAGCTGGCTCTCGTACACTAGCCCGGGCTTGCCTTGTCTCGTCACGTCTAGCTTTGCCTCACCCTCACGCTTTAAGTACTGCTTGGCCGTCCTGTCTGCAAAACGTGCGTCAACACCATTTCCCTCTCCATCGGCAATCTTCTGTGCGGTCGCACGCTTCTCCGCAACTGTGCTTCGGACATACTCCAAATACGGCGGATTGCCCGGCGTAATCACATTATCAGCGCATAGCACTGTGCGTCCCGGCACGATGAGCCCCAGCTGCTCGCACAGCTTGAGGTCTGTCGTGTACGCCGGCTTGTAGTGGTCAAGGAACATCATGTCGACGCCGCCCGCGAGCCGGCCCTCGGTGTGCAGCCGCGCGATGCTCGCGTCGCTGCTGCCGACCACCACGGTAACGACATCGTCCAGGCCGGCCAGCGCGACGAGACACATGATCACCGCGGCGAACTCGGGGTTGCGCTCGAGGCTGTAGTAGCGCGGCGTTGGGTGGCCTGCGGCGCGCGCGGCTTGCTTCACCGCGGCGCCGAACAGGATGCAGCTGTAGCCGACGTAGCCGCCGAGCTCGAGCATGGTCTGGGGCGTCTGCTGTGCGATGAGGTCGGTCACGATGCGGCCTTTGTCCTCGCCGACGTTCATGAGATACTTCTTGGTGCGAGCATAGGTGTCAATGGCGGAGAGGATCGCCGCAGGGTTGTTGCGCAGCGTTGAATCCACATCTGGGCGTGAGTGGATGTAGTGTAGGAGTTCGATCTCACGGCCATCGTCGAACTGTATGCATGGGCATTGGTAAGTGGGTGGTCTTTCTTGGAGTGTATGAATATCCTGCGGTATTGTGGATGGTCACGAGATCAGGAGGCACAAATGGAAATCTACAAGAAAGCTTACAAAGGTTCCTTCGCCCTTAGCAGCATAGGCTTTTGCCTGCTCAAAGGAGGATGCAGAGGGCATAGTTGATGGCCAAGAATAGAGTATGACGTCGGAAGCCTCAATAGACGTTCTAGGCTACCACACGTGGGAACAATGAAACGAGTGTTTAGATCGTGGTGCTCGAACAAGTCATTGAAAGAATTCTACGAAGCTCAATGAGGTCGGAGATATATGGACGAACCTCCCGGCAGAACTTATCACGAGCAGTGGTGACGGCATGCAGTTTCGGGAGGTGCTCCGGAGCATTTTCCTGCGAATGCAATATATAGGGTAATTCTTCCCGTTGGTTACCACGCACACCTGAGGAATATTCGAATCTCGTGGCCACTCATACAACCGGAAGTGGGTCAGGTGGCTAGCAACTCCCGCATTCAACATTGTCCTGGTAGATGTGGAAGTTCGTTGTCCGAAGAGACTAGGTCGCACCTGGTATCGTTTGCCGCGATTGAGCCGGCGCTGGCAGTGCGGAACGACTCAGGCTAAAGAAGTAAACCCGCAGCAAGGAGCTCCCTGTTGTGTGCAGCTTCGAGACAAATTATTGATTTCTGGAGACCAAACTTGATTCGCCATTAATCCTTGTCCCTTGGGCAACTGAGATCTTGTTTGCTCGCCTGACAACGCCTTGAACAGGGAATTGCCCGAAGGGAAGTGGCAGGGTGTGCGTGTTACGAGCGGACGGCTGCAACGCAGGGGGGGTATGCATGCGATAGGCAAGCCGTGAAACATCCGATTGGAGCTAGTCCATCGATCTAGATACAAGATATAAAACTGTCCGAAAATCTAGCCACTTCGTGCAAAGTGCTGCGGAATGAAGGACAATGAGAATGAGGCTCACCTACCAAACTTGGGTGGTAAATAGTCCACAACCAAGCCGCGTTGAGAGCTCGACTGGTGGCACAGGGCGGATGACTAGGCCGGATGGGACACTTCATGTCGTGATAGTGATACACGGGAGCAGACTTGGCCCGGGTGCGCATAAGCATGGCAGACTGCTCCAGATCACACATGTGATGAAGGGGCCATGCGCTGGCCTGTGCATGACCCTCGTGGAAATCATGCATACGAGAACATCATCAAAATGGACAACTAACGCTAATGCGGCGGAAGCATCCGCGGTCCGAGCAGACATTAGTATGAAAGGAAACCACTTCGGAGCATATGTTCGTTGAAAGTGGACCCTTTTGGTTCACTGGTTGGCCGTATCTGGCTGGTTGTATATTGAATGAACGGCGGCTTGCTACTGGACAGCGTCGCCATGTGAGCGACAGGATGCCGGTGAGACGGGAAAGGTGTTGGCCGCTTACAGTAAACCTTCGAAGAGATAATGAGACCGTTGTACATGCGCGCCATCGAAAGTCTGTGCGGATGCTCCGATGGGGAATCTCAACTGGCGCTAAGGGTGTCCTCTTAGCGGCCCAGCGGTAACATCTATACGGCAGATCCCTCAATTCATCGGCTCCCTTTTTGTGTCTCTCTATTGTCCATTGTCCAGGGCTCTTCGCATCGTTCTTCCCACTCTCGTTCTCTGCACCGGTGCTGCTGCCCACCATCTTGGCTGACCCGTGTGTTGTCTGCAGCGCCTGTTGTCGCATATCTCCCAACCCGTCCGCAGACTTGGCATCATCTCGCACCCGGTGCGCGACTTCCAGGCCCGGCACAGATTATACATTTCCTCCCTCACCACGATTTTGCCACAGACCAGACCGCAGACGGGCACGCGCTTTCACGAGCTGCCGCGACCTGCACGCTCTGCGCAGCTCTGCGCACACATCACGCCATGTCGCTCCCGTATCAACGCGGCAGCGACAAGGAGTCGCGGTCTTCGGGCTACTTCAGCGGTGCCACCACGCCTAGCAGAGATGGCTCGCCCATGTGGAAGAATACAAAGAGACGCGTTGACACCAAACGCTTGATGCAGATCTTGGGCGGCGCTGCTGGCGTAATCATCTTCTTCAGTCTCCTCTCATCCTTCTTTGGCCACCACAGGCGGCAGGTGGAATTCATGGATCCTGAGGGCCACCTGAACAGAAAGTATGTTGTACGTCCTCCCCGAGAGCTATTTTCGATACTAATTTTTGCTCGCGTAGCCATCTGGTAGACTTTGAAGGTGGTCTCGACTGCCACGTCTCCTCCACCGATCTCTACAACCCCCCTGTACACGACACCGCGGCCGCCCGCAAGGCCTTTCCTTTTTGTAAAAACCGCGAAACTCTTCTGTCCGCTCTCAATGGCGGCGGCAGACATGGTTTTGACGAGCCATTCACCCCAAAGGGTAGGCACTCTTGCCTCGGGAGTACGTTCTACAACTAATTTAAATCACAGGATGCCACTACAAGTGGTACTCGACCAAAGAGATCTGTATGATCATGGACCGATTCGATGGCATCGTGTTTGTTGGCGATGACCTGATTCACCAGATATACGCCGCTTTCAACATTCTTCTCCGGCAAGACATTGCACTGGGCGGAGTAGAGACGTGGAAGATGACCGATAAAGAGCGGGAGAGATGCCGCTGTGGCCATCAGTACACCAAAGGAGAGTGCTCGAAGTACTTCATCTCTTCCAGCCAAGACGTGCTCGAGCATGATAACGAGGGCGAATACCGCGCCCCCTATGCCTGCAGTCGTGAGTTGCACCGTCTTCGGCGCTTGTATCTCTGATTAACGTGGTTTATGCAGGCATTCCTCATTTCTTCCTCCGAATCACCGGATCGCCAGCACCTGCGGATGAGAAGGAGCGCTTCAAGAATCTGCTGGACCAAGACCCACATTCGTGGAAGCCAGTTCCCATCATTCACTCACTAGGCCTCAGCACTGGCTTCGATTGGCAACAAGCAACCAACTCAATGGACGAGTGGTTGACGATTGCCGACAATTCTGGCCGCAACACCCCATTCCTATGGGTCGGACCCAATGCCGCCGGTCACCTCAAGCCACCAACGAAGATAATGCAAGAGGGCAACAATGCACTGTGGCACTACACGGTCGAACTCGGCAAGGAAGCAGCGAGACGTGGCGTCGAGAACCTCGCCATGTACAACAACACACTACAGGCTGCAAGCTGGGACGGCAGTGCGTATGACCATAAGGTAGCATTGGTTCAAGCCATGGAGGTAAGTCCTCGTTATAAGTCTGTGCTTGAACTTGAGTGCTAACATTAATGTCGCAGCTTATCAATTGGTTCGCTCGTCTCGAGACGACATGATTATCTTTTGTTTGCTTCTGCAAGTCATTCTCAGGCTAGCAGTGGTGTTCTAGGCGTTGGGGAATTCAGTGGTAGGATACACCACCGCTGTGTATATTTACTTTGGCGAGAAGAGCATTCGCAGGCGCAGGTACAGAGCTGTCTAACGACGACAGCATGAGTACGAGCATAAAAGGGACAAAAGACACAAGACTCCATGGCATTCATGCGCCAGGATAACTACTAGTAAATATCGACGAATATAGACAGCCGATCGGCTTACTCACGGACAGTGCAGTGACATGCGTATGCTTCAATCCAAGCAGGAGTTCAAGATCGAGTAGGGTTACATCCCCATCGACCCTCCCATGCACGAAAGAAGCTCAGCAAGCTTGCAGTGACATGTCTACACTCGGCTTGTTGGGCGGCGCCAACCACGCAGGTATGCCGCCAAGGACCGCGAATCGGACCTTCTTGGACCCACACTCGATCCACCATGCCTGCTCCCCACGCTACATGCCCACTAGATGCTTTCGAGAAGAAAAAGCATTGCTCCCCGCAGCCCAACCCCGCCCTGCAGCCAGCATCCCCGACTCATGGAGCCAATGGCAGCTCAAAGCCGTGCGCCGGGTACGCTGTGCCGCCGGCTGTTTGAGCACTGATCGTCACCGCGGTCGCTGTTAGCTGCGGCTGACACCCACAGATATTGTGTAAGACGATGATGGGAAGGTCTTGCCTTGCTCGGTCCAATGTACGCCGTGCCTCGCACCGCAAGGTAGCATCTCATGCCTGTAGCGCCTTCTCGCGAGGTATATAAACTCTCGTAGCTCTCGCTAAACCTCGTCGCGGTTTACACGTTGCTCTCGAACTCCATATTGCTCCTCCTGTTTCACCCTATATTATCCTTGATATGGTCGGCAAAGTCCTTCTCGGAGCAGCGTTGCTCACCCAAGCTGTCTTTGCTTCCCGCAATGGCCTTGGCCTCACTCCACAGATGGGCTGGAACAACTGGAACGCATTTGCCTGTGATGTGTCTGAAGATCTCCTGCTGGACACCGCAAACTTGCTCGTGAGCATGGGCTTTCGTGACACTGGTATGACTGCAAGATATAACTCTTGACATTCGGAATTTTGTGCTCATGCTGTAACGCCAGGTTATGAGTATGTTGTTCTGGATGACTGCTGGTACGTGACTCTCTCTTGCGCCGCATCAATCCTATTCTGTTGGAAGATCACCGAAACATGTTCAACCTTCGTTCTGGACGAGTTAAAATGCTAATTGTGGCCTCTAGGCAAGCCCCGGAGCGCAATGAGCAGGGCCGCCTATACCCCAATGCAACCCGCTTCCCGAAGGGTATGAAAGATGTCAGCGATCAGATCCACAGTCTCAACATGAAGTTTGGCATGTATTCGACTGCCGGTTTATGGACTTGTGCCAAGTATCCTGCCAGCCTGGGTCATGAGCAGGAAGATGCCGAGACCTTTGCCAGCTGGGGTGTACGTTTCATTTGATCCCGGCTAACGGAAGAAGGATTGCTGATTGCCATTGCAGGTCGACTATCTCAAGTACGATAACTGCTTCAACCAAGGCCAGGAGGGCACACCCCAGATCTCATTCAATCGCTACAATGCCATGAGCACGGCTTTGAACCAGACCGGGAGACCCATCTTTTACAGCATGTGCAACTGGGGATCTGATTACCCATGGAAGTGGTAAGATGATTTCGGCTTTATCTGCAAGTATCTCGTGCTAATACGAATGGACTTTAGGGCTCAGACTATTGCAAACTCGTGGCGTATGAGCGGCGACATCACTGACACCTTCTCCCGTCCTGACCCACGGTGTCCATGCACTGGAGACGAGGGCTACGATTGTGCTCTCCCAGGATTCCATTGTTCGGCGATGAACATACTCAATAAACAAGCGAGCTACCCAGACAAAGGGTAGGTGCTCTTCAGTCTCAATCATGTATCTGAGCCTTGAATGCTGACATGGCCAGCTTCCCCGGCAACTGGAACGATCTTGACGCCCTTGAAGTGGGCAACGGAGGTATGAGTGATACTGAGTAAGTGTATTTCAAGTTTACTCAATCGCTTTTCTCCTTGGAGAGCTGGTGCTTGTCTTCAGTCTGAAACACGTGGACTGTGGTGTCCTGCTACACCTTTCACCACGCCAGCCGCGGAGTGATGAACAACGATCCATATTAGCCAGATCATCGTGCCTGAGAGATCATATTAAACTAACGATAACGCATAGATACGCTACTCACTTCACTATGTGGGCTCTAGTCAAATCCGCTATGCTCATGGGCAACGACATCCGCACCCTCGACGCCCCCGGCTACAGTATCCTGACGAACCCAGCAGTACTCGCCGTCTCGCAGGACCCACTAGGTGTCGCGGCTGTGCGTCGCTGGCGTTTTTCTGTGCCCGACACGGATGAATACGGACAAGGCGACATTAGCATGTACAGCGGCCAGCTCAGCGGTGGCGATTACGTCGTCGCTCTACTCAACACAGGAAACGAGCAACGCATGATGAATGCCACGCTCGCCGACGTATTTGTCGACGAAGGTGGTGCGCGCAGCAACCTCGCCAAATCTAACTGGGATCTCTATGATCTGTGGGGTAACCGCATGCCGACGAGCGTGGCGCAGGCGGTGCGCGATGCGAACTCGACCCAGGGCGTTCAGGATCTCGAGAAGTACTGGTACAATTCGACGGCGACGAGCTATGCTGATGGCCTCGCGAACAACAATACCCTTTTACTGGGTACCAAGACTGGCAGCGTTGCGCCGGGTGGCACGATTTCGGTCATGGTTGATAGGCACGGTGTAAAGGCGTACAGGCTTCGACCCGGTGCTGGGGGCATGTCTGTGAAGAGCGAGCTGTAATGTGCTATTCTGCTTTCGATCTCTCATGACTTGCGTATGTGCTGGTCAAAGAAGGCCATACTCTGAAAAAGAGTCTCTGTACGTCTTCTTGGTCCTGCAATACATTTTGAATGTTCCAGCATACTTTAAATGTTCCAAGCACACTTGAAATATTCCAGTACGCTTCTGAATGCTCCAACACACTTTATGTTCCAGTACATTTCCCATAGGATCCTCAATTATGATAGTACCCTTCACCTATCGCAGTACCTTTCACCCACAACAGTACCCTTCACCCACAACAGTACCCTCCATCCATTTCAGTACCATTCAACCATTTCAGTACCTTTCATTATCATATCACCCTTCAACTATTACAGTACTCTTCAAGTATAGTAGTACCCTTCAATGGTTATTCACTTTGGAACATGGCATGCATTGGCCACCACCTATTGACGTTCAGCCTAATCTAATCGAATGTAACCTTGGTCCCAGCAAACCCAATGCTCGCGGCTTTTGCCTCCTTCGCCTTGCGCGCAGCTTCCCACGACGGATGCAGCTTGCCGACTGCCTCCGACTTCTTAAGGCCTGCCCTGCGCTGCGCGCGGTTCTGCCCCTGAAGACCCCCGGCGGCCCCCTTTCGTGGCACAACCGTCTCCATATTGGCGCCTGTTGTGAACTTCCTGCTTCCACCGCCTCCTCTTGCGCCGCCTCTGCCGCCGCGCCCGCGTCCAAATCGGTCTTGACCGGCTTCTCGCGCGCCGCGCTTCATATCCCAACCCTGGTCGCGGCCTCCGTTTTTCGAGCCGTCGGCTTCAACGTGCTTGGCTTTGGCGCCGTATTTCGCCTCCCAGATCTTCTGACGGGCGCGCTGGCCCCGGCGATTTTTGCGCGCGGGCGCATCGTCGATGTCTGAGGCTTCGGAATCGGAGCCTGATATGTAGCCTGTCGTGAGCGAGGGCAAGAAGAGGGGGTCAGATTTGCTGCTGAGGCCAGTCTTCGAGGGTGGAGACTTGGCGGTGGATGTAGATGTAGGCCGCTGGTCTGTTTCTGAATCTGATATGGAAGGCATCGGACTGCCTTCGTCAACGTTGTGTACCTCTATTTGGTCGTAGTCTTCTTGTGAGTCCTCAGACACTGAAAGGCTGGCTTTGTCGCCCGTAGGATGTTGCTCAGGGGTGGGTGAAGGCGACAACGAATAGTCTTGAGCCGCAGTCCGCCGGTTAGCTGCATTTGCTTTGGCAGCTTCAAGGTCAATGGACTCGTCGTCTGATGAGCCGCCCACACGGTCGTCGAATGCTGTGAAGTCTGAGTCCTCTCCAATTCCGCTGTCAGCATCTGAAATATTGTCGTTGTCATCTCCCTCGTCTGTAGAGCCCACAACTTCGGTATCAAAGCCTTGGAACTCGTCTTCATCTTCGTCACTTGTATCGCCACCTTGTCCAATATCCCGGTCGATATGCATGATTTCTGATTCAGAATCTTGTTTTCCTGACTCATTCACAACCTCCCGCTGACTCTCTGTGTTTTGTGTCTTCTTGTTTGCGCCACTGGCTGCTTGACCCATAGCTATTCTGATCGGCGCCATGAGCTCTACCATGGCCTTGATAACGGGCGCAGATGCCCATAGCCTGGCGGTAACATTCGCAGTCGCATTGTTCAAATTGACTTTGGCTCGCTCGGGAACGTAGGTAGGGAGCAGAGGGGAATCGCGAAGGGCCTTTTCTTTAAGGATGGCCTTGTGGACGTGGATTTCAGAGGCGGCATGCAGGTCCAACAGTCTAAGGGCTTCAATCTCGGCATTGATTCGCTGTACATCGGCCTCCTTCTTCTCCTTCTGCGCAGTCTTCTGGCGTCTACTGAGCTTCTGCCGTTCGAAGCCCTTGGCTACCTTGAGAGCGCGGGAGAGGAGCTGTTTGCCGTGGTGGATCTTGGCTTCGACGACTTGTCTGCTGCTTCCACCAGGTTTTGGTCGTCTGCCCTCATCGTCATCTTCTCGCTTGCGCTTGCCGGGCATGTTGCGACTGTATCGTTATGCATTTCAAGGTGGAAAAGCGCAGCGTCATGGGAGACTTTTCGAAGGCGGCTGGAGCCGCTGCTTGCGGCACACAGCCGACCAATTCACGTGCTTTCGCGCCGGCGCGCGTCACTCTTCTCTCCTTCACTGATATCCTGCATAGTCTGCCCTTACAGGCAATGCGCAGGCCTCCACGTCTTATGCCATGGCCGCTGCTGTGCCTGACACCAACGGCGGGATATTCCAAGGCCTCAAGTTCTTTGTCGCGCTCCGCGTACCTCAGCGCTCTACCTTCATTCAAAAGCTCAAGGAACATGGCGGCGAAGCGCCGGTTCTGCTGGAGAAGAATGCCGATATTCTCATAGCGGATCACGCAAGAAAGCAATTCGCCCCAGAAGATGCACTCTCATATACTTGGATCGACGCATCCATCCAGCAGAAAAGGCGCGTGGACGAGGATGAGCACCGCATTGGACCGCCCAAAGGACATGTCAGACCTCCCGGCTCGCAACGACCAGCCAGAGGCGGACGTGAAAAGTTCACAGACGCCGACGATCTGTTCTTATACAACTGGGTCAAGGAGGCCGAGCGCAATGGTATGCCGTTGAGGGGTAACGAGCTCTACAAGCAACTTGAAGCAACGGTAACATTATCCTACGAGATACAGGTCCGTGTGAGCATTGACTTAGAAGTTGAATAGAATCGCCGACACACGCTTCAATCTTGGCGGGACCGCTGGATCAAGTATGTCAGCGTCCGCCCACCGCCTGTAGGTGCTGGTGGCGCGCTGCCCGTTCATAGCCCACCTCCACCGCCTTCAACTACCCCGGCTCAACACCCATCCTCGCGGAAATCTTCACCGCTTCCTCCTACTTCCTCGGCACCCGAACGACGTCAGCATACCCCACCTCCACCGCCATCCATTCCATCAAAGACCGGAGAGCTCGGGCAAAATGAAGGCGCCGACCGTGAAAGATCTCAACCACTGGACACTCGCCCGGCTCATGAACCAACTTCTGCAGCTGCGACTCCTCCAACGACGCCAAGATTGGCGTCTCCGATACCAATCGCAGTCGACGAGCATGGAGTGGGTACGCCATCTCACTCAGATCAGGCGTCTGTTAGAGAGGCTCTCACAGCTGAGCCATCTCAGCCTCCAGATATCGAAAGAATCTCTCTGGGAAACGAGCAGAGCGAGGTGGTGCAACATAGCCCAGGAGGGCAGATGGTCTCAAAAGGGAAAGCAGCCGATTTCGGCACTGGACAGTCCATGTTCGACGGAGCTCATGACAACCCTCGTTCACCCGAACTTTCAGCATCGGAGAGAAGTCAAATTGTGAATGACACGCATCATCGACCAGCACATTTCACTGAAGGGCAACCTATTGCTCGCGTAGACTCTGGAAGTCGATCGAGCCACAGTCCTTTGGTAACACCTTTACATTCTGCAAGATTGCAGGAAAAAGCGAACCGATTCGCGAGTTTCACGGATCGGGATCGTGATCTGCTCAAGTTAGAGGCGTATAATCTTGTTGGCATGGACCCAGAAGACGCTCAAGGCGCATGGGAGATCTTCTCCCTCAGGCGGTCAAATCACACTGCCCAAGAATGGCAAGACTTCTGGGAATTTGAAGTTGGACCGTCTTTGCAACCAATCTTGGAAGAGGCGAGCGAGCTAGAATTCCCCCGAAGTCTTCCTGCAAGTAGGAGAGTGAGTGCACAGTTTAGGGTAGGGGCCACACCAGATCGCACTACTATCGCAGTGGCTCGCCACAGCGCTGGATCAGTGCTCGAGGCAGCAGCTTCTCAATTGCTAAATACATCACCCAGCAAGAGGGTACGTTTTGGAGAACATGAAGGGCCTAGTACACAGAAAAGCATTGAGTTTGACGTCCTTCCAAATGGTGAGAGAATCGTCAAGACTGGACAACCAGAAACGGAAATTACTCCCATGCGCGGTGTTTTGAAAAGGAAGACTCCTACCGAAGATTCCAGCCGGGGTTTCGAAGTATTATCAACAGGATCGCAAGCCAGCAAGAAACGGAGAATGGAAGACATAGATCTCGAAATGTCAGCAGAAGATGATGCAGAAGAAGCTGATTATAGCGACGGTGATGTCGAGCCTGAATTTGACTCCCAGATTGCCGAGTTTAGCGTCTACCAAGACGATGGTATCGTCGAGGATGAGAAAGAAAACATGCGATCTTCACCAATGCGCCCGATTCAGGATGATCTGGGCTCTGAAGATCGCCTCTCGGCATTCGGGAAGGATCATGTCGAATTCGTCTTGGTGCCTGCAGCAGGAGTCTCTGAAAACGACCAATCTTTCGAGGAAGAAGAAGATGATCGCAATCCACTTAACCCCACGATTCAGGAATCAAGTCGACCATCACAACTGCAAAGTGATAGTCCAGCATCATCGAGTGATGTTTTCGTGGATGCAGCGCAGCGACCGTCTGACTTGCGGTCGCAGCAGGTGGACTTTGTAGCGCTCGAAACAGTTCGTAACACTTCAACCAGACCAAAATGGCAGGACACTCAAGCTTTTCTCAACAGCGACTCTCTTGAGGCAGATCTGGATTTACCATCGCCCCCACCTGAGAGCGACATAGCTGAAGAAGACCACCTACCAAGTGTCGAGGAAATCATAGAATCTCAACTTACCTCACGCCTACCTGAAACCCCAGAGCTGGAATCTGAAAGTGAGGGACCAATTTTTGTGCCCGAAGGCAGCCCTTCAACTGACATCAAAAAAGACGAGGTTGTGGACGAAGAAGCTGATGAAAATGATCAAAATGAAATCCAATCGAATTTACGCCGAAGACTCGAAACACAGGAGATTCTCAACCGAGACACTCAAGACATCGACCTCTCCCTCCCGCTTCCGCCATCTTCCGTTGATAGTGGCGACGCTGCATCTAGACAAGGCACGTCTCCTCAGCCCTCCGAGGCGTCGTCTGTCGACAAATCAGCCTTTGAACGATGGTTCGAAGTGCAACTGTGGACCGACGACCGTGAGACTATTGTTCAGGCTGCCGAGATAGCAGATGCTAATCCCAAGATTGCGGCTCAACTCCTGGAGCTCTGGCGGCGAGGCAAGCCAACGCCGTCAAACATGCCTGGGGTTTGGCCACCAGAGCACGACGAAATTATTCTGAAGAATGAGCAATCAGGTCTGAGGCGACTGTCGAAACTCCATGGTAGAGATCGACTTGTAGAACGACAGACACGCGTGGCTCTGCGATTGACCGACGACGATGACGATGCTGCCGAGGAACTGGTACGCGTCTGGCAATCGGGGAGACCGACGCCCAACAATTTGCCTGGAGTATGGCTGCCGGAGCACGATGAGGTTTTGAGGGGCACGGATGCGAGAGCCATGTCACAGTTGTACAAATTGCATGGCAGGGCAAGGTGCGACTACGAATTGAAGCGTGTCATGAGGGAAGACGCTGACGCGGCCCTGTAACGAGAATACCTGATGAAGACGAACCGCAATGACAACAGCATGATCTCGACCACGGTGAATTCTTGATTATATAGAAGGCCGATTACCTCGGGCGCTGTAAGGCAGACTCAAGTCGTAGAACACTTTTCGTCGCTCTGGCGTCAAGAAACTCTCATAAGTGAGCAGGTCCATGAACTGTTGCGCGTAACCATCAGCTAACTGTTGCGCCAGCTCAATCGTGCCTAATAAAGACTTACCGACAAATCAAGAATCGCGGCATCATCTGGGTTGACGCCACGCTCCAAGAGAAAGCGGATGAGCTCGACATCATTTTTCATGGCAGCAAGGGCCATGGTGGAATCCGCATGACCAAAACCACAAGTCATCAAATGGGGAAAGTATTCTAGAAAGACTTGGTAAATGTCTACTCCGCCTATTTTGACATGATCTTAGCCCCGATTCTCTCCCGCAATGTGGGATGAGCATTTGGATGCCACTCACCATCAATCGCTGCGTAGTGCGCAGCAGGATGAGGCCGGATATGCGGGTACATGGTAAAAAGATGTTCTACTGTGGCCACCTGCTTTGCTTTGGCGGCTGCGCACACCAAGGATTGGTACAATGTGGCATCGTCGAGGACGTTGATGTGGGTTTCCACAGCTTGGTCCAGAGTCGCAATATCACCCTTGCGCGCAGCTATAAGGAGCCTTTGATGGAAAGAATCACGAACTTTGCTTTTGGACTGTCCCATCTCACAATGGGCAGCCGATGACATAGACGTCAAACATGCCAACACGGATGTCACAGGACATACACTTGGTATTGTGGTGAGGCGCTGACTATAGCTGCGTGGCGGTGCTGCAGTTGCTTCACCCCCTGGCCAGTAAGACCGCGGCAGTTCGTATGGACATCAGCTCTACGATCATGTATAAGCCTGCATTACATATGAAGATTGTTCGAGTCTATCAATAGTCTAAGGCAAACATATTTCCCCCATACTTTCAACTTGTCAGTGTTTAATCCATGGAAGGAAGGAGGATGGAGTGTCTTCTGGCGCAGTCCACGGCTTCTGATTGGACCCTGAGCGCTTCTCCCACAACGCCGCGTGTAGCCGAGAGGAGCATTTCCCTGTGTACTTCTCTATAATGGCAACTACTATGGATCATTCCGGCATTGCTACTTCTTGTCTGATAATTTTGCTTGGTTTGGTCTTGCAAATATGAGTTTACGCGGCGCCTTACGCTCACAAGCACAATGCATACGGACAATCGGGCCACAGCCCAGACCTTGCCTCACATTGTCACCACGTTTGATGATCAGAGAGGCGACTTTCAGACCACGATGGGCTAGCTCAATATCACAGGCCCCTGGGTCTGATCAGTAAGATCCCTTTCCGTGCAAATGAAACTCCTATCCAAGAAAGATATCCAATATAAAGAAGAACCATGCACATGATCACCGACGTAAACTAACCCCCTGGCTCTGCAGCGTCACATTCCCTGGCGCCGTAGACAGCAAATTCACAAACACGCTCTCCTTTCAAAATCCATCTTCTCAGTCAGCCATGCCTACGTTTCGGGTCATGGACGCCGAGGGCCAGATTATCGACAACAGCAGACCCCCGCCCGCCGTGACAGACGAAGAGGCTATCAAAATGTACACGGACATGCTGACCGTCAGCATCATGGATCTGATCATGTTCGATGCCCAACGGCAAGGGAGACTCAGTTTCTACATGGTGAGTTTGTGTCTTCACCAATCAGACTATCCGTTCCAGCTCTATCAGCATTATCTTTCCCCTTCTTGAAATGGCCAGTAGGCTAAACATTTCCTCTCCACAGGTGTCCGCTGGCGAAGAAGGCATCGCCGTCGGTTCTGCCTCCGCCCTCGCCCCGCAAGACGTCGTCTTCTGCCAGTACCGCGAAGCCGGCGTCCTGCAGCACCGCGGCTTCACCCTGCCAGACTTCATGGCCCAGCTCGTCGCCAACCGACACGACCCGGGCCGCGGCCGCAACATGCCCGTGCACTACGGCTCCGCACGCCTCAACGTGCACACCATCTCCTCACCCCTCGCCACACAGATTCCTCAGGCCGCGGGCGCTGCCTACGCCCTCAAGCTCCGCCACGCCGCCGCCTCTTCCGCATCCTCAGCCTCTGCCGCCGCTTCCGCCACCCTCAACACCGACACCGGTCCTGCTGCCATCACCACTAACACCATGGAGCCCGCCGTAGCAGCATGCTACTTCGGCGAAGGTGCCGCCAGCGAGGGCGACTTCCACGCCGGCCTCAACTTCGCCGCGACGCGCGCCTGCCCCGTCATCTTCCTGTGCCGCAACAACGGCTACGCGATCAGCACCACCACGCTCGAGCAGTACCGCGGCGACGGCATCGCGTCGCGCGGCACAGGCTACGGCATCGACACGCTGCGGGTCGACGGCAACGACGTCTTCGCCGTGCGCGAGGCCACGCAGCGGGCGCGCGCGCTGGCTCTGAGCGGTGGTGGGAGGCCCGTGCTGCTCGAGCTGATGAGCTACCGCGTTAGTCATCATAGCACGAGTGATGATAGCTTTGCGTACCGCGCGAAGAAGGATGTGGAGGACTGGAAGCGCAGGGATAATCCGCTCGTGCGGCTGAGGAAGTGGTTGGAGGCGCAGGGGTTGTGGAACGAGGAGCGGGAAAAGGAGGCGCGGAGTCGGCTGCGCAAGGAGGTGCTGCAGGCGTTTCAGCAGGCGGAGAAGGAGAAGAAGCCGCCGCTGAAGAGTATGTGGGAGGATGTTTATGAGGAGCTCACGGACGATCAGAAGGCGGAGATGCGCAAGATGAGGGTCATCATGGAGAGGTATCCCGATGAGTATGATGTTAGCGAGTTCGAGGGCGGGCTGGATAGCCTGCCCAAGTAGCTAAGTAACACTGCCATAGCCCAATGCTAGATCGATCGTGCACAGCAACATATCAGTATCATCGAAGCTGGTATAATGTGTCGAGGCTGGAAGGTGTAGCACTTTTGGTCTTAGCCAGTAATATCGAAGGTGGCTCGGAGCCCCACTTTGTTGGGCCGCGAACCGTGGATTGCCTCATACGAGAAGCTACACCAAGGCTTGCGCTTATCATTCTCGCAAAACCAGGTGTCTTTACATCATAGAGAATAGCAGGTCTCAGGTGGACGTCAACATCGTTAAATATCTGATGAGACTTTGGAATCTGAAAACATTCTCGAACAAATCAGGTCATTTCTTGAGCCTAAATTTAACCTGCGGGACGGTAAATTTCATCGAATACTCCTGTCACAGTATCGCAGATCCATTGTCATTGCAGAGATGGGTCATCTTCGCTACGATCATGACAAGTACGTTATCTGCATAGTCGTTGACGGGTTAATCGAATTGCGAGCAATACAGGCAGTTTTGGACGAAGAACACTATCAACAAATCGGTCCAGCTGGAGAGCCGGAAGCATACACCTTTGGCTCCATCGGCAAACACAATGTTGTCATCGCGCAACGTAATCATGGGTGGCTCAAACACAAGCTTGCAGGAACGTCTATGTCTATGTCTCAGCTTTATCTTTCTGTCAAATTGCGACTGTTCATAGGTCTCGCTAGTGCTCTCGCTGATCCTGATCACGGCCAGGATATTCGCCTAGGCGATGTTGTATTTGATATACCTCTCGGTGGCCCAGACATGAAGACTACATCCTCTTTTCTCAAAGCGAGGCTTCACAGTCCCGATGTACCGGAAAATATACTAAGAATGCTGCAAGCGATGAGGAACGCACTTTGGGCGGCAGAGAAGCCATTTGTTCTTCACAATTTTCAAAGTGCCCAAAAAGGAAGCTGGGTAAGGGTCAAAGGTAATGAGGGCATAGTCTGGACAAAACCTGAGGCAGACATCTTGTTCCAATCTTCATATACACACTTGGGACCTGGATCTTGCGTACATTGTGACCATTCACGACTCGTAAAGCGTAACGTGAGACCTACAGAAAGTCCTCTGGTTCATCGCGGACTCATAGCGTCGGCTCCTTCGAAGGTTTTTCACGCCGAGGTCAGAGATAGCCTGGCCAAAGAAATAGAACAGGAAATTGGCGCTCCTTGCCTTTGCATTGGATCAGATGTGGAGGAACTCACGCAAATCATGCCTTGTTTCATTGTGAATGGCATCTGCGACTACTCTGACTCGCATAGAAACAATGAATGGCGACCCTATGCAGCTCTAGCGGCTGCCTTCCATGCAAAAAACCTCATAAATGAACATATGACGACTCAATGGGAAGAGGAGACCTGGGCTGGATCGCTAAAAATAACCGATGTTAATTTTAGTGACAATCCTGCCATGGAAGGCCCTTCTAATCAATATTTTGAAGGGAACTCAGTTATTGATGTCCAACAAGAAGACGTTTGCAAGGAACTACTGGAACTTGGACATAGTATACAAGATGCCTCAATCCTGATGGAGATGGCGTTCACTAGGTCACTATGGTCAATCCCCTACAAAACCAACAGAACGATGCTTCCAGCGGCTAAGCTCCATCTGCCACATCATTGCGAACGATGTGCTCACTCCTGGCCATCTGAACCAGACCTGGAAAACAGAAAGACGTCGATTTCATCGGCCACGCTTAATACCTCGCCAACCTCAGTCATGCCCTCGTCTGACAAAGATTCTCTACTGCAAGTGTTTGAAGAGTATTGCGGGCTTGCTGGATTATTTCCACCATTTCCGGATCGTATCACGAAGCTTGGAGAAGGTGTTCTCAACGGGCCCTCTTCTGGAATCATCTCAGTTGGTAATGTAGAAATTTACACTGATGATAATGCTCAGTCTGTGGTAAACGCCATCAAAGAAACACTCACAGGGCTTTTATCTCTTTGCAGTTGGACTCAGATGAGGTCGATCTGTTGTGACTCGTTTACGATGGTGGTTCTAGGCATGGACAACAATACGCTCGAATTGAAGAATGTATCTTTTGGTATCATCAGGGATTTAAATGACGCTGTCAACAGTTATAAGGTGCATCAGGAACCAAGCATTCATTTAAAGTCCCAGATCAACAACTTTTTGAAGTATTTGAACATTCGACAAGATTCCTTTCTCTCGACATCACGAGAGATATTTCTCCATAAATTCTATTTGGTCATGCAGATTATGTGCCTCGGTCTACTTTCATATAGCCGTGCACATATTGGTCCTCTGCAAACCTCACTTGTGGAGCAGTCTCTTCACACATTCCACATGCTTGGCTCCAAGAATTTACCGAACCAAATCACAGTGACCGCATCTTTGGCAAAGCTCAGTTGCCTCGATGGCATGATCAAAAGTCCACTGTTAGTATTGCATTCATCTTCAATCACGATTGATCCAAATATGGCGTACGATCTTTCCGCAACTCCAGAGGATCTCATCGATACTTGGGGCCCTGGATCTTTCGTCTTGAGCTCTCACGTGAGCATCATCGCGATTGATATTGGTGGCGGCATCATCAGACAGCCTCAAGATTCCAGAGATTTTCATTGGTACCGACAAGTTGACTCGTCGAACTTTCTATCTACCAGAACTTTCAACAAGAACACCATAATCCGAATTGGGATGGTCGCCACATCGGTCACGGGGTGCCCGTTTAAAGAAAAAGAGAGCTTCAACATATCGAACGAGCACCTCTACAATCTGGGGCCTAGTCCTGCTTTTTGGTTGTCCGCAGAGCGTCAGCTCGGTCTACAAGGAGGCCAATACGGTGTCCTGCAATTCAACAATACATGGGTTAAGCGAGACGAGATCACAGTCAAAGCCCATTACCTCGATAAAATCTGCAACACAATTTCTCTACCTTTTCTGGAATCGTCGTGGGGCCTCCAAGTCAGTCTCTGCACCGGAGTAGCTCGACGTGTGACGCTCTTGGATCTCTTAGCCGATGTCATGGACATTTATGTCAAGGCTTGTCTTGGTTTCCCAGCTAAAGACTGGTACGACTTAACGAACAAGTACAATATCACGCAACAGTTTCGTGGTCGGAATAAGATATCTCTCTGGTTCGATTCGCTACCTCCACATCTACAGAAACTGACCGTCGAAGTAATCCATTACGTTCTCCACGTTATGCGCCCAACTGGCATCGATCGAACCGGTGAAAATCTCGTCGTAGCCTGGGCATCAGGGAAAGACCCTTTCCGCTGCATTCACGTCAGCTGTGCCGGTTCAAACTCATGGACCAGGATGCTAGCAGACTCCGAAGATTGCGCCACATTCGCATATATGACGGCTGCATGTGTGCAAACGAGTCGGCATCGTTGCCGGCGAACAGCCGTGCTTGAGTGGCGGCGCACCGTGCCTTCGTGTCAGACACACGTCTGCCGCCAGCTTCTAAGCGACGCTCATTCATCTACTCCCGCCGCGGGAGTCTGGCGTCTTGATGATAGCCCTTCATACTTGATCGGGAAGCCGGAGACGCGGCTCGTGGCCAAGCTATTGCAGCCAGTTAGGGCTGGGTCGGAGACATGGCTCAACGTTTATCAGACTAAGCTTCCTCCGTCATTCCTGAAGAAGATACAGAGAATGCAACGGATTCGCGAAAGACAGAGCGAAGATGGTATGGGTCACGAAGTCCTGATTTCTGCGTCTGATAGCAAATAGAATGTAGATGAGATATTGATACAGTGCAAGCTCCGAATAGCAACATTTTGTCGAGTTGCGTAGACAGACGCATTTATATTGAAAGCAAGCTTTGCTGGAAACGGAATCATCATCACGAGGATTATTGTGCCTGAGGATACGCAAGAGGAAAGGTGACAACATTTGACAATACTTTTCTCTCGATGTAGTTCTATAACGCTAAGACACTCGACCCGTCACCGCATGTGGCGATTAATCACGCGTCGTCTCGGTCAACGGCTAGGTACACATCAGTTATCCTTTATAAAGGCTGATCCGCGTCCTACGCTGGGGGTGTCGCGCTACTCATCGGAATGAGATTCTTCAGTCCAACCTGTTTGCCATTAGTAGATACTCCTCGAAAAGAATAGAGAAATAGACTCACCATCCATTTCGAGCCTCCAACCTCGGGCTGCTTCATGAGGTCACCGAATATGCTCTTGGCCTGATCAAAATTGCGGGCCTGCATAGCCTGCACCACCTGGCTGAGAGTCTGCACAACTGCAGCACTTAAAGCGCCATTGTTGAGCTGGTCAAACAGGATGTTCAATCGTTTCTGAGTGTCCTGGACCTTGGGCTTGAATTGTGCAGGCGCTTTACCCAGCACCCTCTGAACTTCCGCGTTCAAGAATTCAAACACTGGCACAGCTTCCGGAGCAATGTGTGATCGATCGCCGGCTGGATATTGTGCAGTTGCTGCTGTTGCTGCCGGGGGTGGTGGTGGCTGACTTGGAGTTGCACCTCGCGGAGGGCCTCCTGGCGGAGGTCCCGAGGCCATAGGTGGTGGTCCAGTCGGCGGTCTTGTCTGTGGTTGCGGCGGCGGGGCTCCATAGCCCTGCTGAGGTGGAGCTCCGTATTGAGACGACGTGGTGCTCGTCTGTGGAGGAGCATAAGGGCTGGGAGCGATTGGTCTAGCTCCAGGCGCATTGTAACCGCCGGGAGGCGCTGGGGATGGCGCCGATCCCGCCGCTGGAGCATAGCGATTCGAAGGAGGGCCTGCTGACTGCGAAGGTGGCGGTTGGTAAGGGGAAGCACCTCTTGCTGGCGGTGCTACAGGTGGAGCAATATTCGAGGAACCTCCAGGAGGGGCTCCAGGTGCAGGTGCATATGCGCTTGCAGCGGCTGAAGGAGGTCGTTGCGTCGGGTCAGGTAGGGTGCGGTCCACTAGAGGCGATCCTGTGCGGAAGGGTGCCTGACCAACCTTTGGTGGTGGAGGCAGGGGTGGCGTCGATTTGGTAGGGGGAGGAGGTGCTTGGAAAGATGAGCCATAAGCACTTGGTGCTTGGTTGGAGTTCGAGAATGGCGACGCTACTGGAGGGGCTGCTGGAGTTCCACGCCGTGAGACAGGTTTGGTGACGAAGTTCTCCGGCAAATCGTTCCAGCTGGCGCCATTAACATTCTTGTTGGAGGGCGGGGGCGGACCTGATGGAGGTGCGCTCATGCCAGCTTGGGGAGGCGGACCTAGAGATTGCGTGGGAGCTTGGAAGCCACCATAACTCCCTCCTGGTGCAAATGGACTTGCTGGAGACTGTTGAGATTGGAAGCCAGCTGGGGCGTATGCATTATTGGGCGCATAAGCAGATTGGGGAGCTCGGGCAGCGGCTGAAGGAACCACCATGGGTTGAAAGGGATTGTTAGCTGCCGCAGACACATTCGCAGGCTGCGCTCGTTGAGCGCCCACCTTCCGACCTGCTTGCTTGATGCGGTTGCGGGCGACCTCTGCCGCAGGATATTGAGCAGGCAGAAGATCAAGGAACTTTTGTGCCAGGTCCAGGTGACCATGTCCTGCCACTACGTCGGCATATTCTGCATACCTCTGATACAGAGGTTCCAGCTTCCAATCGGCGCTCTTCTCTTTGCCATCCTTGTCCTCGTACTTGGTGGCACTTCTGAAAATTGAAACTTTTTCAATGAAGCCTTGTAGCGATTGGACGTGAATAGAGAATTCTGACTCGTCTGTGGAGGTGTTGGTGCGCGTCTTCTCGCCCTCTTGCATGTCTCCAACCCAGATTGGGACGACCTTCTCCAACTTTGAGCCAGCAAGGTAGCAAAAGGCTGCGTCCTTGCGCGACGCATTCTGCTCCTCGAGACGATCACCAAGAGCTTCGCAGAGGTCAGGAAACTCGCTCTGATCGGCATATGTGCAGAGTGTGGCCATGACTTCTTTCCAGTTGGCCAGGTCGGCATTATAGACCACATCCCACAAATTCTTGCCAACAACTGCAGCAAGAAGGCGCAAATAATTGGGACCGTCGGACTGTTGCGCAAAATAGGCGGCCTGCACCTTGTCGATGCACTTTTGCCCACCGCACACAGCTACCATGAAAGCGTCCGAGATTCGCTTTTCCGTCAAGCATAGGTCTACAGCCTCTTCAAAATTGCCCAGTAAAAGAGCTTTGGTCAGGTCTTTGTCGGTAGCTGACTCGGAGCCTTTGAAAATTTGGAAAGGATTATTCGTCTTAGCACCCTTTGAGGCAGCCAAGTCCGCAAGGAAGCCCTGGCTATCGGCGCTGTTGTCGAAAAAAGATGATAGACGGTTCGAGTCTTTGGTCGCAGTCCCGTTGGCTTGCGCATCCTTCTCTTCGGTGGAAGGCTCTGTCGCCGCCCCGGCTTCTTTCTTGTCTTCGAAGCCCAAGTGGGACAGTAGAGCCTTCCTAGGAGCGTCAGAGGTAAGAGCCTTGATGACTCTCCAATCTTCTTTGCTCGCGTCTGATTCTGTGCCCTCGATCCGGCTTTCAATGACACTTGCAGACTTGTCGCCTTCGAGCGCGGTTTGAAAGTCCGAAATGGACGACTCTACACTCTCATCAGCCACGAATGTGGTGATTTTGATGGATGACTTGGTCGGTTGATCCTCGGGCGTCCTGAACGTGACGAGCTTCCCACCGAAACCGAAGCTTGCTCCCGCGGGGCGTCTCATCCACTTCGGAGGCTTGGGCAAGGAGAAAGACGCTCCCTGTGGTTGACTCTGGGCTTTGGCGAAGAAGTCTGCACCATCGGCTGTCTGGGTTGCGGTAGCGTCAACAGCCTCGATCTTTGTGTTTTGAATGGTCTGCACAACAATCTTGCCGTCAAAAGATGCAGTCGCGCAAAGGCTGGGGTGCCTAGGGTGCCATCGGGTCTGGAAAGTCCAGTTGGTGACGATAGGGAACTCTCCAACAGTCTGAGCGGTGTGCGGGTTCCAGCAGATGCTGCGGTTATCCTTGCCGCAGGACAAAAGGAGATCGCTGTCCTGGCCACACCAGGCAAGAGAAAGCACGCCTTGGTCGTGGCCCTTCAGTATACGCTCTGGTGCACTGGAGTTTCGCAGGTCCCACATCAGAATCAGCGGGTCTTGATCCGTCGGAATAGCAGTTGCCAGCTTGGTGGGCACGTCCGGGTTCCACGCGACAGCGCTCACAGGCTTGCGGCCGTAGTTGTTGAGTGTGAGGCTTTCCTTCTTTGCCTTGACATCCCAAACCGTCACGAAGCCGGCGCTACTGCCAGTTACAAGGATATGGGGCACCTTCTTGTTCCAGTCTAGACAGTCGAAGTTGTCGGATCTAGCGGCGGTCGTGCCAATGCGAAACGGGTCGGATGGCTTGTTCAAGTCTGTAATGTAGAGTTCGCCCTTGTCTCCGGCAGAGGCAAGAAGCTCGGGTCTATGAGGATTGAATTGGAGGGCCTTGATGGCGCCGGTGTGCTTGGACGTGCTGGAGAAGAGGGCGTCACTGTGCAAGGGAAATTAGTTCTGTGATGATGACCAGAATGGCTAAAAAACTTACGATGCCTTCGCCTTTAGCTTCGCAGCGTCCCACAGATTCAGGGCTCCATTCTCGAGGGCGCCAGCGATGACGCCGTCAGGGTGGTCGGTGCTGGGCTCGCTCCATGCCAGATCGTAGAATCTGTTTGAAAAGCACATTTAGAGATGACGCTCCAAGAGATTCTATGGGGGGGGTTGGGTTCTCTCCTACCGTGAATCTGTGGGTATACTGGCTATGGGCTGCAGCTCAGAGGAAGCGTCCTTGTTGTTTAAGTCAAGGTCCCAGAGCTCCAGCTGTGTTTCCGTGGAGAAATCCGAGTCAACGGCGCCAGCGCGAGTACCGGTAGCCAAGACAGGCTTGGTGATACTGTTTGACCAGGCGAACGCGGCGGTGCGCGAGATTTCTCGGAGGCGCGCCATGCTTGGGCAATTGTGGTAAAGGAGAGTGCGAATGCGGGGTGGAGGGGGAGGCCACGCTGTGTGTGACAGAGAGGGAGTGAAAATGAGGATTCTCCTGCCTAGGCTGCGCTACTCATTCCAATTGTCAGACGCAGGCAGCCAGATCAGACGTGGAGAGCAATGGCGCAAGACAAGGACAAAGTGTGTGGGGGAGGGAAAGGGAAACATGGCGCATTAGGCACGACCTGCCAGCTGGTGTTCCCGAAAGGCGGCAGGGCTAGGGGGCTCCGACTCAGGGTGTCCCGACCGTGGCATTTCCGCACGCGTCTTCTCTTGTCCTTCTCTTCCCCAAGTCACTTGATTCCGCACAACTCGTTTGCAATAATTTTCTTCTAGGCATTCAGATCCAAATCACAGCCAAACCCATCAGTGAAGCTTGAAAGCAAGAAAATTAAAGCAGACCAGCACGGATTATTGCAGCATGTCTGACGCCGAACGCCTCAAAGCCACTGTCTTCGTTGGCGGCCTTCACAATGCTGTCACCTCTGAGACGCTTCTTTCCGCCTTCATTCCATTTGGCGAGGTCGTGAACGTCTCTCTCCCCAAGCCGGACCTCAAATCCAGCACCGACTCGCACAAGGGCTTTGGCTACGTCGAGTTCGAAGACCCAGAAGACGCGGCCGAGGCCATCTACAACATGGACCAATCCGAGCTGTTCGGACGCGTCATCAAAGTGGCAGCTGCGAAGCCACAGAAGGATCGCGATGAAGGTCTCGGCAGCAAGACTGCTGTGTGGGAACAAGTAAGTCCCAGCTCCAACCTGCTCACCCAACCCGGCCCGACCAACATGCCACCGCAGGAAGGCTACTTGGCCAAGACCGCTGTCGACGATGAGGATCGCGTTGGTGCACAAGATGATGCAGCTGATGCATCTTCCGCCGCGGACCCCATGCAAGGCCTTGAGGGTCTTGATGTTGCGGGACCAAAGGCTGAGTGAGCTACGTCGTGGCTATCGTGACGTCGTGACCAACCTGATGACTGCACTCTGAAAACTCAACACGGTCTACTTTCAAGCAGACAGTCACATCACATCACGGCTCAGGTAACACCAGCAACACATTCACTCCAAGCAAGCACGCCAAGCATTTTCACTCACCAGTAAAGCTCACACGTGCACCAGCCTCAGTCTGCAGAAACTCTCCATTCTGCAGCATCCATTCTCGATTGTACAAAAGACTTTCTCAGTCAAAGAGGCCACCTTATCTTATCCATGCTTCATCTCCTCCGATCCACAACAACTTTTCAGTGGTCCTTGGCGGCAGGACCTGTCCGGTTGAGACGGAGCGTTCGGTCAGTATACAACTTGCGGCCCATGGAATAAACGGCGGCGACGATAGCGACACTGTGCAACAAGGTTAGGAAGCGGGCGCAGGGCTCAGGCGGTGGGTAGCATACAGGAGAACGAAGGCTATTCGGGGCGTCGTGTTAGCAAAAGTGGAATTCGTAAACAACCAAAAATGAAGCTCTTACCAAGGGGCAACAATTCCATAGGGATCTTCTTCAACGTGCGCAGGCGCTGAGAGATGGTGTGAGCTGGTCCAGAAGTCAGTATTTGCGAATGGTGCAGGCAGATCCGACGCGGGGTTGCGTACCACTGTGCTCCTCCTTCTGTATTCCAAGTGTGGTTAGCGAAACAGTCTAGCTCTCAAACAAGAACAGGCACGCACGGGAACAGGCATCATGGATCGCCTGGTGGACTGCAGCAGCATGGCGGGCGTGCGGCGCATGGCCAGCATGCTCGTCGGCCTCATAGCCATCATGCTCGTCGGCTTCATGGCCAGTCTGCCAGCCGGCTGCATCGTCTGCAGCACGCGGGTCGCGCGCATAGCACCGGACATTGTGGTAGATGTGCTGGTCGGAGTTTGTGCTTGTGCGGAAGGCGTGGAGAGGAGATTGGAGCTAAGCAACAGGCGTCGTGGAGGTTGGAAACGCATGTTTCGGCATTGGAGCTTTGAGGTCGAGCTGCGCTTTCCCTTTTCGGCTCGGGTGCGTTCTTGGCGGTTTCCTCCGACCTCAGCTGTCGGCAAGCGCGATGCTCTTCTTTGCCTCCCACCGCACACACCCTGTTCCACCGCCTCTCCAGACTTCCTCCGACTGCACGTGCAGCCGGAACAGATCACTCAAGATGGCCGAAGAATCCGACGAGCGCGAGACCAAGCCGTTCAAGTTCGTGACTGGTATGTGTGACCCTAGTCGAGATCAAGCTTCACCTGATAGCTAACACCTCTGCGCAGCTGGTACGACACCCTCGGTCTATCGCAAGACAGCTCATATGGGCCCAATTGCTCTTTAATTCCGCCAACTCAAGCTTACATGACGTTTCCAGGCTTCGATGCCCGCTTTCCGAACATGAACCAGACCAAGCACTGCTGGCAAAACTACGTCGACTACCACAAGTGCATCCTGGCCAAGGGAGAGGAATTCGCTCCATGCCGCCAGGTACGTTTCGATCTGGCCCATATACGTGGGACTATATGCCGCGGTGCTGACAATTCTCGCACAGTTCTTCTTCGCCTACCGCTCCTTATGCCCCAGCTCCTGGTGCGAGCGATGGGATGATCAGCGCGGTACGTGCATATTTCAATGCTCGTCAATTACGAACCAACGCTGATGCTCAAATAGATAACGGTACCTTCCCCGTCGACCTTCAAAGGTAGATTACATCATATCACCTCAGCTCGAGTGGAGGAGTATTGAAAGATATGCAATGATCGGCGCTTTGGGCAAGCCAGACATTTTCCTCATTGCCATTTGTAGTCTTACGGTCACGCAAATACCATGTGAATATTCAGAACTTGTTTGCGTGCACATTCTTCTAATCATACTTTGTAAAGCGTGTCTAGGAACGCATTCGCCAGGCTCACGACAATGCGCTTGTCGGGTAAGCTGCCCGCAACACCGTATAGTGCTGCCGTGTCACCGCTGGCGCTACCCTTCTTGCCCTTGCCACTTGCCACTCGCTCAGCCTCCTTTGCCTTTTCTTCTGCGACACACTCTATCAGGTCGCGTACCAGCTTATCCGCCACAGGCACGATGGGCAATGTCACCGCCACGTGCATCGCAGGGGGGTTCTGCAATGCGTTCAGATGCCAGCCCTTGGCCGACATGCCATCGGCAATGTCGTACATGTTCAAGGTGTTAGACTTGAACGCGATGACACTGACCAGGGGCTTTCCGATGATAGTCAGATCTGCACTCAGTGCCGGGTCTGTGCGGATAGCACCCTCAATCTTCTTGGCCGCGCCCACGATGGCATGGCACGACTTGATGTAGCCATTCTCGCCCTGCTTCATCATGCTCGCCCAGCAGCCGGCGATGAGTGCGCCAGGCCGCGAGCCTGCCATGTTGGGCGAGGCGTACACGCCACCAGACCAGTCGGGTGAGACGTAGTACTGGTAGGAGCGCAGCTTCTGATCGCGGTACAGCACGGTGGAGCTCCCCTTGGGCGCAAAGCCATACTTGTGGGTGTCGACGCTAATGCTGGTGACGCCGCGCAGGCGGAAATCAAAGGATTCGGTTGGGTAGCCGGCGCGTGCGAGGAAGGGGACCAAAAAGGAGCCCAGGCAGCAGTCAACGTGCAGAGGCAGACGTTTGCGCAGCGCCAGCCTTGAGAGAGCCGAGATGTCATCAATGATGCCGTGGGGAAAGTTGGGCGCGGAACCAACGAGAAGAATCGTGTTGGCATTGATCAGGCGACCAACCGCGCCGACGCTCACCTTGTAGCCCGGTGCTGCACATTCGACGAGGTGCATCTTGATGCCAAAATAGTCGCAGGCCTTGCGGAAAGCAACATGTGCAGTCTCAGGAAGAATCCTGCGTCTGTGTTAGTTGATCTTGTGGAGTAGCTTCAACGAATAGAACATACATTTCAGGCTCAGTGACGTTGCGCTCATGATAAGCCTTCTGCCTTGCACTCAGACATGCCATGAGAATAGACTCGGTACCGCCGCTGGTAGTAACTCCCGCTGCGCCTTCAGGCGCATGAAACATTGAAAGGACCATGGCGACAACTTCAGCCTCCATCTTCCGGACGGCTGGGAATACGTCCGGGTGTATGGGGTTGGAGACGGTAAACTTGCTAAAGGCTTCAATCTGGACATCCTGGAGGTCCTGACCGCCGTGATAGACGGCACCGCTGACGTAGCCATCCTCCCACCGGGTGTGCTTCATGTTGCTCAAGTCCTCCAGCTCTTTCTTAACAACTTCGGCGGACCAGCCCTCTGCTGGTAGGCGGGAGTGCCGGGTGACATCAGGACCGAAGTTGACGAGCTTCTTCTCCAAGCCGAGGGTAGCTTCGTCAACCTGCTTGCGAACCTTGTCGCGAACGCCGGGCAGACCCAGGAAAACTCCGAATGCTCGTTTTCTTGCAAAGCGATAGGCGTCTCCCGAGCTACCGAGCAGGCCACGGCCCTTAATCTGCCAGTAACTCTTGCGGAACCATCGGAGGAGAAAGAGGACCAGTAGAACGTTTCTCAGACTAGGCTGGATTAGCTCGTGGCTGGGAGTATTCAACTCTGGGAACTTACATGCTGATCGACCTTGAGGGTACTGAGGTCCAGTCGACCGCCTGTCTCTTAGTAGGAGCCATGGATGTGTCAGGCTGCGGGGTGGTTGACCAGCAGGTGGAGGCCTTATAGAATCCCGCTTCTTCCAACGACCGCGGGATCCATTTGACGTCCGAGCCGCCGCCTCGGCCAGACGATGACGATCCACCACCGCGCGGAACGCGTCAACGGCGCGTTAATGATAATTGCTTTCTTTACATTCACTGCAGCCACAATCCGCACCGGACGGCATTATCTAATTGCAGATTCTGCTGAGCACAGACAGCCTGCTAGAAGCAATGCCGTCCGCCACTCCAGATCCGGCGTCCTCTGCTGCCCCCACATCCACACCCGGCGCAGACCCACGAGCACTTCCCCCGTACCAACCTCCAACCCACCCTCTCTCCCGCAAAGCCCAAGACAAACTCGCCCGCCTCGCCGCCACCGAGTATGACCACGACCTCTTCAACCGCAAGTACAAAGCCGCCATCTCCGCACTAGGCGAAGACGGCGGCGACATCAGCGAGCGCCTCGTCGAGCGCCGCGACCTCATCACCCGCAACCAGAAGCGCCGCCAGCGCGAAGGCAAGGCGGACGCCGCCCTCGATGCCGCCGAGGCCGCCGACCTCGCCGATCTCGAGCTCAAAGTCACCGGCATGACGAAGCGCATGGAGAGCGCCGTGCGCCGCGCCATCGACGGCCAGACCGCCGTCGCGCAGCTGCAGATCGCCCACACCGCCGTCACCCGCGAGGCCAACGACCACGCCATCGCGGCGGCCGCCACGGCCACGCAGCAGACGCAGCGCAGCGCCGACGACGCCCAGCCCCAAGTCACCCAGGACGGCGCGACGCCGGCGCCCACGCAGCCTGCGCCGCGCGAACTCCTCCCCCTGTTCGAGGAGAAGCTGGAGGCCGCGCAGGACCGCTACCAGGCCAAGAGCTTGTACCAGCGCTACGCGGAGCACAATGACTACGTCGGCTTCCGCAAGATCATGCACGCCGCGTCTTATCCGGCTGAGGCGGAGCCGCCGCCGCTGCCGCACGCAGCGACGTGGTTCGCAGACGCAGAGCCACAGCTCGGTGTCACGGCGACCGCGCGCGGCGACGATGACGCTGACAACGACGACGTTGCGGTGGGGCAGTGGCGCATCAGCACAAAGTGTCCGCTGACGCTGACGGAGTTTGAGGATCCGTTGACAAGCCGCAAGTGTCCGCATAGCTTTGAGCGGTCGGCGATCTTGAGCATGATTGAGCGCGAGCGGCCGCCAACGAGGAGAGGGGGCGGTAGGGATCCGGATTGGCGGCAGGAGGTGCAGTGTCCCGTGCCGGGGTGCGTGCAGATGCTGGGCAAGGATGACTTGGAGCGTGACGAGGTGCTGGTGCGCAAGATCAAGAGGATACAACGGGCACGAGAACTGGAAGAAGAAGAAAACGGCGCTGGGTTCGACAGAGACGGCGATGCAAGAATGGGCGGCGACGAGATTGACAGCGACTCAGGCGACGACATAGATGCAGTCACACAGCGACAGTCACATTCGCAGGGCCTGCAGGCAATTAAGCGGGAGAGGGCAAGTCAGCGACGACAGGATGATGTGATTGACGATGATGATGATAATGCCGACGACGGAGACGATGACTAGGTACGACCATGCTCTGCGGGTTATGAGCTCCTTACGACATCCAACACATGATCTGATATGCCGAAGATGGTATTGCAATGCCATGCATATGTGTAATGCCACGCGGCTTCCTGTACAAACCGTCCATCAAAAGATTCAAGAACGCCCGGATGCTGCATTGATGCAGGTCAACCCGAACGCTCCCAAATTGTTGCGCAACTCGTGAAAGGTCATTGCTTCACTTGGTGATGAACCCAAGATAATCAGCGACAATGAGTGTGACCATACTGGTTGTTTTCTGTTAGTCTTCAAAAGCCGGAAAGCACAACAGAGGAATGACTTACGCATGTGGGGCAATGCGGACATAGTAAGTACCAAAGCCACGATAGAAGCGAAGCAGACCTTCGTCTTTTGTTACTTTTGCGAAACAATCCATCATGCTCTTGTACGGCAACGTCCCATCTTGCTTCTTGGTCTGCCTCTGCAACCGCGTCTTGACGAAATCAAAAGGAAGACTGAAGAAACTGGCAAAGAACCCAGCAATGGCGCTGGCTGTCAGCGTCTGGGTGCGAGAGCCGAGCGAAGTATCCTTTAGTCGTGTCTTCGCCTCGCTAAAGAATGCTAGCTGACCAAAGTTGAGAGCCATGGCGCGCACGACGGTCGGCGTGGCACCTGCCCACAGCGCACCGATGCCCTCGTTCCGCGTGATCCGCAGGAGAGCATCAAAGACTGATTTGTAGTTGGCGCGCTCGGCGACGGGCTTGAGGCCGTCGGACTGCATGCGGATGAGGGCCAGGTCGGCAGGGTTACCCACCATGGCGGCCAAGCCACCAGCGGTCAGGCCAGCGCCAGCGCGCTCTTTGAAGCCAATCTTCGCATCGTGCGCCTCGGCAGCCTTTGTGAAGGCTTTCATGAAGGTGTCAAAGAAGCCTAGACGTGCTGTGGTATAGACTGCCTGGCGCAGAAGGCCTGCGCTCAGACCTGTGTAGAGGTCCATGACCTTGCCGGCGGCAATGAGCTCTCGGGTGACGGTGATTGGTGTTGGCTTAGGCCCAGTCTTGACACCCTCGCCGGCAAGCTGCAGGCGGACCTTGATCATGTCGATCGGCTGGATGACGGTCGTGGCCGTCATGCCAGCAAGACCACCATTGACAAAGGGCAGGGCGGCGCGGACGGCGGGGCGGTGGAGGAAGTCAGTAGTGGCCTGCTGAGGATTGTCGGCAGCGGCCTTGAGAGCCTGAGAGCCGTCGTCGAGAGCTTGCTTGGTGGACGCGACCGCGTCGTTGGCCATTGAGCGGCTCTGCTCGACGACCTTCGAGCCCGAGGCTGACATGGTCGGCAGAAGAGTAGGAGAGGAGAGGTGGGTTGAAGCAACGACACGAAGTCGAAGACAATAGGAATAGCAGGATCAAAGTGACTACGAGAACAACAAGAGCTAGCGACGAAGAAGCACCGAGGAGCTGGCGACACGTGCGGAGGCAGTTACGTGTGTGGATGCGCAGGCAGGCACAAGATACGCCGGACAGGTGGGAGACGCTCTCAGTGTCGGTTCTGCGGCAGTGGAGCGAAAGTCACAGGAACCTAGGGAGAGGAAGGCTGGGCTTCGATCAAGTGATGCGCACAGCGCTCCATGGGTAGGGATGGCCGCGGTATCACACGACGTGCAAAGTACCTGTACATGAGCGGGGCTGCAGAAGGAGGGGTCTGGCGAGCTTGGGCGCCTGGCCATCCAGAGGCCGCGACAGCAACAGGTTTCCGCCAGTGGAGCTAGGCACTCCACGCCAATCATTTACTCCGTCCATAAGCACAATTCCGCTTTTAGGAAGTGGAGAGGGATCTGCCTGCATCAGGTGGGTGGGGAGTGTGAGGCTTGCGACGAGTACAGCTGGACCAGCAGCCAGATCTTGCTCCATTGACCCGGCGCCACACCTCTAAGATTGCGTTGCGGCCAAGAAGTTTGTAAGGAACGTTAGCAGAGTGAGCAATTAGCAATTGAAGTCCATCATTGACTGTTCATGCAGTGAAGTCGCAGATGAGTGGCACGTGCTTGGGCCGATGCTGTGTTCGTTTTAGCGTCGAATTTGGGACGAGCAGCTCGTGGGGTAACGTTACGTGCGCGTCAAAAGCGACAACTAAACTGCGCCGCCACTACTTCATTACCATCAGGCTTTACTCAACTGCAGCCATGGATAACCCCTCCGGTCTTTTCTTCGCTCTAGCATCTGGAATTTGTTGTGTGATGTCCGACTGAGACCTCCAAAAGATTTCAACGTCGCTGGTGTGGAGTTGGGTTATTTCGCTTTGTTCCTTCCAGTCCAATTCCAAGGGCATCTGCACCTCAGCCGCACGTCTTTCAAAAGAACACCATCAGCGACCAAGTGCTTATGACCCTCCAAACGGACTACACCATGACCTCTGAACACTGGTTGAAGGAATACGGAATCTTCAGGCTGCCGTGATGGCCGACGACGATCTCTCCCGGTCCACGGAACTCGTCCCCTATGATCTCGGCTCTCGTTCAGTCCTTTTGTAAGCCTCGCAAACCATACCTGGAACATCATCGTAGTTCTGGTGCTAATGTAACTCCGTATAAAGACGACACAATGACCGCGTTGTTGTATACGATCCGGAGAAGGAGGCTAGGCAACAGCTAACAACATCGCGCCTACGTCGGGATAGTCTAGCTGCATGCCCCCTATGTCACCGACCTCTTGACCATGACGAGACGAATCATGCTGCTCACGTCGACGTGCCGGATGAGGACGTTGATGATGACATTCCTGATGTCCAGCCAGGCTATTTTCGTCTTCTCGAAGCCAGCCGGCATGCTACGCCCCACCCATCGTCCCCTCCCACTCCACGAGGACGCACTCCTGCCCTACCAGACGCTGCGTACTTCTCTCCAAAGGTACGTACTAGGGCGTCATCAATCCAATCCGCCGCCGATGCTCAGCATGACCATATTTCCTCACGCGCATTTGCGCCAGGATATTTCGAAAAGTTCTTTCACATTGAGCGTGAGCTCGGCCGCGGTGGTCGTGGCGTTGTTTTTCTAGTCAGACATGAGCTTGATAGCCTGGTTCTTGGTAGATTTGCTTGCAAGCGCATTCCCGTGGGCAACGACAAAACATGGTTGCAACATGTGCTTATGGAAGTCTCAATGCTCGAGGGCATTTCCCATAAGAATCTCGTTGCCTACAGACATGTCTGGCTGGAGGACTCCAAACCATCTCCTTACAGTCCCGCTGTCCCGCATTGCTACATCTTGCAGCAGTATTGCAATGGAGGCACTCTCTTCGACCATGTCCTTGGGCCAGACCAAAAGGTAAGCACCAAAGACAAGCTCAAGGATCGGCTTCGTAAGCGCTCAAAGGGACAGCTGGAGCCGCCTCAAGACCTTCATTCACCGCGAAGAGTACCCTTTGACGATATCCTCTCATTCTTCAAAGACATTACGTCCGGAGTAGCGTACCTGCATTCGAGAGGATTGGTTCATCGAGATCTCAAACCCCAGAATTGTCTCTTGCACAGAACCGGAGACTCGGTCAGGGTCCTTGTGAGCGACTTTGGCGAGATGCAGTCTAGCACTGCACGAAGAGGACCCACTGCCACCGGCTATACCGGCACTATTTCTTTCGCAGCTCCAGAGGTCATCACGAGGGCCCCTGATGGTACCTTTGGAGACTTCACAGACAAGTCAGATGTCTTCTCGCTTGGATTGATTGTCTACTTTATGTGCTTTGCGCGCCTGCCCTACAGCACCGCTGACGAGGGAATGCGCGAAGAGGCTGAAGATATCGAGCAACTAAGAGCAGAAATCTCGTCGTGGACTGGACTCCACACTGACCATGGAGAAAGAGCAGACTTGCCCGAAAGACTATATATGTACCTCGGACAGCTGTTGTCACATATTCCTAATGAGCGACCGACCACGATAGATATTCTCCAGACCATCAAAGCGAATGCGGGAGGAAATGAAGAGAAGGTTTCCCCCAGTGGTAGAGGCTCACGCCCCACAAGCCCACCGATCCAATCGGAAAGATCTAGAAAGAGTTCACCTCATCGCGCCTATGTGGAAGATGATGGTGAGCCGACCCTCTTCCAGCGTCGATCAGGATCAAAGGACAAGAACTCCCCAGAGCCACTATGGGGCTTCAATGCTGAAAGGAGGAACTCGAAGACCTCTCCACCGAGCGCGGCACTGGTCAGGAGTGCTCGAAGAGACAGCCCATTTGCCACATCACCGAGCAGGCAGCTGCTTCTGCCAGCCCCGCCCCGTCGCTGGTACCAGAAGGTTCTCGACATGCTATACGTCCCATCCTATGGTCACGAACTTGCGACCATTCTAAGGTTAGGGGGGTTTCTGACGAAAGTCTGGTCTCTTATGGGACCGTGTGCTCCGTTCGCAATACAGACAAACCTGCTGTACCCACTACTGTTGCTCGCGGCCCTGGATCTCACGCAAGCATTCGGCGTTTTTGGATCGGCCGGGCTTCTTGTGCTTCACGTAGCGGTCATACTGTCTGCGCAAAGGTCTGGTAAGCTGTGTGCTTCATCAGAAGTGTGGCAGTCTGTACCATGACAGGAGCGGTTTCTGGCGGCACTAGCCGAAGAATGCGAATAACAAGAACACTTTGCCTTCACCAAACGGCAAAAATGCAGACACGAGTATTGACAATGCACGCGTGATTACGGCAGAAGCAATGCAGATGGACTGACTTGTGACTGCTCTGATCGAAGAAACGACAGTCGCAAACCTCGAACCTCAGGCACCAGTGTAAGAGGATTCTCAACATTAATGTCAACGGAAGGACCTTTCGGATGTGCGATCGACGAGCGCTAACCACGATGCTCCAAGCGCCCGTTGCTACGTCGCATTACATGCGAGATAGCTGAACTCTGTCGATAACAGCTGAAGTCGTGTCGAAATTTTGTCTGAGTCAATTCGGCGAGTCCCGAGCGAGAGATCCACTGACTCAGCCGCACCCCACCACTTCATGGTTTAAGAAGCCTGTAGAATCCACGTGCTGTCGAAAATTGCATAGTCAAATTGATTGCATAGTCTGCCCATCATGCGCATCTTTCTTAGTCTGCTTCTTACAGCATTAGCATGCCTTGCCATAGCCTCTCCTGGAGCTCCCGACCATCACAAGCCTCCACACCATGGGCCCATTACGCCCAAGGTCATGATTGTGTCTTTGTTTTTGCCTGAAGCCGAAGTCTGGTAGGTATATACATATCTAATCCTGTCGCCAAACTAAACCAGTTTTATTGACTGCCCTGTAAGGTATGGGATTCCTGACTTTAATCTTCTGGAGCACAACATAACCCTACCTGGCCTATCACCATTGTTCCCTGCCATACATTGCACCAGGACCGGTGAAATCTGTCAGGTCATCCTGGGTGAGGGCGAAATCAACGCAGCGTCAACCGTCTCCGCCCTGGTCTTGTCGCCCGCCTTCAACCTCACCAAGACCTACTTCTTCATCGCGGGTATCGCGGGCATCAACCCAGAACAAGGCTCTATCGCAGACGTCACCTTCGCCCGCTACGCCGTCCAAGTCGCGCTGCAGTACGAATTCGACGCGCGCGACAAGCCCGCCTCTTTCTCCACTGGCTACTTCCCCCAGGGCGCCACCAACCCCACGACCTACCCGCAAGCCATCTACGGCACCGAAGTCTTCGAGTTCAACGCACGCCTGCGCGACGCCGCCGCCGCCTTCGCCCGCCGCGCCGCCCTCACCGACACTCCGGCCGCCGCCGCCTACCGCGCGAACTACGCGGCCTCGCCAGGCTACGCCGCGGCCGTGCAGTCCCCGCGCGTGCGCACCTGCGACGTCGCCACCAGCGACGTCTACTACTCCGGCACGCGCCTCGCCCAGGCCTTTGCCAACTACACGGTGCTCGTGACCAACGGCACCGGCGTGTACTGCACGTCGGCGCAGGAGGACAACGCGGCGGCTGCTGCACTGCTGCGCGGCGCCCTCGCGCGACGGGTCGACTTTGCGCGCATCGTCGTCATGCGCACCGCGTCGGACTTTGAGCGGCCGTTCGCGGGCCAGGCGGCGTACGCGAACCTCATGGACGCTGAGGCGCAGGCGGGCTTCGAGCCCGCGGTGCAGAACATCTATCGTGCGGGCCGGCTGGTCGTGCGGGGGATTGTGGCGGGGTGGGCGGAGCGGTTCGAGCGCGGAATCGCTGCGGAGAACTATGTGGGGGATATCTTTGATAGTCTGGCTGGGGTCGAGGGGCGCAAGCAGCGGTATCCGCCGACGTTTGGGCTGCCGAGTCAGTATCTGTCGGCGACGGGAACGTTGGCGAGGAGGGGCGTGGAGGGTGGGATGCGGTCGCGGAGCGAGAGGTTGAGGCAGCGAGGTGGTGTTGGGCTGCCTGTCATGCCGCTCGAGGCGGAAGCTTGAGTGGATTTGCAGTGTGTTGGTGATACAATGGGCTACGAGCATATCTTCAGACGATGGGGTAAAAAGAGGCAGAAGGCAGAATATGTACATTGTGTCAGTCTGCGTTGAAGACTATATATCCCAAAAAGGACCATTCCCGGAGAAGTAAATCGTGAATCGTACATGACAGCATACACTTATTCCAAATTCACGTGCAGAAATCGCGCCGCTCCCCCCACTCTACAGCAGAAGCATGATGCTCGCAATGCCCACGGCGCTCACCAGCAGCGCAGAAGCGGGCGCTAGCGAGGTCGCAGCCGAAGTGACGGTCAGCTTGGGCTGCGGGACAAACGATAGCGGCTGAGTGTTGTTGGTGGTGCCATCCCAACAGTACTGCTTGAAGCAGGTGGTGCAAGCGTCGGGCACGGGGGTGCCGGTGCGGCCAAAGGAGCGGCTGAGCATGGCACAGCCGACGCAGACGGGCCAATTGGCGTCGATGGACGAGTTGCCCTGCGTGGCGCCGTTGAAGCCGTTCTCGATCATGGCGTTGCGCTCGGCGGTCGAGTAGGAAAGAGTGAAGGTGCTGATGTTGCTGGAGAAGGAGTAGAAGGAGTTGGGCAAGTACACCACGAGCGGAGGCGTGGTTGCGGCGCCGCTGAAGTTGCCGGCTTCGCAGCCGAAGAAAGTGGGCTTGCTGTTCAGGCCGAGATTGACGAACGTGTTCACGTCGGGGACGGAGGGGAAGCTCGTGCCGTTGGCGATGTCGTCGAGGGAGCGCTCGTAAGTGGCGACCATGGAGGTGCCGTTGGGCCAGGAGAATTCGGTATCGGCCGATGTGTCAACGGCGAAGATGGTGTCAACTTGGCGGATGGGCTGGATCAGAGGGTGCAGGGGGATGTTCTGGAGATCCTCGCCACCGTCGACCAGAGTCAGACGCCTGGAGTTGGCATTGAGGTTGGTGGCGTTGTTGAAACCATAGAAAGGGTTGGGAGTCCAGTCGGCAATGTCGTTGTCATCTTCCGAGAGGCCCTCGAGCAGGTCGCCAATAGCATCTCGGATGAACTCTGGCACGTCCGGGGTGGCGGTGGTGTTGATTTGCAGGATGAACTGGTTGAAGAGCGAAGAGCTGGTACCCATGACAAAGCCGGCGTTGTCGAATCCACGAACGCACTGCTGATCCTGCACCACCGCGCCGGCACTGAAGTTGCTGCCGACGTATTCAAGAGGCGCAAAGCCGTAGACGGTGGGATCCCACGTGCCCATCTCCCA
This sequence comes from Carpinus fangiana, assembly GCA_006937295.1. Classification (NCBI taxonomy): domain Eukaryota; kingdom Viridiplantae; phylum Streptophyta; class Magnoliopsida; order Fagales; family Betulaceae; genus Carpinus; species Carpinus fangiana. The sequence continues at coordinate 1,680,360 of VIBQ01000013.1, read as the reverse complement.
GGGAGTGAACTCGTAGATTGTGGTGTTGCCGGAGATGAGCTTCTCACCAGGCGCACGACCATCGGCAATGACGATAGGCAGAGGGGCAGTGGCGTCAGTGATAAAGTCCTGCAGCTGCAGCGAGCTCCATGTGTAGGAGAGGCCACCGTCGGGACCGTTGATTAACTGGTAGGACAGAGCACGTCCCCAGTAGTCGGTGATGGAAGCATTGAAGTCGCCGGGAGCGTCACGTTTCTGGTTGACCTGATCGACAAGGTCGGAGTAGTACTGGCCGGTGCCGAGGATGCCGGGCAGTGTCTGAGGCGGGCCTTGGAGGATGCTGTTGGAGATGTCCCAAGTCTGGCCGTGGGCGTCGATGATTTCCTGGACGCTGGTGAAGTTGTTGGCATAGATGCTGCCAACCAGCCAGTTGCCTCCCGACAGACCAGCCACGTAGGTCGAAGCTTGCAGCAGGCCGCCCAGCTGGCCCTTTGCAGTGGCATTGGGCGTCCTGTCATCAAAGGCAGCCAGCACACCGGCGCCGTTCAGCATGGCACGGTAGCCACCACCGGAGAAGGCAATAGCAGTGTTGGGAAGCGCAGAGACATTGTTCTGATGATTGCTGATGTAAGAGTCGGCGTCGAAGCCGGGAATTGCGATGCGGTTGAGCAATGTGCGGAGGGGGTCTATGGTGTTTGGCCTGCGAGCATCGAGGAAGGACGACTCCTGCGACGACAGGGCGCTGGCGGTGCGGACGGTGGGACGGTCGGAGGGGCAGTCGGAGGGGGTGGGAGCATAGCCGTTGGGCGCATTTGGCAGGCCGCGAGGACGGACGACACTGACATCTGTGATGGGGGATGCAAAGACTGGACTCTACTGTCAGCAGGGATGCCATCCAGACGCGGAGGGCAGCTGTTGACGTACCGAAGGATGAGCACGCGACAGCGGCGGCGGCACCGAATCCTGCGGAACGCATGATGGATATGGACAAGACTCTTTGCTTGTGGCGGCGCGACGAGGGTGGAATGCCGTGCCCTCTTAATACCTAGCGACTGAGCACCATGTATAAACCGGAAGAGGCGTGCCGATCGCTGAGAACTGAATGTTCTACCGGCGCACCCGGCGGCTGTGCATTGGCCCCACTGGGGCCGCACGTCGCCGTGCTGGCGCCCCCCGCCATTGGCTCGAGTCGCGTGTCAGGTACCCGAATTTCGTCATGCGCATGGCGGTGCTGGCGATGCTGGCGGTGCTGGCGGTGCAGCCGGCCCTCCGGGTGGCGTGAGACGGACACCACAACTTGGCCATCCCTACTCTCTTCCGTCTGACAAAGGCCCTTTCTATTGTTGGTGCGTTAGCCACGCGCAGCTTCTTGCTGACTTGGGCGTGCGTCCAACCGGGCGAAGCTTGTTGCGATTGCTCGTGGTTGGTTGGTTCTCGCTCGTGTCATCGCGAAAGCTTGCTACCCAGCTCAGCCACACCCCTCTGCCATCTTATACGACAGTTCTGCCGAACAACACCCGAGCTTCTTGATGCTGTTGTAGCAACAAGGCGCACATCGATATGACCATCCGCGGACCCAATATTCGTTTTCCAACCTATGGATTTTTAATTATTATTATGATGCGTTTCCTGTCCGACTGAACAACCTGATATGATCTCCACGATTTCTGGATGTCTTCGGCAATAATCTCCGGTCTTGCCAGATGCCTTCTTGAAGCGATTCGCAATGCCTGCAGAAGCGAATTCTGACATGTCGACGTCGAACCAAGAACTTGGCCTGGCACACCTGTGTCCGAGACCCGGCCATGCTGTAACAGAACATCTGACGACAGTGCCGCCTTTGACCCCAGAGGACTTATCAAGTCTCTTTAGCGGTAGATGTTTGCCTGAAATATTACAAGCCCGATTCTGGACTCGACTGTTGATATTTGACTTGCTCTGTTTGATCCGAGTCTAGAAGCCTTTTTCTCTAGCCGTTTGGCAATCACTTCCGTGGTGTGGACATAAAGCTCAAGCCTGGACTCGCTGCTGAATCAAAGTGGGGCCAGGGCAAAGGCAAGATCCCGAGAAGTTCTTGGCCTTGTATCACCATATAAGTCGTCCTTCCACTTGACCCCCAGCCATTTGTGATGTGTTGCAAATACCTGAGACGTGAAAGACAATGGATGTGTCACAATATCTATGCGGTTCTTAAGATCAACATATTCGTCGTCAATTCTCTCCAAGAAGCAGTTCTTGATCCGATCAACGCAAAACCAAGAAAGTACATTCTGGCCTGGATCCTCAGAGGGTGGTTCGTAGATGTGTATAACAATTCGTCCCAAACGGAGCCTTTCAAACGGTAAATGTTGCGGCCAGTGATGACGACCATCCCCGCTTCGTACGTGAACTCGATTCCAGGACAGAGATGGCAAATGAATCACAGCATTCCCCTTATGCTGGAGCATAATGCGCACAATATCGATCTCGTGGTTTGGAGCGTCTGTGAAGGCGTCTGGTCTTGGATCAAACACTAGATCACGGTCTTTGTAGAGTACATCCATGACTTCCTCATGAAATTGTCTATTGGATGCGGCAATGCCGACGCGGGATGAGCGATCTTCAACCGTAAAACTGTAAATATGTAGTCGAAGCTCCAACGGCAAAGCTAGCAAGTTGAAGATCGCAGGTTCCCACCCCATTATGAACAAACAGAATTTTGGGTGAAATCCCGGAATGTTAGAAGCGTGGAAGTCACTGTGTACAATGAAGTACGTAAAATAAAGCAGCAAGTACTGCTTCCACTCAAGGGGTACTCCTCAACAAGAAGAAAACAAGATACAGTCCGCACCCGCTTTCAAGGCAGAAACTCGTGGGTGAAGATGGAAGACCGTAATGACGCAATTGTAGTGTCATCCGATGGAACCGAAGTCGGAGAACAGTGTGCATGCCTAAGAGGAGTTATAAGAAAAGGTAATGTAACGTCAGTTGGTGGAAAATAACAAGAACCTGTGTAAAAAGAACCTGTGTTGCTTGTTCAATAAACTTATGTCCGGATATTGCGAGCTCTATAGTGGTGTCCTGTATGCCATCTGCTGCCATCGAACATGACTGTGTGGCAAGATATCTCATCAACGCCCCTCCATCGAGCATCGATGTGCTCTCGAGGTTCTGCAAGCGAGTGAAGTCGTTGCTTGTGTCGTGGATTCGTGCCCAGCGGGTTGGGATCACCGGCCAACCAATCAATCGCTGTGCTCCAACCTTTTAGTCGCAGCTTGCTGTCACGTGGAGATCGATATATGCATCGACGTGAAATCAGAGGGGAAAAAGCATGCGGCATATGCAAGATCTCCAGAAGATTACGTCTTGGTATAACAGGCTAGGTGCTGGTGTCTCTACTGCACAGTCAGCAACTAGGAAGGTACTCCTTGACCATGGCACGGCAGAGGTGATGGGTGAGCTATAAATTGGATTTGAGGCTTCAGAGAAGGTTGTGGATAGTGCTGTAGGAAGAAGTCTTTGATCATGTTGATACAAAACGACGTTACCACAATCTGACCGGGATCATTAGCGAGCGGATCTTAGATGTGGAAAAGAGCATTCCGTGTCCTGGGTCGCTCAAATAGCAGACATTGATGCCGTCATTTCAAAGAGCCTGTTCAATTCTTTTGGCCGATTCTTTGAGGCAGAGAAGGCAAATCGATAGCGGCTTTTCGTTCAAGTGACAGTTTGACGTTCATGAAGCTTCTGGAGTTGAACCAATCTCCCATAATCGCTGGTTGAGTGTCTAGCACTAAATCCCGGCCAATTTACAGTATACACATGACTTCTTCATGGGTCGACTTGTTCGAAGTAAGGAGGCCGATGAGTGTTGAGCGATCTTTGATGATAACTCCTAGAGGTCCAGTCGTAACTTGGCGGACAATGTCAGCAGGAGTGGAACCCAATATTATTGTTCCCACGTTCGGTAAAGGCCTTCGAGTTCTTTTACGAAATGGTGGATTCAATCTCGAAGAATACTTGAGACGGCAAGGATGAGACAGGAAAGGTGCGAGAAGTCAATGTTACATTAATGCCAAGTTGATGACGACTGGATTGGACTTGATGAAAGCAGGTAGGGAGGTCTCCCAGAAGCTTGACTGATATAACTCAAGCCCTACACAAGTCGCAGTTCTGAATATAAAGAGACGAAAGATCCCACCTTGCAGTTTCCAATCACCTCAGAAGCTTCAAGAGCCGTTCCATCCCAAAAGCTGCCATAAAACAGCTGGCTGAGCTCGACAGTAGTCGGTTGCCTGTCCCCAACTACCCTGCTTCAGAAGAATTTGGAACACGCACGCATGTGCGCACGTCCGCTCGCGATAAAGAAACAATCTAGCCTTTCTGACTTCCGAGTAATCAAGAGCTTGTCACTAGAACTGGATGTTCATGCTTGCTTCTCAATAGCCATTCCAACATAATAGTGACCTGAACTCCTCTGCATGCGCCCGGCAGTAGTCAGCCGTCTTGCCAGGAGTGTAACGCCGTACATGATTGTCAATACAAGAGTGGCCGCAAAATACTTCTTTGCAAGGGCAGAACCAAGCAGCTTTATTAGGCTTATCTTGAACTCTGGGCCATACCTTGGCATGAACTCTCACAACAGCGCCACCTTGTATCATTGAAGTCTCATCTACTCTTTTTGGATCAGGCCCATCTTGAACCACTGAATACTTGAGTGGATCTTCATTGGGATTGATCCGCGGCCTGTTGTGTTTCATACGCGTCCAAAGCCCGCACAGCGCCAGCTTCTCAGCTGTCCAGTCTGTTACGTGGAGATCCAGGCAAGCATCAAAATTGAACCATAATGAAGAGAGCATGAATGGGAGGTCGGAGGATGTCCTCGCCCAGATAAGATGATACCCCTTCTCGCTCTTCCACTTCAACCCTAGCCATCTGCAGTGTTGTGCACACGCGCTAGATGAATCAGCTTGTGGATTGACAACAATGTTTAGGTGAGGCTCATAATGAGGGTATTGATCATGGCTAATGAAGAATTCCTTGATCATATTCAAGCACAACCAGGTCACAAATACTTGACCAGGGTCGTTTTTGGGCGTTTCATGAATGTGAACGATGATCCGGCCACCTTTTAGCCTCTCGAGCGGGAGATATTGGTAGCGTCGAGGACGAGTACCCATTCGGTTCATAAGACGAATATTACGTGGAAGAGACGGTAGGTCGATCGTGCGTCCTCGTTTACTTCGAAGCTGTATAGTAACGAAGGACTTATCGTGCATTTGAGAGGTAGATAGCACGTATGGATGAGTGGTGAAGACTAGGTCTTGGTCTTTGTAGAGGACATCGACTACTTCTTCATAGACCTTTCTGTTGCACGATAGAATACCGATGCGAGTTGATCTTTCGCCAATCATGAAGCTGTAGATAATCAAACGGAGCTCTACTGGTAAGGCTAGAAAATTGAAATTTGTAGGCTTTCGGTCCGTCATGGAGAAAGTTAAACTTGGAAAGTCCGGAAATCAATGCAAGTAGTTGAGTGCGTGAGACGATACAGCAAAAGATATCGCGACGCTCGAAATTTCTTTCGACGACCAGGAACAACAGCTTGATGCTTTGAAAAGAGAAGTCCGTGGAGAAGATGATGCCACGATGACTCAAGTTTGAAGTCACTGGGTGGCCGCGAACACGCTAGCGCGACTTTCAATGACTCCAGCGAAAGTGAATGATGTGAGTCGCTCGAAATCACAACAGCGTAATGATAATGCTGAGTGGAAAGAACAATCGCTGTGCTCAAGAGCGCATCTAGAGGTGCTTTCAACGATAGGTCCGTGGATGCGCAGGCCCAGATTTGTTTGAAAAATGAAGCAACCTTGGCAAAGCGCGAAGGAACAAGACGAGGATTGCCCGTTTAACTGACCTGTGTTCAGATTCTGGGAATTGTGTAGCGGCATAGTTGATGTCATCCCCAGTCACTCCAAATGATAACGCGGAAACACGTTGCGATAGCCTGGGTGAATTGCTATGGCAACCACGCTAGTGGGGCCCGTTGTTTTGTTTGGCCCTCATTTCCGCCCTCACTCTCCGCTTTTCTCTCTCTTGGTATCTTTATTTTTAGACCTCATTCTGCTGCAAAGCTTTATTGACGTCATGTCCCACGAGCAAAATGAGGTCTGCGCTTCCGATAGCGCTTCCGAACGCTCGGATTCACATCCAGGATCTCCCGATCCTGAACCTGCGGCTCCTGCTACCGGTAACGGTGAGCAGCCCGCCCCCACTATCACTGACAACGAGTCAGGTCCATCCTCCTCCGATGTAGATGACTGGCTAGAGCGTGATCTGGACGAATCCAGGTCAGAGGGGTCTCTCTCGCCCTCCGAATCCTCCCTCGCCGGAATTGCCGCCAACAATTTCGACGGAGCGGCGGACGCCTTAGAGGAACCAGAGGGACCCTCAAATTCATTTTCTGACGAGCAGGATGAGACCTTGGCTTTGTCGAGGTGTGGCGATTATGTTGGCATGATTTGGAACATGGTCAAGGCCGATGGTGGACCCGATATCCTGGTCAATGTCGTGCAATACTCCCAGCAAAAGAAAGGTGACACTGTGACTTTGCGGGAAGTGGCAAGAAGATTCCGTGAGAACGGGATACACGACGTTGATGCTAAATTTTTATATTGGGTAAGCTGCCAGTACTATCGCCGGAACAGCTTGTGTCACAACGCCTACAGAGATTTTTACCGCCAAGAAGACGATCTGGGGCTGGTCGACCACTTCAGTTCGGAACTAAAATCTCTAGACAAGCTTCCTGCTGTGATGCAAGGTGATAAGGTAAACTGGCAAAAAACCATCAGGATTGTTCGCGATCAGCTACTCACCGGATCGAAAATTCGCAGCGACTCTTACTACTGCAGGGTGACGCAGTCGAGAGCCGGCGGACCAGCTAAAGATCCGGGCTCGGCGTCTAGAGGGTTGGGAAGTCAAGATGGTGGTTAGGAAGCGCCGACCCAAGCCCAATGGAACGAGCAGCAAAGTTGCATCGAGGAATTGAGGAGTGAGAACGCCAACATGACAAGAGGCCAGAAGCGGAAGCAGGATCACTACGAGGAAATGGTGAACCTGGCTCTGGAGGTCGCTCCGACCGAGGAACTCCAAGCTAGGGTCAAAAAGCTCAAACGGGAGCACGCCAAAGCCCTCGATTCTGGTTCCCTTCTGCCTCCTCAAGAATTCCCGACGCAGGAGTAGTACTGACATATCAGGTAAGTCAAGATCCTACCTCGTTAACATGGTGATAGGGGAGTCAGTATTGGGAGCCTGGTGGCAAGGCATGATCCGAGTAGCCCAAGCCTGGATCACTTGGGTAATTCGGGGGGGAAGCAGAGTTTCTGTTATAACAGGTGCGTGCCCTCCCCCGTCCAGCGATGGCTCTACACCTTCTCGTGGTGCTGGATGTGAGTAATTCTTCGGAATGAAACCAAGTAGAGCCGAATTATCCGTTGGCAACCCATGCACTGAGATCAGCTTCCAGAACTTCCAGACAGTGTTCACACGGACAGGTCTTTGAAGAACTCCACTCCATATTTTCGAGGCCGACTGTGAATCGAGTACCTTGAACCCGAAGCATGCGATATATTGAGCAGGGCAAGCAGCGTGGATGTGAAAACGACAAGGAACATATCAGATAGAGCAATCCTTAAGAGAACCTTGAAGGATGCGAAGTCGCTGGAAGGCGACTTGTATTCGAGGTAATAAAGATTTGTGTTCATAGCTATCCAGTATTGCACTCCTTCCGCTAATGTCGGTCGAAAAATGCTGGGAACCAGTTTTGTGACTCTCGTCTCAGGTTTTTCGGAAGCCAAAGTTTTCCCAGTCATCTATGTCTTCATCCTCATCGTGATCATCATCCTCCGACGCAACGGCCTCTCCATCGACCTTTTGATCATCTGCATCGTCATCCAGCTTCGGCCCCACTTTTCGAAGCGCTTCTCGGCGTTCACGTAGCAGCTGCATTCTCTCCTGTAGTCTTTGCATCTCGTCTGCTTCTTCATTTGTTCTTGCTTCCGCCTCTTCACCCTCTGCCTCGAGTTCCTCCTCGCGTCGGCCACGTTGCTGGCTCTGCGCTTCTCGGGCTCGTGCAGCCAACTCTTCTGCGCTGACCGGCGCGGCCGATATAACAGCAGAGGACGCTAGTGGAGGCTGTGACTGTGCAGGTTCGGCCTCAAGGACTTTCATGTCCCTCTCAAAGGCATCCCATTCCTCATTGTCTACCGCATCTGCCGCAACATCCTCATCTTGTGCTTGTGCTTGTGGCGCTGGCTCCTCTGTCTGTTCAACGGCTGGTGTCTGGTCTTGTTCCTGCTCCCGCTCAACTGCTTCTGGACCCACAGGCTCGGCCGAGGCTACTCTCGATCTCTTCACATCGTCCTGGTCCGCAACTTCATCGTCGGCCTTGCGCTTCCTGTTGGGCAGCCCGCCAGCTGTGTTCTTCGCTGCTTTAACGCGCTCGACGTGTCCAGCAGATCGTAGATGCGAGTCCCACTGCGCTTCGGCCTTGATTGCGACCCTACAGAGAGTGCAGCTCAGATTGCCGCCGGCATAGCTCGCGTGCGGGTGGGTGACTTTGCGTGCATCGCGAGCGGCGCGCAGCATTGCGCGTGCGTCGGCAGCCATGATTGAAGCAGACTGGGTGTTTTGTAACTCGGAGCCGCGTCGTTTGAGGGTTAGCAGGGCATGTCTGGGGTGAAGCTGGACTTGGCTGATTTATGCTGGTTGATTGAGCATTGAGAGCTTGTACGTGCACGGACCACCAAGATGTGTGCCGCATCACGTGGGATTTGGGATTCGTCTGCTGTGACCTGATTGCAACAAAACACATATTGAAACTTGATAGAGACAACACCTTGTTAGTCATTGTTGTGCAGGGTTCTACTTATGGGATTCCTGGGAAATCGCGCAGGTTTGTCATGCGCTTCTGTACGTAGAGGTTTGATCCCATGAGCTCGCCAGATGATAGTTTAACACTGGGCATTACAGACGGTTCCTCCTCAAGTTCCGAATCAGATTGGTCTACTTCTGATCATTGTCACTCTACTGTTGCTACATTGACCACTTCCAACTTCTGCGGTGTTCTGAGCGGCGCGTTGCAACCCTTGGATGATGGGTGGTAGTAGTGTGAGCGCGAGGAGATAATATGAAAGACTGGAGGTACCGAGAAGGCTGAAGTGATGTAACACTAGACTCGAGCTCGGGTTTCTGCGGATGAACTGGAAAGGACAAACAGCCTGCATTCCAGGCATAAGAGAGACGGGACAGCATAAGCCGAAAGACGTGGAAGGCGTCCCGGAACGGCTTAGTCAGGGTCTTCGACTCCGCAGCCGGTTCTCTTCAGGCGGCGCCGCCAACGTGACTCTCTTTTCCCCTTCGCAGCCCTTGCGCACTTTCGCCATTTCATCACCTTCCTTACGCACCACGATTTTTGCAGGCACCTAACACATTTACCCCTTGCGCGCAACTACTCTCTGCGCTGCTTCACTGACTTGCGCTGCGTTTGTCGCGTTTTCGCGAGAGTACACCAGCACGCGACGAGCAAGCTTCACACCACCCGAGAAGATTCACAAAGAGTCTCCTTCACTCGTAGGCTGGCTAGCGCTGGGACCGTGGGAAGCTGGTCGGATACAATTTGCATGCTTCTGTATCTATCAGCGCCTTTCTAGACCGAGACCTGCGCGACACGTTGTCATTTGTGCTTTGTTGCTGCCTCTTCCGCTTGAGCCCTCTTGTTGTGCGCGACTCCTCGCTCCTGAGCCGTCTTCGCGAATCCCAACCCTATCTGCGTCTTCGCCATGGCTGGTAAGCCTATGCCCACCGTCACGCTCTGTAGCACCTCCGGCTGGTCCTCCCAGTCCCGAGCTGCTGCAGTGGCCGTAAACACCAAAGCCATACTAATACCATCTCTAGACGAGCCTCGCCGCTCCGGTCGCGCGACCAAGGGTCAACATACCAAGATGGAAACCCCAGAACCCACTGTCGTCGAGCCCAAGAAATCGAAAGCAAAGCCGAAACCGTCCAAGAAATCTGCCGAACCGGAACCTGAGGAGGAAGAGGAGGAGGAGGAAGAAGGTGAGGAGATCATTCGATGTGTCTGTGGCCATCAGACAGACGACGGTGGCCGCATGATGGTCTGCTGCGACAACTGCAATGCTTGGCAGCACAACGACTGCATGGGCGTCACTGAGGTGGAGGAGGAACTGCCCGAGAACTACCTGTGCGAGCAGTGCGCCCCCGAGGCACACAAGCCGCTCCTAGAAGCAATGGCCAAGGGCGAGAAACCCTGGGAGGAGATCGCCTTGAAAAAACAAGCTAAGAAGAAAGGCAAGAAGGCCAAGCCCGGTCGCCAGTCGCTCAAGTCTGAACCGGCCGAGGACGAAGCCATTGCCTCCCGCTCCAGTGCTGGTGCCGAGAGCAACAAGAGGAAACACGACTCCGACGCCGACGTACCAGCACCAGCGGCAAAAGCGCGCAAATCTGATTCTGCTCCCAAGGGCGGTCGCAAACCTGCTGCTGCTGCTGCTGCTGCTGCTGCCAATGAACCCCTCGCCATTGCTGACGCCATCGCCGAACTCTCCCCTGATGCGCGCAAGAATGTGGCTGCCTCTCTAAAGAAGAAACTTATGCCGCTCATCAAGAACGCCAGCACCAAGGGCATCTACAAGATACCTAGCGGCCGCACGCTCGATTCAGAGAGCGAGAGATTCGCCATTCTTGTCGAGTACTCTCTCTTCATGAATCACTGTGGTCACAAACCTGACTTCAGTGGACCATATAAACAACAATTACTTCGGATCCTATCTAATATTGAGAAGAACGAAGCTTTGTTGGGCCAGCTAGTGACTGGTCAGCTGACACCCGATGCCCTTGCTGTCATGACCTCGGAAGAAATGGCCAGCGATGAGCACCGTCAGAGAATGCAGGAAATGAAGGAAGAAGTAGAAAAGCAGTCTATCCTACTGCAAGACGACTCTGCGCCAAAGATGCGCAGAACGCACAAGGGTGACGAGATCATAGATGATGGCACTAATGACTTCACCAGCGAGTCTATCCTGTCGGCTCCTATTCCGCGTCGCAGGGAGAGTGAGATGGAAGCTCAGAGTCCTGTCGACCACAGTGGCGCCGACTCGCCTGGCCAAGGCCCAGCGCATGTTCGTCGTGCTTCATCAAGCATCAATATCCCTACCGCTCAATCTCCAGTTGGCTCGCAATTTCCTCGCTCGGCATCTAATGCACATGCTCAACCACCGCCCCAGTTTCACGAAGATCCTAACATCGACAATTTGTTAGGGGACGACGGCATAGATGAAGAGGACTACGAGCCAGCAGAGTTGCAGCCAGTGTCATGGCGTGGGCCTATCAACATGGCATCGCACGGCATCTCCCTTGCCACTGCTGCTCGGCTCGTTGCTGGAAGTGACCTTGCTGCTCGCATCGGCCAGGGTGCCATCAAATCTTTGAGTGATGTTTTCCCGCGAAGTTTGACTGTCAGTGGTCGCATTGAGAGCAAGCGCGCAGATGATTATCTCTCCAGCCTCAGCCAAGCAACTTCAACAGACGTTAGTGTTTTCACCCTTAACCCCAATGGACCCACCGACCCCAGCTTCGACCACATCTTCAAGTACTTTCACGACAAACAACGCTTTGCGGTGATCGATGTCGCCTCTCTCGGTCATCTTCAGATGGTGCGGGATTTCTACATTGCGCCTCTGGAGGCTGGATCTCAGAGACCACAGTTCCTTGATCGCCTTGGATGGAACAACCTCCCTGCAAAACGCCCACACAGGTTGCTTCTTGCTATTGTGGTGTGTAAATGGCCCAATACCCTCGACGGCGCTCAAGCGACACCTACGACTACGAGCCAGCCTGGCATGAGCCCAGCCGCACCGCTGCCACAAGCAAACACTCCTCAAAACAACGGTCAAAGCATGCCCGGTTTCCAGCCTCCGACCCAGCAACAATATCAACAACACCCGCAGTACAGTATGCCTATGCACCAATCTCCTAGCATTCCAGGTAATCCGTACTTGCCACCTCAACAGCAACATGCTCAGCAGCACTATCCACCGCAACCATCACAGCCTGCTCAGAATTTCGCGCCTCCTCCTAGTAGCAAAGAAGCAGTGGCTTTCGAGATCTTAGGTCCTTTGGTCAACACTCATGTGGCCCGATCAATCCTAGCGCAGCAGAATGTCGCTCCGGAGCAACTTCGCAATCTCAAGCGGATTTTTGAGAAGTATCCGGAGACACGCGATGATCTTAATCTTTTCAGCCGTGTATTGAGCGAGAACCCCGAGGCTGTGTCATAGGATGGCAAATATCCAACTCCCTTATTCGACGCGGGCAATTTTTCCCTGGTGAACATGCTGTAGAGCTGGTCTTCATGCATTTGCATGTTGGCAGGATCACTATGCGACAAAAGCATATCGAGCGTTGACCATATTCTGGTCTTAGCTCGTCCCGCCTCTCCACTCTCATCTGATCTTGTACAGCACGATGCCTCAGTTTGACACTGCTACCCGCCATCCTTGCGGTTTTATCGGACTAGTCACCCTAGAGAATGATTCATGCACCGAGATCTCCCTGCAGGACGGATCGGGGCTGGAATGGTCCTGAGGGGCGCAAGTGGGCAGGTTTCGAGAGACGAAGATTACGGAAGCCGGAGGAGGTCGTGCTTACCAGTATTTCGTATTGATTGAGTTTAGGTATTGATCAGAGCCAGACCATGCTGGCGTGGCTCGGCATTCAAGCCAGTGTAATACATAATGAACTGTCCTTTTTTTGCATTTCCCTAATCCGCTGGAATATATCTTCAGCAATGAGCGAGACGCACGTGCAGCTCGCGAGCGCGTGTGAACTGTTCTGTTTTCAGTCTATTCCGGGTGTTCCGACGCCATGCAAGTATGTAGTCACAATACAAGATAAAAGTACAGCCAAGTGATAATTCTCATGCCTTGACCATCCTCAGCGTCTGGTGGCACACCGTATGCAAAGATTTGCACACCCTGCCCAGCTGTGATCGTAATTGCGCCGTGCCAACCCTCATCCACCCAACTCGTCGCGGCACTGTAGAAGCGCCACTCATTCATAGGACGCACTCGATCGTCCAGCTCTGCGAATTCGCCATTCATCATGTCATTCAAGAGCTCCTCCGCATTGCCACCTATGCCCCTCTCACGACGCAGCCTTCCACGGCGCCGCAGCCCCCCGCCCCTGCTGCCACGACCAGCGCTCGCCCGCGACGCGCTCGATGTAGAAGCCCGGGTCCGGCCGGCGCGCCTCGTGCATCTCGCGCCGCGATAGCGGCTGCGCGACCTCGCTGACCGCGACGAGCTCCTTGATCTTCATGATCTGACCGGCCGTGTCGGCGGTGACGGGGTGGAAGACGGTCGCCATGCGCTTTGTGAGGCCGAGCGCGCGCAGGACGCCGTTGGTTTTGGCGGGGAGGCCGATGCCAGAGCGGATGAGGGTGATTTTGAAGTAGGGCATTGCCTTTTTTCTTATGTGGGATGAAGAGGGATTTGAGAGACGGTGATTGAGTGGGTGAGGGGGTCCCGGAGAAGGTCTTGGAATGGCTCCTCGAGCAGCGGTGTCAGTGTGGCCACGGATGGCCGCGATAGTTGATTGTCGGATTGGATTCTGAGCCGGGAGGTAGTCTCTTGTCGGAAAGCTTATTGTACAGGCTTTTGACGGTGCGGCGAAGCAATGGATATGGATGTGGACGAGACATCGGCCTGCAGAACATTTGATGCTGGGCGACCTTGATGTGCCAAGGCGGCATCGTTCGACTTTATTTCAATCGTGCTGCATCTTCAAACACCCCCAGATCGAACACCAACAAAGCAAAGCTCTGCAGATTCGACGAACTTATTGAGGATACCAACGGTCATTGTCAACTCCACATAAGCCAGAAGAACTTCTCTCCGCTGTCCGCGCAGGGCGCCCACAGGACACGATGGTCGGCATGCTGAAGCGCATGCGGCGACTACAAGAGGTATATATCGAACCCACAAATATTTCGCACCCTTGAACAACAGATCCAAGCTAACGACATATCTTCTCCCTCAAATAGAGGCTACTAGACATCCGACACGGCCCCGGCGCCGCACTCCTCCCTCCCTCCGTCTACAAACTCCACCTCTCCTTTGCCACAAAATACAACAAAGGCCACCTCGGCCCCCGCAAATTCTGGCACGACATGCTGCCCCGCCTAAAATACTACAACCCCGCCATCCCCATGACCGTCACGCGCACGATAGACCAAGAAGGCCCGGCGACGCTCACCGTCTTCTTCGCCGCCCCCGACGCCCCCGCCGCGACGCACGCCCCCACGAAGCCGAACGCGCCGACGCAGAGCACAAGCGGCGATAAGGCGCCCAGCGAGCACGAGCCGTGGGACCGGACGCACGTCGTCGACGTCAAGGGTATGGCGCCGAGCGAGATCCTGGGCGAGCTGCTGCGCGTGGCCAAGGGCACGCCAGTGGAGGCGACGGCCGAGGAGCGGGCGCAGATGGCAGAGCTGGAGCAGCAGCGGCAGCGCAGCGAGCACGACCGGCAGGAGGTGCGCAAGGTGCTGGTGGCGAGGCGGCGCGAGCAGGAGATTCTGGACCAGGCGCGGAAGAGCGTCGAGGCGCAGGCTTCGTAAGGGCAGAAGGGGGCTCGAGGCGGTGTATCACTACGGACATGCAAGAGTGTTGTGGGGAACGTGTATCATTTTACGTTGCGTTAGCGGCGCGTCTATTGCAAGTTGTGTATTATAGCGGTATCCCATCCTGTCCACCATGCCCTTGCGCCAAGAACGAAGATTACGACCATTGCGTCGCTGACGATTGTCGAGTATATTAGGCTGTAGCGGCTTGCGGTCTGAATGTAGCCTGCGTATGGTTGCGGCAGGAAGCCAGCGACTGTGGAAAGAAGACCGCCGGGAGGGAGCTTTCCGCCGTCAACAAAGTAACGCGTACTTTGCAGGATTAGTTCCGCAGTCGTGAATATCCAGAAAGGGCGGGTGAAGACGCTCTGCGGCTGGTTAGGGGTTGTGGTCCACGTTGCAACGTACACCGCAAGGATGACTGCAAATAGGGCGTGAGCGATGCGCCATGCGTAATCTGGCCGTGGAGCCTGTTGCTGTTGCTGTTGCTGCTGTGCGCCAAAACCCTGCCCAAACATGCTGGCCAGGCCTGGAGGGAGGCCGTCCGCGCCAGGCGGGCCGCCCATGCCTGGTCCACCACCCATCATCTGCTGCATCATCTGCATCATAGGGTCGTTCATTGCCGCTTGTTCGTCCGGAGTCGCACCATCAAGTCGATGGTTTGGAGGCCCCGCTCCTGAAGGTCCGCCGCGCAGCAATTGTTGTAGCAGCGCTTGCTGGTCTGCACCTGTGGGGTCGTGGAGGCCGGGGCGCTGGAACATGGTTGTGATGTCGACTTCTTCTGGATCGGCATCATTGTGTTGGAGTGGATTGAACCCGGTAGCATTTGAAGTTGGCTGTGGAGACGCTGACGGTGAAGGAGTCGCAAAGGCTTCTGCAGCAGCAGGGCGGCCACTGAGGGAGGTGATTTTGTTCAGGCGATCAGAGCCACCAGCTTGCAGCTTTGCATTCCGGCGTTCACGGCGCAGGCGAGCTTGTTTCTGTGCTGCAGACTCGCCACTTGGCTCAGCAGCCGCGTCGGACATTGTTTGGAAGAAAGGAAGGTGGCCTGCTGTCGAGCGTGCAGTTGTAAAAGCATGTGGTGAGTTTACCAGAAGTGGAGGAGCATCATTGCCCGCCAAGAGTGTTCTGGAAGGAGCTGCCATGCACACGCCGGATTCGGCGAAGAATAGCCATCAGGAGTCTACCAATCACCGTAATTTCTAAGAGTCTCCAATCGCACTAGAAAAGAGTGTTACAGGCTGTATTTGTACTACAAGTACTTTTTTCTTTGCTCGGTGCAACCGACTGCATGTCTTGCAGTACCCCTCGTCGAATGCCACCAGCAAAGTGACACATTCCAGTAGCCTCAAGGGGTGATCGTCGAACGTGTTTGATCCATAAGAATGAAGCTCATATACTTCAGGTATGCTTGTTCAGTGAAATCCTTGCGTGACAGCCATCACTGTTCAGAGCTCCATTAAGTAAAGGACTACAGCACTATTGAAGACTTGAAGGAAGAGAAGAGTCTCTTGCGACCCGAGAAATCGATCGAGTTGAAGGCGTAGCTCGGTGAAGTATGTATTCCAACGCCGTCTTCAGGAAGCCACAAATGCATATGTGTTTGTATGCATACCGCCACGAAGACTACATTCAAAGTTGTATGGCAGGTGTTGGTGACGATGTCAGTCTGGCTCAGGTGAACCGCACACCAGTCGGACCAGCTACATGCACGATATATCATAGTCTAGATTCGGTAAAGAAATAGCTCTTTGATAGCAACGAAGACTGCAATA
This sequence comes from Carpinus fangiana, assembly GCA_006937295.1. Taxonomy (NCBI): domain Eukaryota; kingdom Viridiplantae; phylum Streptophyta; class Magnoliopsida; order Fagales; family Betulaceae; genus Carpinus; species Carpinus fangiana. The sequence goes on along the minus strand of VIBQ01000013.1, from coordinate 1,663,935 downwards.
GGATTGCAATATATAAAGAGCTAGTAGCCGGGCTCTCCAATCAAGTTATATACCCCCTCCACAAAGCAGGGTCCACAAAGTCTTATCGATTGCATATTCACCTTGGAACTTTTTTCGAGCAGGTCAAGCAATACGCTTTGCTTGCACGCGACGAGCTATGGCGACGACTCCAGCTGAGCAGCAGCATCCTGCTACGTCCGAAGGAATAGTCAAGCTAAACGAGCGTCTCGATCAAATCCGATCGCAGCCAAAGCAGCAAAATCAGCAGCAGACGGGAGTGGTCCTCTCCGCCGTCGAAGACACCCTCCGCGACGACCAAAAGACCGAATTCACACCCACCGCATACTTTGCCGCCCTCCTCTCGCTCTTGAACCAATACGTCTCGGCAGCCGGAATCGTTAATAAAGACGTTGCGACCGCTGTTGTTTACCTCCTCGACCTCGTCACCCCCCATGTTCCCACACCTCTACTCCGCTCAAAGTTTGAGCCCATCCTCACAAGCTTGGCGCCATCCTTGACACATCCCGACGCCGATGCGCCTTTCTTGAGGTCTGCAATCGGGTGCCTTGTGTCCCTGCTGGTCGTGCAGGACAACCAAGCATGGGCTCGTCCGCAGAGTCAGGTGGGTCCTCGGCAAGCAGCGGCTGGCTTGTTGAATCTATCGGTCGATCACAGGCCAAAGGTCAGGAAGCGGGCCCAGGAGGGACTAGCAGTAGTGCTACAGAGCAGACCGCCAGGTCCTTCTCGAGATCATCCTGCCGCAGAGATGTGTGCAGAGACTGCGCTGCGTGGATTTCAGAGCCTAGCCACCTTATCTGGACAATCCAAGAAACAGCGTGGCGAGCACGAGCACGAGCCAGAGCTGATTCATACCATGCAGCTGATCAAAACTATTGCCTCAGCCTCAGGTGGTTGGCCTGCTCGGAGTCTTGACTCTCTGTGCGAGGTGCTCTTCGCCGTGGCCCGCTCCAAGAGCGAGTTCCTGACAATGACTGCTTTTGACGTTTTCGAGGCAATTCTCGCTGGTATGGCCAATGAAGATTCATCAGACAAGATTGCCCGTCTACTGGATGCCATTACGGAGTTGCAACCCTCTCAAAACGATACACAGCTGCTTCCGCCTTGGATAGCCATAATCTCAAGAGGGTATGACGTCTATGCGCAGGTGGAGCCGGATGAAGCATTTCAGAAGCTTCCAATCGTGTTTGAATCTATAGCCGCCTTCATGGCCTCTCCATCATTCAATATCCGGATATCCGCGTCCGAGTGTTTGGTATCATTCATGGTCAATTGTGTCCCACCGAATGTGCTCCTTGAACCATCGGTGTACGATGAAAAGACTCTGGAGAAGCTGGCCGCTACTGCCACGAACCTGTTCAGTGTCAAGTATCAATCAGCCTGGATGGAAGTTTTCACCGTTCTTGGAGCAATGCTGGAAAACCTGAGATGGCAGTCCTGGCCTCTATTGTCCAAGCCTTTAGCCACAGTTGGTGAACTGAGATCAAATGAGTCGTTTGCGGGCAAGGATGCCGCAGATGCTGTTATATCAAAAGCGATCACAGCTATAGGTCCCGATCGCGTGCTTGAGGTTCTGCCTCTAAATCTCGCAAAGTCTGTGCCAGGCCAACCTGGCCGAGCGTGGATGCTTCCCTTGCTGCGTGACAACATTTCAAACACAAGGCTAGGACATTTCAAGAAAGAACTGGTGCCTCTAAGCGAATTGCTCTTTCAAAGAGTAATGGCAGCAGGCGAACAGAAGACTATGGAGACCAAGATCTTTGAGACTTTGGTGCAGCAAATTTGGGCATGTCTTCCTGGATACTGCGATCGCCCTCTAGACCTACAAGAAGCTTTTGATCAAGCCTTTGCAGAGATGATCTCCAAGCTACTTTACCAGCAACCGGAAATGCGCTTAAGGTTGTGCCAAGCTTTGCAGAATCTGGTGGAGGGGTTCAAGGCGGTCGCTTCAACCGATGAGGCTGAGCCCGAAGATTTAATACTCCAGGGTAGGATCTCGCGAGCAGATGCCCAGAAGGCTTTAGACTATATGTCAACGTTTTCGTCCAACATGTTAGCTGTTCTGTTCAACGTCTATGGCGAGACTGCCACTGGTCAACGAGGCCCGATTCTCGCCTGTGTCGACGCTTTCCTCAGCATCACCAAGCCCGCTGAGTTGGCAGAGACCTTTGCTCGAGTGAGTGAAATGCTCGACTCTACCTTGAAGGAAGCCAATGCGGCCGAAAAGCCTACCAAAGCCAACAGAGACCAGAAGAATACAGGTGTAACTCCCATGACCCATGCTTTGATGGACATTGTGGTTGCAATGTCAATTTACATTCCTCGGGACAGCTTTCAATCTCTTTTCGGCATTGCATCTGCGCTCATTACGCAGAAAGCAGAGCCACAATTGCAGAAGAAGGCGTACAAGCTCATTCCTCGATTGAGTTCTTCAGAGACTGGTGTGTTGGCGTTGACCGAGCGCGGCGTTCAACTTCGTCAGATGCTTATTGACAATGCCGAAAACACTGTGGTACCCGCCCGCAAAGATCGCTTGAATGCAATTGCTGAAGTAGTAAGAGTACTCTCTCCTGACGAGCTTTACTTCATTCCTAGTGTGCTACCCGAAGTCATTCTTTGCACAAAGGAGACCAACGAACGTGCCCGGGAGGCTGCTTTCGATTTGATTGTCACCATGGGCGAAAAGATGCAAGAAGGGGGTACCATTGACAATTCCAAAGTCACTCACATGGCTGCAGATGCCGCACCTACCACTGCTTCTATTGATGAATTCTTCACAATGCTTTCTGCAGGTCTCGCAGGCACAACGCCTCACATGATTAGCGCCTCCGTGACTGCGCTCTCTCGCGCCCTCTATCAATTCAAAGACTCACTATCGGAACCTGCAATTACTGACATTGTTCAAACAATGGATCTCTTTCTCAAGTCTCCCACTCGGGAGGTGGTTCGCTCAGTCCTCGGATTCATCAAAATTTGCGTCATCTCCCTCCCGATTGAGATGATGACGCCGCGCCTTCACTCGCTCGTCCCAAGCCTCATGACATGGTCTCACGAGCACAAAGCCCATTTCCGCGCCAAAGTCAAGAACATCCTCGAGCGCATGATTCGCCGCTACGGCTTCGCCGCCGTCGAAGCCCACTGCCCTCCCGAAGACAAGAAGCTCATCACCAACATCCGCAAGACGCGCGAGCGCCGCAAGCGCAAGCGCGCCACCGATGGCGAAGAAGGCGACGACGCCGCCGCCAGCAAGTCCCAGCCCCAGCACGCCAAGTACGGCAACGAGTTCGACGAAGCCATCTACGGCAGCGACGACGACTCGGCCGCAGGTTCCGGCTCCGACGACGACGCCGCGGGCGCCGGCGTTGCATTGCGCGCGCAGAACGGTGGTAAGGCACGCAGGACGCAGCAGGCCTTCATACACGAGGACGGCGACGAGCCGCTCGACCTGCTCGACAAGCGCTCGCTCGCGCACATCTCATCGACGCGTCCGCTCAAGGCGCGGCAGACGCCTGGTGCGACGCGTCTCAGTGGGCGGTCCAAGGTTGACGTCGAGAGCGGCAAGCTGCTGCTTGGCGCGGACGGCGATTCGGATAGCGACGCAGAGATGGGCGGGGCCGACGGTGGGGAGGGTGTGAGCCTCGAGAGCGGGATCAATGCGTATGTGGATGCGATCCGGAGTCGGGATGCGCCGCAGAGGGGTCAGAAGGGAAAGCTGAAGTTTACGAATAAGCCGCGAGGTGGGTTTGATGAGGATGACGAGGATGGCGATGATGGAATGGAGGTGGACCAGGCGCAAAAGAAGCCCAGGCCGAGCCCGGGCAAAGGTGAGATTGCTAGGGGTGGTGGGAGAGGCCGTGGTGGGGGCAAGTTTCCGCAGAGACGAGGGTTGGGTGTGGAAAAGAGTCATGGGAGGGGTGGAGCGAAGAGCCCTCGCGGACGAGGAGGGTTCGGTGGACGGGGCGGAGGAAGAGGTCGTGCGCGTTGAGCAAGATATTAACCATCAATATATCAAAGGCAGTTTTACCATTCACAGCGTGGTATATGACAACGAGGATTTCGGTGCATCCCTTCTCTTTTAGTGCTACAGTACCTGTCCCCCCGATATGAGTATCCCTAACGCCATAGTGTGGAGAACAATCGTACATGCAACTTCAGCCAACATCAGCCAATGCCGTGGGCTCTCCGCCCTCGACTCTCATGTCCGCCGCCTGCGCCCTCAAGCCCTTCATGATGGTCTTGCCATCGCCCAGCGGACCCCAGTCAATGTCGTCACGCGTTCGCAGCAGCGCCTCAATCCAGCTTAGCTTTACGTCCCAATACGTCTGCAGGAACCCTGTAAACTGGCTGGGCAAAGCGTGCTTGTCGACATCGATCAAGCCGAGCATGTCGTTGACGGCAACCCACTGCGCCTTGAGGCCGTTGTCCTCGAAGAATGGCCAGCGTCCGAAGAAGGCAAACACCGTCTGGATGTCCTCACGCATCTTGCCGGTGTAGTCATCCGTAAAGCGACGGAACTTGGCACCCTTATTGCGCACGCAGCCCAGGTACGTCGTGAGCAGCTGCTTAGCAAGGTCCTCGACGAGCACCTCCATGAGCGTAGGGTGCAGACGCTCCGCATAGTCGCCAAAGTAGTCCTCAAAGGTCGTGACGATCTGGCCCATGCCCTTCTTGGTGTACCAGACGGGGGTGAAGAACTCGGTCATGATGGTGCGGAAGTCGACGGCGAACATGAGGCGCGAGAAGACGGAGATGCACAGCACGCCGAGATCCGTCATGCTCTCGCGCATCGTCTCGAACTTCTCGGCGCCGGTGCCGTCGACGTAGTCGCGCGACACGACGCTCTCGTAGTCGAGCTGCCACGCGCGCAGGTAGCCCGGCTGCCCGCCGTTCTCCGAGTCGTCGACGATCGAGGCAATCTGGTCGTTGGCCAGCGCGACCAGCCAGTCCTGCAGGCCCTCGATGCCGTCGTAGTCGAGGCTGGGGCGCGCGTAACGCTCCAGCTCCGCGTTGATCAGCCCGGACCACATGTCGGTGCGCGTCTTGAGCGCGCGGTACATGGCGTCGACGACGCCCTCGGTCACGTCCTGCAGGTCCGAGGTCGAGGAGACGACGAGCTGCTCGCGCAGCATGCGCCACATATCGGCCAGCGTCTTGGTGCGGCGGTGGCCGTGCTCGTCGTCCTCGTGCGCCAACTCGTCACGCGACACAAATGCCTCGCGGTCCGTCTTGTTGATCTGGTTCATCCATTCCTCGACCTTGTCGACGATGAGCTGGCGGTACTCGCGCACCAGGTCGCTATCCTCGCCGCCGGGTAGAGTCGGGTCGAGGATGTCTTTGGTGGCCACGCCGAGGCGCGCCATCTTGTTGTAGTACTTGTCCTTCCAGTGGATTATTGCGAGCATGTGTGTGGGGTTGCAGTCTTTGTCTGTAGCACGAGATGAGAGCCAGTCATACATTAGCTCGTGGTAAATCTTGACGTAGGTGCGGAAGATCTTCCACTTCTTGGGCATGAGCTTGACCATGCCCATCTTGACGGTATTGAGATCGTTGAAGTACCAACGAACGCTCTTCTCAAGCTTGTCGGGGTCTTCCATAAAAGTTTGATTAGATTCATCGATTTTGCCTTGGGCGGCGAGTTTGATAGCCTCAAGGAACTTGTCCTTGTACCCACGAAGCTCGTTCGGTCCTGTAGCCAAGGATTGAAATCGCGAGGCGAGGTCTTTGAACTCTCGCTGCGCATCCTGAAGCTCCTTGATGCGGTTGTCAAACTTCTCTTCCTCTTCAATGACAATGGCAAGCCGAACGACAAGGCTGTCGTTGCCTCCTTGAACGAGTGGGATAAGGTTGATGCAGGCGGCGCCAACGTGGTCGTCAAAGTCATCAATGGCATCGTCGAGGCCCTTGAAGTGATCCTCGAGGGTTGCGCTGAGAGAATGGTCGTTTGTCTTTTTGATCTGATCCATGGCATCGTCGCGAATGTTGCGTAATTGCGTGATGCCATAGTGAATCTGAATCAGGTTGGGTTGAGTCTCAAGATCTTGGTCATCGTCATCGATGAGACTAAGGACGTGCTTCAGCTTCACGTCAAAGCTCTCTATGTTGCTCTTCATGGCCTCGACTTGGGCAAAGTTGCGGTGGGCCTGTGCCACGGCATTGATCTCTGGGAAGTCGCGAATCAAAGTCTGGGCTTCGGCACACAGCTTGTCTATCTTCATCATCTCGTCCCTGATCTGGTTCGCTATTGCTTGGCCGTCTTTGATCGAGGTCATGCCGGCCTGGGTGAGTTGTAGTTGCTCCTTGAGCCCGATCTTAAGTTGCGCATCGACCGCGGCCTTCTTGCGCGTAAAATCTGACTTCAAAGCGGGAATCTTGTCGAGGTCATCGGGCTGGCGTAGCAATTCCGCGAGCCGGAGGGTGGTAGAGTCTCCATCGTTCATGTCGCTGGCCTCAGCACTTGAGTGCCGCGGAGGGAGAGCTTGTGGGTTATGTCTGGTGGAGGTGCCGAGTGAAGTGGCCTCGTGGCAGGAAGCGGCGCATCTCACTTCCCACGGTTGCGCTGAACCTGGGCGTGTCTCAGGCGAATGGGTCGTGACAAAGCTGTGGTAAGATAGCTGAGCTCACTCACCTTGTCGCGTGGAGACGGTGCCGTAGCATACGCGGCCTTGGCGTATGAGGGGAGGCCCTCCTTTTTGGGATCTTGGCTACACATGATTGTGTTGCCGGACAGCCCACTACGGTCCATTGTCAAGCTTGGAATGGCGATTATGGTATATATCACTATGTTCGTCGCCCACTCTTGCCTCCTGCCATGCTTTTACGCGGCCGAGTCTTCCGCTTAGCAGCTGAGAGAGGAGCTTTGTTGCTCATGAGCCAGGCACCCATGGGGCGTCGCGCACCAATGAACCTGCCATTGGGGCTGAAGATTTCAACTTCGGGATATGACCCTTCGCTTGAAGGCGTCTCCGATTCGTCCTCGACGCTGTCGCTCTCTTCATGCGCCTGCACGCCGTGATACGCACTGCGGCGGACCTGCGTCACCAGCTCGACCCAGCCAAGACTCTCCACCAAGATATCCGTAGAGAGGACTCTGAACGGTAGACGATCCACCTTCAAGTCGACTGCGGACCGGCTGGTCAATGGTCCGGTCCGGGCTTTCGTGACATCCCATTTCAGGGGGAACCGCCCCGCTGATTGTAGGCTGCTCATGACACCGTCTTCCGCGATGATGCTGGAGACGGGGGCTTTCTCGCCGCTGGCCATGTTCTGAGCCTTTTCGGTGGATGTCAAGTGAACTTTGATCGGCACAAACGGATATGCCATGACGATCAAATCCTCGTTCACTGGAGTGATTCTGACCAGACCCCCGATCAGCAAAGACTGCCCGCATTTGATTGTGTACTGCTCTGGCGACACACGTGACCGCATGACCAAGTCCTGCCTATGCTCCGGTCGTACAAGCGTTTCGAGATCGCCACGAGCCAGTCCTGGCAGATCGATTAGCTCTCCCTTGCCATCACCGAACGGTATCCGGATGGGAGACGCAGTCGTGCCAGGCAGTGATGACACTGTCGGCATCACCGGAAAAGGTACTTCCTTCCTTGCTGGAGGGAGCATGAAGGTTTCATTGTCCGAGTCTTCGACCACAAGATCCGACACGCCTGGACCTTGCTCGAGAGAGTTGTGGTCGACGCGTCGCGCAGCGCTGCGGAGTGCATCGAAATTTATGTCCTCGGCTCGTCCCTTGGGAAAGACAACCTCGAATAAATTGCTCTTGCCCACGTTGACCTTGCCCACCATCCACCCAGCGCCCCCACGTTGCCATATGTCGGCCTTGACTTCTCGTGTCCACCATCCGCGCTTGGCGCTGACGCAGCGTACGTTGCCCAAGCGCACGTTGCGGCCGCTCCTGCCGAGAGCATCGCGTAGAACATTAATCAAATAAGGCATGAGTGTGTCCACTTGATGCTTCTTCGGAGCTAGCAGATCGGATCTTGTAATGATGAAGCTCATCTCCATCTTGCGGCCGTGTCTCCACCCTGTATGCTTTGCTCTTCGGTTCTTTGACCTTTGTGGCGAGATGTCGAGAACCCTCTGTATGTTCGGGACCAGCGACATGGGAAAGTCGGCGGCATCGAGGACATGGTAGACGTGGTTGTGCTTGTACGGAGATTCGGCGATGGTGTCCTCGATAGACTCGAGAGAGGGATGGTGGATCGGGGCACCTTTGTGGTGATGCAGGAGCTCATGACATCTGTCACACAAAGGCATATGCTGATCCCCGTTTGGTGCTCCAGTTGAGATAGCGTCTTTGCTAGACCCAATTGACTCCAAGAGCTGGGGCGTAGCTTGCATCAGAGCCTGTTGGTACATTTCATCTTCCTCCGAAGGGAGGACAGGCTCCGTCGTTGCTCCTGAGCGGATGAAATTTGCCACAGCTCGTCTCTTCACATTGAAGTAGCCGGGATCATCAGGTTCAACATCTTGTGCCAAAGCACCACATCCTGCGCAAGCCCCCAGATGGGCAAGACTTGGTGTACTCTTGCTCGGCGCTTCATCGTTGTGACCACGTGCAAGCTGACCGATAGGCTCTCGTGTGTCTATTCGGAGCCCTGCAGCATCATCGTTCTGCAGATGGAGACGCGACGGATGCGATTGACTGTTGGAGGTTGAAGCGTGACGGAAAGGCTGCTTCGAAGGTGCTCGGCAGACCGGCAGCCAGCGCCGGCTAAGATGAAGTCGAGGGGGAGCTCGCCTGGTGACGGCGAGCATAGTGTTGAGGCCATGCCGAGACATAGTCACCAAAGGCAGCAAGGGCAATGGACTGCCAAAGAGGCGGCTGAATGGATGGAAACAAAATAATTGCGCACATGCGGACGCCGATCCAGGGTCCGGCGTGGCCGAGCTCCCGCCGGCCGAGGGAGCTCTCCGATTGCTTCTCGTTCATTTTACCCGGCCTGGTTGCTAGGGCCCTAGATATTCTCTGTGTCATCTGCTGGCCTTCTGCACACTACTCTCCTTGTCTTCGCATCAAGTCTTTCATTGCTGTCCATCATGTACTCGCTGTCGAGAGTCGCCGTCCGCCAGTCTGGCCTGCGCGCCGTCCGAGCCACCGGCCTGCGCGCCGCATCCGCATGGGCCAAGGTGCCGCAGGGGCCCCCGGATGCCATCTTGGGCATCACAGAGGCCTTCAAGGCCGACAGCCACGCCGAGAAGATCAACCTGGGCGTGGGCGCCTACCGCGACGACAAGGGAAAGCCGTACGTTCTGCCCTCGGTCAAGACGGCCGAGAAGAAGGTCCTTGACGCCAATCTCGACAAGGAGTACGCCGGCATCACCGGCGTGCCTGCCTTCACAAAGGCCGCCGCTCTGCTCGCCTACGGAGCCGACTCCAAGGCCATCGCCGAAGACCGCGTCGCCATCACCCAGTCCATCTCGGGTACGGGCGCACTCCGCATTGGCGGCGCCTTTGTCGAGCGCTTCTTCCCCGGCGGCAAGACCATCTACATCCCCACCCCGTCCTGGGCAAACCACAACGCCGTCTTCAGCGACTGCGGCCTTAAGGTCGAGAAATACCGATACTACAACAAGGACACCATCGGGCTGGACTTTGATGGCATGGTGGCCGATCTGAAGGCCCTGCCCAAGGGCAGCGTCGTCCTGCTGCACGCCTGCGCCCACAACCCCACCGGCGTCGACCCGACCGAGGAGCAGTGGAAGGCCATCAGCGACGTCATGAAGGAGGGCGGCCACTACCCCTTCTTCGACATGGCCTACCAAGGCTTCGCAAGCGGCGACACCAACCGCGACGCCTTCCCCGTGCGCCACTTCATCAGCGAGGGCCATGAGCTGGCGCTGTGCCAGTCCTTCGCCAAGAACATGGGCCTCTACGGCGAGCGTGTGGGTGCCTTCTCCATCGTGTGCGAGTCGGCAGAGGAGAAGAAGCGCGTCGACTCGCAGCTCAAGATCCTCGTGCGCCCGCTCTACTCCAACCCGCCTGTGCACGGAGCCCGCATTGCGTCGACGGTGCTCAACGACGCCGCTCTGAACCAGCAGTGGCTGGGTGAGGTCAAGGGCATGGCCGACCGCATCATTGAGATGCGCGCTCTGCTCAAGAAGAATCTGGAGCAGCTCGGCAGCAAGCACGACTGGAGCCACATCACGTCGCAGATTGGCATGTTCTGCTACACCGGGCTCAAGCCGGAGCAGATGGACACGCTCGCAAAGGAGGTACGTTCTGACACACCACCACCACCACCATCACCACCACCATGGTCACGATGAAAGCTAACGCGCAGGCAGCACTCTGTCTATGCCACAAAGGACGGCCGTATTTCCGTGGCAGGCATCACCTCGGGCAACGTCAAGCGCCTGGCCGAATCCATCTTCAAGGTGACGGGCTAGGGCGCACCTGGCGGTCTGGACCAATCTGTACAGTATGTAGACTTTTGCCAAGCATCGCGGTGGAATTCCCATTATATGGTTCTGGATAAAAGGAGAGGGAGACGGCGAGCGTTGCTAGTTGCGACGAATGTTATGAAATGCACTCCCCTGAATTTTCACGGCGTGTCTCCACCATGCCAAACACTTTCTCTTGACGTTGGGCACGCAGACTTGGTCCGAGCATGACGGCGTCTCCGGTGCGCCGTCCCGCAGCCCGGGCGCCGAGCAGTGTGGAAATCAAAATCGACGTCACGGAGCTTCGATTCTGGAACCCTCACCAGCTCGAGTCCGACCACCCTGTCCTAAAGCCGTGCGCCTGCTTCCCCACCCGCAGCCTCTTGACTCCTACGCACCTTGCCCCCTCGCGCAATCATACCCCTCAACTTTCTTCTTACCGCCTACCTGGACTGCGCCCTCGCAGCATATCTTGTTACTAGCCCCGCACCACGGAGCCGAGCGCTGCCCCTCTGATCACGAGCTGCTCTGCTTGTTGCACCACGATCAACTCCGCCCACACCCTAGGCCTCCTACCAACAATCTCTTCGGGTCGAGACCAGCTTGTTACAGCACCACACCCTCTGTTATCACTCTGACACTCTGTGTGCCGACCTCAACCACCTATATCTTTTGATTTAGCTAGTCCTGGTGTCAAGCACAACCAGTCAACATGGTACGCTTTGAAGACTCAACGCTGCCATCGCAAGAATGCTGACACGCCCGATGTGAAGAGTGATGACGCCCTTCTTGCGCATATCGAGAGCTCCGATAGCATCGATTCTGCGACATTCCAGCAGATTCTAGAAATGGATGACGATGATGAGGATAGAGAATTCAGCAGGAGTATCGTCTACGGCTTCTTCGAGCAGGCAGACACTACTTTTACGGAGATGGACAAGGCTCTGTGAGACTCGCAAGTCCATCGCACACACACGGCCCCAGCTGACTTTCCCCTCCAGCGACGACAAGGACCTCCTCAAACTTTCCGAGCTCGGTCACTTCCTGAAAGGCTCCTCAGCCACCCTTGGGCTCACGATTGTGAAAAATGGGTGCGAAAAGATACAAAACTATGGCAAACTACTTGACGAGACAGGAAACAAGCCCCTGCCAGAAGACCAGTGCCTGAAGGAAATCGAGGTGGAGCTGCGTAAGATACGGGAGAACTATGTCAAGGTTGAAAAATCTTTGAAGAGATTCTACGATGACTGATGGGCTCTCCTGCGCTTAGCCACTGAGTATGAGCTTGGAGGGGGGTTTGAAATGGCGCAAGGATGGTCACAGTGGTGCCCTGATTCTGCGGTAGGCACCGCAGCTAGGCGCCGTAACGAAGAGACAAATTGGCAATGACACGCGGCAGATGTAGATTCGTTCCAACAGCTATGCCATGCACAGCCATTTCTCCCTTCCAGATCTTGAATCGGCGCCGGTAAAGATGCAATCCTCAGCGCACCCTGTAATTCAGCCTGACCACGTCACGGTATTCCACGACCCGTGACTCATTGCACTGGGGTATGGCCTGCATGTTGCCATGCGAACCAATATCACAGATAGCACATGCTTTTGATGAACCCTCGATCCGCAAAAATACCTTCCTCCGCAGGGTTTCGTCTTTCACCACTTGCATCGAACCTCGTTCAAAAGCTCATGGCGAGACTCCAGCCTGTAAACACGAGCCAGACCTCGGCACCTCGACGAACACCACTGACGCATTTTTTGTGCGTGCCACTCATCAATGATGCATCGAGACCGATCTTTCGGAGGTCGATCAGGCAGTTGAGAGAACACCTCGTCTCTCACGCTGGGGACGCCAGCTATCCTGACAGCTGCCACATCAGACCAATTGGGTCCCTTCATCTCACGCTAGGCGTCATGAGCCTGACCTCAGCCGATCGAGTGGAAGCGGCTGTGCAATTGCTCAGAAGCCTTGACGTGATGCGACTTCTGCGCGAGGCATCGCGCGCGATCTCAACTCGCACCCAGGGGCAGCTGGAGTCATGTACCGCAGCTCATTTCAGCCTTAGTGTCGGTGTGAGAGGCCTTGAAGCCAAGCCGCCAGCAACGAATACTACAGTGTTATGGGTACCTATGACCGATCCACGGTTGGAAGCATTTTGCCTGCACCTGCGGCAGGCTTTTCAAGACGCTGGTTTCATACTGCCGGAGAATAGACCGCTCAAGCTTCATGCTACGATCATAAACACCATATACGCAAGAAACAACACAGAAAGAAGAGCGGGGGGTCGTGCCCAGATCCCTCGATTTGACGCTAGATCCCTCATACACGACATGAGCGAGCACGTATGGGCGGACAATGTCGCCCTAGATAGGGTAGCTATCTGCAGAATGGGGGCTCAGGTGATCAAGGACAGTGCCGGGCGGGCTGTTGACGAGGCATATGACGAAGTCGCTGTAAAGCAACTACCCAGAAATTGAGATGCTGTTGGATCGAAGTAAACTTCGCGACGGTATAAGGTCTGATAAGTGCCACTACAGTTGAAACTTCAAGAGAAAACAACTAGAGTAGCGGCTTGGGAGAAGGGCGAGTCGTTAAAGGGTCTGGCCTACCGCGTCATGCGCCAGGCGCTGCGCCTAGCTGCTGTCACCGCAGGCGGCAACAATGCACATGCCCCACACATCTTTCAATCTTTTACCTTGTCTGACCTCTCTGCCCTTTCGTCGGTTAGACAAATCAATTTGAATCTGCTTATCTGCCTCATCATACTCGCCAGATGTTTCGAGCCGCCCAAGTCAATCCCTTCGATGAGGCTGTTGGTATGTCTTGCCTTGAGCCTTGTGTTGGTCTACTGCTCCAGTACCCCTGCTGACTTGCTGCGCGTTCCAGGCAAAGCGACCGATGAGAACCTCACGTCCGAGAACTGGGCTTTGATCCTCGATGTGTGCGACAAAGTCGGAGCTGAGGACACGGGTGGACGAGATGCAGCTGCCGCCATGATCAAGCGGCTCGCGCACCGTAACGCCAACGTCCAGCTGTACACACTCGAGCTAGCAAATGCTCTTTCTCAGAACTGTGGACCCAAGATCAACAAAGAGCTTGCTTCAAGGAGCTTCACCGATGCACTTCTGCGACTGGCTGGCGACCGCAACACCCATACCCAAGTAAAGGCAAAGATTCTTGAGCGTGTGGCAGAGTGGGCCGAGATGTTCTCCAAGGACCCAGATCTGGGCATAATGGAACAGGCTTATATGCGCCTGAAATCTCAAAGTAGGTTACACTCATTGCGTTCTGCAGAATTGCTCTGACCAGCTCCCAGATCCAAACCTACAGCCACCGTCTAAGCCTTACAAACAGGAGATCACGGACATGGATAGGCAGAAAGAAGACGATGAGCTTCAAATGGCGCTGGCGCTTTCGGTTAAGGATAAGAATAGCTCGAGCAGTGTCGCTCCAGAGGGTGAGTCGACAGCGGCGGGAGCTACGCAAACACAGCCAACACAGCAGTCTATGCCTACCGGGACCACAGCTGCTACAGTATCGCGAGTGCGCGCACTATATGATTTCCAACCCTCGGAACCCGGCGAATTGCAGTTTTTCAGAGGTGATATTGTTGCAGTGCTGGAGTCAGTGTATAAAGATTGGTGGAAGGGCTCTTTACGTGGGCAGACAGGTATTTTCCCACTGAACTATGTGGAAAAATTGCAGGATCCCACGCAAGACGAGCTTCATCGGGAGGCACAGATGGAGGCGGAGGTGTTTGGAGAGATCAAGAATGTGGAGAAGCTTCTCGCCCTCCTGAGTACAAGCTCCAACGACGTAAACGCCAGGGATAACGACGAGATCACATCTTTATATCACTCAACACTCGCCATACGGCCAAAGCTCATTGAGCTCATTGGAAAGTACTCCCAGAAGAAAGACGACTTCACTCAACTGAATGAGAAGTTTATCAAAGCTCGCCGCGACTACGAAGCTTTGCTCGAGACATCCATGTCACATCCGCCCCCAAATCAATATGGGCGCCCCCACCCACCACAACAGCAACAACAACAACAACCGTATGGTTATGGTGCACCTCCACCCCAGTCTGAGCCGTACGGTCAACAGCAAGGCTACGGCTACCCTCCTCCACAACAAATGTCTCCACCTCCACCACAAGACCATCAATATCCTCCTCGTAATGGACCGGCCCCCTTCTACATGCTGCCGCCCAACCAGCAACAGGCGGCTCAACAACAGCCTCCCCCAGAACATGCGCCACAGGTGAACACGCAGCCCGGAGGGTACCCTCCCGCCCGTCAAGCTTCCACCACCAGTCGTCATTCTGTGCAAGAACTTGCGACTTCAGCTTACGATTCGCCTGCGGCCTCGCGTCCGGTCTCGGACTACAATACAGGAATTGTGCCTCAGCACTCAGGAAATCCATACCCTGCACCACTTCAACCAGGTGGAGGTTTCAATGCCCAGCAGCAGCAACAACCCCCACCACAGCCACAACATCAACCACCTGCACAGCCAGCTTATGCTCCACCTGGCGCCCCGACAAGCCCGATAGGTCAACCGCCTCCTCAACATTATCAACCTTATCAGGCTCAGCCTCCTGCGGCAACAGGCGGAGGCGACGACGCAAGCGACTATTATCGTTAAGGTTGCTTTCGTGGCCTCCATTAGCTTTGCGTGAGGCAGTGATAGGTAAGGATAGTGGGAAAGTAGTGCATACTTGGGCGGTACTTTGTAAGTAGGACAGTGAATATACCCGAGGAAGCAAGCATCATCGTCACAGATCAAGCCATTGTTAAGGATGTCATTTTTTAGTCTTCCCAGGTGTAGTCGAGTGATCGACTAGTAGCACTGCGTAGAATGGACAGATAGCGCGCAGAGCATTCAACTCGACATGTTTAGTGGCCTCTCGAACGAACCAGGTCCAGTGCTGCGGAGGCCGAGATAAATCACGTGTCGTAGAAGTTGACCTCGCAGTCATGGTCGTCACAGGAGCTATTCCTTCCATTTTGCTTCCATCAGTCCATCTATGTTTTTGATGTTGCGTTCCTCGAGAGCCCTGAGCACGACGGCCGTGGCCTCAAGGTTTCCTGGCGCGACTCGCGTCGGCTATCGCATCGTGCAAGATTGGTCAGATCCACAGGCTAGCCGCTATATGGCACTTGCAGAGTATAGCCACTCAGCAAACTCCAACCATATACGAAATCTGCTGATACTTTAAGGAAAGACGAGATAATAAAATGTTCGTGGTAAAACATGTTCAAGAGTCTATATTTGTTCAGGCTTTGCGGATCAAAGCACGCCTTGGAGACTGCCAATTCGTCCGCTTACCCCTGGATACTGTCGCAGAGGAGAGAACCATTATATATGAGCACATGACCGATACACTCTTCAATCTTGTTTCATGCTATTCGCTTGCTTTGAACCAATGCAAACAGATTTTACACGTTGTTCTGCAGGGTCTACATGAGATGCATTCGCGAAATGTGGTGCACGCTGGTAAGCCATGGCCTTGAACTACAACTTTGCCCATCTACAATGTCTGATCACGAGCAGACCTGAAGCCAAACAATGTTTTGGTTGATTTTTCTGTTGGAGAAGACGGCAATGTTTCCATCACCAGGATCAAGATTGCCGATGTCGACGATGCAGTCATCCTGCGACAACGTCAAGCCATTGCTACCACTGTGGGCAACGTCTGGTGGCGCAGCCCCGAAGCGCAGCTCGGGACACGCATACGAGCGCCTACAGACATCTTCTCTTTTGGTCTTGTGGTGCGTCGTCCTACAGTCTACTTTCTTGGTATACTGATGAGATCGTTAGTGCGCGTTCGTTCTGCTTGGACAGCCTATTCTCCTCATCCCCGAACACGCTCTCGTGCCAGATGTTGACAAAGAATACCAAGTCCTGGATCGGACAATGGAATATTTTGGGCCTTTTCCCCCTTCCCTAAAGGAGAAAGCTTCCGGTGTCCAACGTCAGGTACTAGCCATTATCGAAGACGCTTTTACGGGGCCGGAGATGTTTACGCTTTTGCAAGGCTGGTCAAAGGATCATCTACCCGAGAGTGCAGTTGGGATGCGGCTTGATTTACTTGAGGATCATGGTTTCAAGCGCATTATGAGCAAGGCCATGAAGATGGAACCTGCCGAGCGGGCCACAGTTGACGAACTCCTGGCTGATCCCTGGTGGGAAGATCGAGGAGGGGCTTACAGAAGCGCGTGAGATGAATAGGCGAGATACCAGAAAGTCTTGCCATGCTATCAGCTGCTCAATGGAGTGAGATATCCCCTGTATTTGCTCTTGGAACTCTACAAATTTTTCTCCCAGTCTCAGCAGAATAGTCAGGGAGTCCTCAAAGATCAGCGCACGTGACAATGCTAGGCGCGGATGAAACTCGGCTTCAAGAATCAAATCAAAGCCAGAAATGGTCCAGTCCTGCCGTCTACGGAACAAACAGGAGTCGTTGCGATAGATCTGAATTTTGGCCTCGGGAAGACCATTGGAGATGCGAAAGCGAGGCTCTCGCCCAGCCACGTGAGCTCGGATCAGCTTAGTTAGACCCCTCGGAATAACCGCAGCTACACATCCACATCCCCGCTCTTTGCCCTCCCCAGGCAGGTCAGCAACACAATGGCCGCCATACGCATAGCACCGACGCGTGCAACTCGTGCCCTCAACCTCCTGCGCACGGTCCAGTTCACACACCCTCCCAACTGTCCTTGCCATTCGAATCCGAATCACCACCACCACCATGGCCCTGGTTCTGCTGCCCAGCAGGCACGCCGCGCCCTTGCCACTCCCGTAAATTTCTCCCGGCAGAAAGAGTATGCCTTCCAGATGGCTGCCTCGAACATTCGCTTCGGTCCTGGCTGCACGAAAGAAGTCGGCATGGACTTCAAGAATATGCGTGCGAAGAAGGTCATGATTGTCACGGACTCAACCGTTGCCCAGCTCAATGCCATGAAGCAGAGCGTCGAGGGCCTCGAATCCGAAGGCATTGAGTATGTGGTCTACTCCAAGACTCGTGTCGAGCCCAAGGACACCTCGATCAAGGAAGCCATTGCCTTTGCCAAGCAGCACAACCCAGACGCCTACCTCGCAGTGGGTGGTGGCTCCGTCATTGACACGGCCAAGCTCATGAACCTGTACCACTCGTGCCCAGATGCCGACTTCCTCGACTTCGTCAACGCCCCTCTCGGCAAGGGCCTGCCTATCAACTCTCCACTGTTTCCCCTCATCGCTGTGCCCACCACAGCAGGAACCGGCTCCGAAACCACTGGTACCGCCATCTTCGACCTCGTCTCTAAGAAAGCAAAGACCGGAATCGCCCACCGCAACCTTAAACCCACCCTTGGCATATGTGACCCTCTCAACACTCGTACTATGCCTTCATCTGTGCATGCCTCATCTGGTCTTGACGTGCTTTGCCACTCGCTCGAGTCGTGGACCGCCATCCCCTACCATGAGCGCACGCCGCGCCCCTCAAACCCCATCGAGCGGCCCGCTTACCAAGGCGCCAACCCCATTTCCGACATCTTCTCTCTCCAGTCCCTTCGTAGCACCGTCAAATACCTGCCCCGCGCCGTCAAAGACCCCGATGACTTCGAGGCGCAGTCTCAGATGCTCCTCGCAGCAACCCTTGCCGGCGTAGGCTTCGGCAACGCCGGCGTGCACCTGTGCCACGGCATGTCGTACCCCATCTCCGGCCAGAATCCCGGCTACCACCACGCCGGCTACCAGGTCGACACGCCCATCATCCCGCACGGCGTGTCCGTCGCGGTGACCTCGCCCGCCGTGTTCCGCTTCACCGCTGCGTCGAACCCGGAGCGCCACCTCGCGGCCGCCGAGTGCTTCGGCGTGGACGTCTCGCAGGTCAAGAAGGAGTCTGCTGGCGAGGTCCTCGGCGAGGCGCTGGCCGAGTTCCTGCTCACCCTGGGCGACCAGCCGAGTGGCCTCAAGGCCATGGGCTTCACGGAGAGCCATCTGGATGAGTTGGTTGAGGGCACCATTCCGCAGAAGAGGGTCTTGATGCTGGCGCCGAACTTGGAGGCTGAGGACTTGGAGGTGGAGCGCGAGCAACTGAGGACTTTGTTCCAGCAGTCGATGTAAGACTTGTGGCTCTCTGATGGGCATTTTTGAAAATTGGGACGAGTCCTGTATGACATAGGGAATGCCGACATTAGCATTGTAGTGCAATCTCGAGACACTTCATGTACTGCTACCCAGCCTTCTTCTGTTTGGTGCTCTGAAGTTGCCCTTTTTTTGTGTCCACGGAAAAGGGACTGTGATTGCATGTTGAAATTGTGTAGTAGAGTATGCTAGACTCCTAGTGATGGTACGAATGCCGAACTACATCAATGAGTGCTTCTTTCGAATTTTGGCCAACATGATAATCTTGGCTGCAGCTTGAGGATGGACTCATGATGAGAAATTTCTTTGCCATATATCCTTTCGAAACAGAAAATGAATGAGTGCTCTAATAACCTAGTGATCTCCAGAGTGGCCATTCTGCTAATGATAACACTTGCATTATGATTGCCACATTACAGAAGCGAGCTTCGGGAAAACATCGCTTGATGTGCCATCTGATTTTCAATGTACCAGTTGATAATGGATGCTGTTGAGATTGACAGAATATGTGTAGACATCGTGATTTGTACATATCTATCAGAGTAGAAAGGGCAATAATGTTATAGATGAAATTTGCGAAACACTGTAACATGTGCTCAACATTAGTATGGAGATGCTTTCTGCAATATCGTCTTGACCTGCAATACAATCTCGATTTGTTTGCTGTATAGAGTTTGAAAGTGACAATCTTGCATAGACAATCAGTAAAACAAGTTTGAGTTATTTTGCACTGCAGCGCAATTTTGGATTTCAAACCAGCTATTTCCTTATTGGTTGTATGCTGCTCCAAAATACAGGCCAACATTAGCATGTTGCATGATAGAAATTGATGAATTAGGTAAAATTCGAGGCAGTTGCACACTAGAACTGATTCTTTGGGCGTGGTCAATCCTGACTGGTTTCGTGAGGAATCAAAAGGGGGAAAATCTCCCACCACGGTTAAAAGTTCTGTGAAATTATGTATACCATTGGGGACTCACTTTAGATTCTATGCAATCAGATATGCTCATTGCGAAAGCTCGCAGAATATGCAAAATCGAATTAGTGACGATGCCAAGATAGCATTTGAGGCAGAGAAATGGCTGTCATGACGGACAACAGGCATGGCCAGCCTAACACGTGACGAAGTGTCACGGCGCATTCCCCCCTAGGGAAGCGCCACTACAAGCCCAGTGTACCTAGAGCATGGAGAGATAGGAGATAGAATATCGATAGAGACTAATATCTCCTTCTTGCTGATGCTTGTCGAGTCACGGACCGACTTCTTCATGTGGTCATCGTACGCGAAACGTCAGTCCTGCGGCCCATGCGGGATCTCGACCAGCGGAAGCAAGAGCGGCTCGGAGATGTATGGCATAGCGGGTGCGCGAGGAGCCGAGCCCCGCATTCGAGGCCATACCACGGTCGCTCAGGGGGGAAGACCATCCATTCTATTGGGCGAGGAGCAAACCTAAGGTGATAGCGGCGAGAACTAGCCGGTCAGAGTGGAGGACCGATCTCTCCTCAACCTGGTCCTGCATCTGACGCCTGTATGCCATGCATGAGACCCTGTCATCTAACGTCCGGGATTCCTCCCAAACCAGAGCTATGATCAAAGCAAAGCGTTGGGAGAGCCGGTGAAGGATTAACAACTTGGATGATTCTCAGCCTGCAGCATAGAAGCGATTGCATCCTCTTTCTGTATATGATGACATAGTTAGTGTACGGCGACTCGGATGCTTTATCGAACGCTAAGCTGAAATTTGTCATGAACAAGGAGAAGCTGAATCGACAACTTCGCCTCATTGGAAGATCGCTGGGAGAGACGCTCCCGCGATGCCTGTCGTAGGGTGGGAGCAAGCACACATTCGGGGTTTGTGGCGAAGGGCGAGCATCACATGTCCCCCTTCCAATAGTACTGAGCTTGGGTGGGATTCCCGATGCGTCTTAGCAAAGCCCAAAGGGCGTCACGCCGACTCCACAGTGCCCTATTCCCGAACACGCCGGTGAAGAGTGCGGACAAAGCGAAGCCCCGCTTTCTCCAGCTGCCAAACTTCCCTGGTCGAGAGACTCACCAAGTACCGGGTGTTGCTTTGACCCTCGATGAGAAAGTAGCTGCAGACACATTATCGCCGGAGAATGCCTGATGTCCCAGAACGGCGCTCATTCTCGGGGTAATATTGTGGGGTGGAGTGGCGTATCAAATCGTTTCCGATCCTCAAATTCTCCGACGCTCAGTGCGCGGCTCCAGGACACCATGCACCGCACAGTCTGTGATCTGAAATAGCTTTTTCACTGGGCTTAGTGGAGGTTCGTACCGATGCGCTCAAAGTGCGTTACCATTCGCTGTGCAGCTCCTGTTTTGGGTCAAGGCGGGCGCATCTGCTGCCAATAGGGTTGAGGCTCAGGTAGCTCAACGCCACCAACCAGACTTAGGATTTCTTGCATTAGCCAGTCAGATCATCGATACCCTCTCTTGCCAGCAGATGAGAGTGAAAAGCAGTCAGTTGCCGGTGTCGATCAGACAGGGGTCGACGTATCAGAGAGCATTTTTAAAGCCTGGGAGGCCTGCCCCATCGTAACTTCTTGACCTCTTATCAAACTGCTCTTCACTAGGGCTTTTCGCGTGGGTCCAGTATACTACCTCGTTCCTTTAGCAATATTAGTATTGTTCCAGTCGGCAGATTACCAAATCCAGACATGTCTCTGAAGTCAAAGCTTGAAATGCTCGGAATGAGCCAATACTTTAAAACACTCCGAAACCATGGGATTGGCACATGGGACACCCTTGGCAGACTCACAGAGAGTGACTTGTGAGTATCAGGCAGTACATACGTGCATGAAGCTCTTTTGACAAGAACTCGTGAAGTACATCTCTCGGTATCCTAATAGGTCATCAACGAGTGAGTGATTGGTTACCGTATGCAAAAATTAATCGAGGACCTTGGTGACATAATTCTGCCCAGGACTTGCAAGCTGCGCTGGAGGATAATGCTCCTGTCTCCCGCAAGCGAAAGAAGAGTCGTTCTGGGACCAAGAATTCGCGGATTGTATCCATGTGCCGTACTTGCTGGTTGTACAAGAAACGTCCAGAGGTACGAGATATGAGGCGCCTGGCAGGACCTATCATGCTAATTGACTTTAGATACGCGTTCCGCGGAGGATAGTCGAGAGCGATTGGACCAGGCTGAAGTTTGACAAAGGTAAGCCTCATCCATCGTAGAACGGGGCAGCGTACTAAAGATCCAGGCCAAAGAGGAAAATACCGACAACCCGATTTGGCTCCTACTGAAGTGGAACAAAGGCTTGGTAAAGCCTGGCAAGCTATTCATCCAAGAGTGAAGAGAGTGCTCAAAAAAAGCAACAGAATTGATCTTGCCGAGTCCGACAGAAATATGGCGCGCTATAAATGCAGCAACAAATACCGCCGGTATGCCAAGTACCTTGAGGAGTTTTGTCAAGACCATAAAGATCCAAAGAAAAAATCTTCACAGTCAAACGAGACAACTGCGACTTATTCACGTCCCCGTCGCGAACGCGTCTTCGAAAACGAGGATGACAGTGGTTTGGCCAATGTCCACACCCAGGGACAAGATTTGGGGGTAGGTGCGATGTCTACTTCCAGCTCATCCGCAGTGGCCGTGCCTGATACGATGGTCCGGCACGGTTTCACTCCTAGAAATACTGGAGCTTCATATCAAGCTTCGAGTGAGACCAATCCCTTGGCATCAACGTCGGCTCCAACTCAGTTTCGCTCCGTCGACAGCATGGCTTGGGAACCGACAGAAACACTCTATATCCACAATGATTAGAAGTCCCAAGCTAGTGCTGGAGATGATTTCGTAAGTACGAGAAGAGTCATCGCAACTATGAACCACAAATTCCGAAGATGGACATGGTGGCAAGCAAACGCGAGGGATGGGTCCTGGTGGGCAAGACTAGAGGGCCGGGATACCAGCACTGACGTGTCGAAGACAATCATACCTAGGTGATCTGGTTTTCTGTCGAAATGGATGGGGCATTGTGGCGTCGTCACAAGAAGATCAGCACTCATAGATGCGGAGCAGAAAGGCGACGTGGCAGCTGGTAGCGTGAGGTATACTAAAGGTTGTACAATGTTTGTATAGGAGTTCACGGTTTCCTCATCTTTTGAATTTTCTTCAAAGGCTCCGGGCCGCATTCTAGCCAGCAAGCAATGGCAGATGTCGTGCGTGACCCGGTGAGACAACGTTTGGCAAGCATCCTGTGGTTGCGGCGGACCTATCACGTGATTACCGGAGTGACAGCAAAAATAACCTGATGGCTTCTGTCGCTTAGGGTACTGTGGTTTTCAAGATTACTTGCTTGTTGTGTAGTGTATTTCATCAGACTCTCCATGTAGCAAGCATATCGGTAATGAGCAGTTGCCGGCGAGAAACCCATCATCCGAAAGCGAAAGCTCATTGACGTGCTGGATCTTGGCCCCAAAAGCTCGAACCTCTTCGCGACACATTACATTGCTTCCACAGCGGCCATTCCTTGGCCATTGTCAATCAAAGCTCCCCCCACCTTCAAATTATCCTTACTTCACCTTTTATTTCTCCACAAGCTTTCATTTGAGGCATATACCAGTGATGAATAGGCCTGGACTGAAATCCTCGACAATACCCATTGGATGGCCATTTGGAACACCTTCGTGAACAGATCAAAGTAGCTAATGGTATCCCTGGAAGCTGAGTCGTGGATATGGTATGGTTTTGCCACTGCCATCCTGTTGACACGCGTGTAAGCTGATAGCCTCTCAACGCGTCGACTGTCTTATGTGCTGACTTGCTAGTGTCGCCCGCGCCGTAAAACTCCGCAGCCCGAAGCACTTGCAGAGTGACGACTGGCTGATGCTTGTTGTTCTGGCCTTTTTCACTCTAGAGATCGTTGCTCTCAACATTGTGGATAGGAGTGACACCAATCTTCTTCCCCCGGACTACCTTGATAACCACGTTCTGGACCCGGCTGAGATCCAATTGAGGAGCACAGGTAGCAAGTGGGTTCTCGTTGTTGAGCAATGCCAGTGTGTAGCAATATGGCTCGTCAAAGGCTGTCTACTCGTTATGTATCACCGCCTCACGGAGCACACTTACCCCACACAGCACTTCCTGGTCCAGGTTCTGATCGCCTACGTCGTTGTGAACTTCGTCGTCATGGAACTACTCTATTTCCTTGCTTGGTGTCGACCTTTTCACAATTACTGGGCAGTACCAACGCCGAGTGTTCAATGTAGTGCGGCTATCAATCATTTGATCACGAACGCAGTATTTAACCTGTCATCGGACGTGGCGATGCTGTGTATAGCTCTCCCCATGTTCATCCGGAGCCGCATGCCGCTGCAGCGCAAGTTGACGCTTTGTGCAATTTTTGGGCTGGGAGTCTTCGTCATCCTCTGCGCGGTGCTGAACAAGTACTATAGTTTCACAAACCCCTTTGGCCGTGAATGGGAGAATTGGTATGTTCGCGAAGTCTCAACGGCAATCCTTGTCGCCAATCTTCCGTTCACGTGGGGTCTTGTTCGGAGTCTATTTCGCGTGGACGATGACCAAGCTAGCCAGGCTACTGGGGGCATGAACTCGAGGGCGCGATCGTTCGCAGAACAATCTTCGACCATTGATGGCCGATCAATCGCTTCCAGGGACCGAGGCAGGACAGACTCAGGCATATTCTCGATATTCAAGGGGATCAAGCTTCCCAATCTCAAAGACTCCAGGAAATTCGACGAGCGGCAGTCTTCTATTGTTCATACCCCACCAAATGTTGAATTTGGTAGCAACCGCGTTGATGTAGCGTCCGCGCCTACCAACCATAGGCTCGAGGAATATGAGACTGTATCATATCCAGGCCGGCTACAAACTTCCTCTTGAAATGAAAGACTTTGGATATAGTATTGTTATTATAATGAATGATCTCCATGACCATATTTAATCGTTTTCACTCATAGGGTCCCTGCTTGACCGGCATTCGTAGCAAGACGTCTGATCTCGTCTCCAAAGTCAATTCCCTGCCCTGGCCGCTCGCCAGTCATTGCCGACAGCTTCTCAGGGGTGTCGCATATCAAAAGCTTGCAGAAGAAGCTGCGCCCACTAACATCCTGCTGTTGGTCTTTTTGGCTGCTGGGCAGGGTGGGGTCCAGTTGCATGAGCATGTAACGCACGAAGTCCCACATGAAAAATATCTTGTTTTGGGCAGACCGAGGTGGGGCCGAATCGGTGGAAGAACTATGAAGCGCTATCTCTCCCATGGCAGGATGCTGCGCGAGTGCGTCGATGAGGGAGGTAAGTGCTGCAAATAACCTTGCGAATCCCGGTGCGGCATAGGCTGGCAGCGTAGGCTGGTAGTCGTGGGACGAGGCTTGTTTTACTCCTGCGGCCATTTTTGGGGATGAATTTGAATTGATTTTGGCTGCTCAGGAGTACTTCTTGAATGCTAAACAGTAGGCTATTTATTATATTGTTCCGTTCGATGTATCTGACTCGGCATGTGCGTGCTCTCCTTCCATGTGCATATGTTAAGCGCCCACTGACGTCAAGGCACAATCTGTAGTCTGACTATCGCGCCCCACAAGCAGTATACATAGCTGTTCCTTCAAGGTCCTATGTAGAAACAAAGCACCCTCTGTAGTATTAGTGACGTCACTTCTCAGGAGAGCATGTTTGCTCTTCTGAACACACGCGATGGATTCTTTCTTCTCCAAAGTCCCCAACCCCTTCAAACCCGACAATCCCCCATCCGATAATACCAGGGGTGGCTCATCAGTGGGCTCGCAGAGAAAGCCCAGCATGGTACCCAAAGCCGATAGCAAGGACGAGTCACTCACCACCGTCTTACGCACCCATGTCGATCGAACGAACCTTCTCCTGCTCATAGCAGACTGCACAGATACCATGCGCACCGGCATAATCGATGTATTTGACCCTGAAAAGCTTGCAAGCAAGCCTGAGAAGCCGAATCTTGACGACATCACCTCTGCACTACCAAATCCAGAAAAGAACACAAACAATGTAGAAGACGAAGATGAGGTCGAGGAGCTAGTGCTGATGCACAGACAGCCTTCCAAGGACAGTCTAAAAGCGAACGATGTCCTTGACGCTGATCCTGGGAGTTCAGAAGCGAAGACGGCCATTGAAGAAGCCGAGCAAGCCGACTTGGAAGCTGCATCGGCAGCTAAGGCGGCGATGACCGCTGAACAAAGAGCAGAGGCGAAGCGCAGAGCCGCAGAAGAAAAGGCACGCAGAGACCACGAGATCAGGGTCAAGGAGTGTGCGTCACAAAACATGGTTGACCTAAAGACTGCTGCCCTCGAACACTTTGACGAATGGCGTGCTCACGTCATAGAGCGCATCGGCAACGCAGTGAACCAGCAGGATGGAGGTGCCAGCGAGAAGCCCGAGCAAGAACATCACGATACGCCCGTTACTACTGGTGAAGGCGAAAAGACTACGAAAGAGCAGGAAGAAGCCATTCGGTCCACCGAGGGGGCAGATGATAAAGACGTTAACACTGCCCTTCACAAGCTCTACCCACCACATGAAACTCTGCTGATGAAGCTTAATGCCCCTCATCGCATTCTCATCCTTCATTCTCTGCTGCTCCTCCTTCTTGGTCTCGAGCGCTATTCAGCTGAATCTCGCATCCTTCTTCTTCACGTTGCCTCCTCTCTCCACCTACCCCTCTCCACCGTTACTGCCGATGAACGCAAAGTCGCCCAAGGTCTTCTCGAAGTCGCTTCAAAGCAGATGTCGGCCGATAAGGAAACCAAGAAGGCAGAAGATAAGAACGTCTTCTCTCGTCGGTGGAAGGTGGGTCTTGGAGCCGTCGCCGGTGCAGCACTGATTGGCGTCACTGGCGGTCTGGCCGCACCACTTCTGGCAGCGGGTATCGGATCTGTCATGGGTGGCATAGGGCTCGGCGGTACTGTTGCGGCAGGCTATTTAGGTGCCCTGGCAGGCAGTGGACCACTCGTCGGAATCTTATTCGGCGCATACGGTGGCCGCATGACGGGCAAAATGGTTGACCAGTATGCGAAGGAAGTCTCCGACTTTGCTTTCCTGCCGGTTGATCCCGCGCCGACTAGCCGTCTCGTCTCCTCGCACCAAAAGGCAGAGGCAGAAGCCCGACGGTTACGTGTTGCGATTGGCATATCAGGTTGGCTGACAGAGGAAGGCGAAGTCGTCAAACCCTGGCGTGTACTCTCGCCGACAGGCATTGAAGCATTCGCTCTTCGCTGGGAGCTTGAAGCGCTCCTTTTGCTCGGAAACAGCATTTCAGTCTATGCAA
Organism: Carpinus fangiana; assembly: GCA_006937295.1. Taxonomy (NCBI): domain Eukaryota; kingdom Viridiplantae; phylum Streptophyta; class Magnoliopsida; order Fagales; family Betulaceae; genus Carpinus; species Carpinus fangiana. Next base: position 1,637,108 of record VIBQ01000013.1, on the reverse strand, counting down.
AGAGCGCTGCGTGGGGCATTGCGAAGACGCAAATCATCAAACACACTGTGTTTGCTGCGCTCAGCACTGCGCTGTGGCCATTGATGGCACTCAATGCCGCGCAAATTGTTGATAATCCCTTCTCAGTCGCCAGAGCGCGCAGCGACAAGGCTGGACGTGTGCTCGCTGATGCACTAGCGAATCGTGTACAGGGCGAGCGTCCGGTGACACTCATTGGCTACGGTCTGGGCGCAAGAATGATATATGCGTGCTTGCAGACACTGGCGGAGCGTCGGCAATTCGGACTCGTCGAAAGCGCCGTCCTGGCTGGAGCTGCAGCGCCGGCAGACGCTGCGGGCTGGAGAAAGGCGAGAACTGTCGTCAGTGGCCGCTTGGTCAATGTGTACAGTTCGAATGACTATCTTCTAGGATTTCTATATCGCAGCACGAGCGTTCAACTAGGCATCGCTGGGCTGCAGGAAGTCCACGATGTGGCTGGTGTCGAAAATGTGGACGCAAGTGATGCTGTTGATGGACATCTGAAGTACCGATTCATTACAGGCACGATTCTGAAACGTATTGGCCTAGAAGATGTGGATTTGCAAGAGGTGCATCGGCAAGAGGCGGAATTGGTCAAGGAAGAGAAGAAAGAAGATGAAGAGATGAAAGAAAGGATACAGAGGGGCAAAGCTGAAGGGAAGAGCGAAGAGGACATCGTGAAGGAGATGGAAGGCGAAGTTCAAAAGAAGAACGAAAAGACATTCCTGGGAAAGGTTGGCAAGGGGTTCAACAACGTAAGCAAGGGAATGAGCGACAGTATCGGCAATCTGAAGATTGGCGGCAAAGGCAGGTCGGAGGAGAGCGTCAGTGGGCGCAGTACGCCGCAAGAGAGGTCGAGCGACGTTGATGAGCTGAAAAATGCTAGGGCAAAGCTGAAGAAAGCTTCAGTAACAGGAGAACGCTCTTGAGTTGTTATTTATCTGTGCTATCTCCCAAAGAAAGGAGAGGCATTTGTAAGGCGTTAATCACAACGGTCTCTCATGAGGTGTCTTAGAGGATTGTATGCATTCATGAGCTCTTTTCATATCTTTCTAATCATCATTCGTGGCTCTCCTGATATCGGGGCATAATCAGAAAAGCTCGCCAGCTTTGATCAACCTCGCGCTCCTCGGCCACACTCTCTTGTAAAGACTGACACCCACTGCATCCTGCAGCCCGACTTTCGAGTCAAACATGGCCTTAAAGTAGCCATGTGTACCTAAGCTTTCTTTTATGGTTCCTTGCCTGCCGCGGTTCGTCCATAAAGGTAGTGCCTTGAACCAAGCCACATCCTCCGCAGTAAAGAACATATAGCGGATTGTGACCAGGCGGCGATTGATCTTGAACGGCTCGCCGGTGAGCACGATGCGCTTGGCGATGATTCGACTTGTGGAAGGTGCAAGCGTCGTTCCATGGCCGATCAAACTAAGAGCTGGTGTGAGGGATGGTGGGGCTGCATCAGTATCCATTTCGTTCGCGTTAACGACCGACTCTTCGTCATCGTCGTCGGCACGTTTAGGAATGGTGGAGGTCTTCTTAAAGAAAAGTGCTGGGACTGAGCCCCATGTTAATGGGGCCGTAAAAGAGGCAACGACCGTGCGGCCTGGATGCAGGTAGCGGTCGAACTTATGCACATCGTTGGGCGTGTTGCCCAACTGACTGAATAAGGGGTTGATGATCATTCGTCGTGGGCCGACTTGCAGGATGAGCTCATCTTTGCTCTTCAGGGGTGCCGGATATTCACTGGAGAGTGACAAGCTGACATTGACTGCCGTGCGTTTATGCTCGTGGCGAAGGAGAGAAAACGCGGCCAAGGGTTGACTGGAAGAATATGATTGCTGAAAGGAGAGGGGAACTGATTTCAGGTGAACTGCCACCCGCAATCCTGGCTTCACACCACCGATGAAAGCCTCACGGATAACGCGAGACCGTGCCCCTTTGTAGTCGCTGATATCCAAAAGACGGGCCCAATCCAGGGGCATATAAGGCCGGTCTTCCTCAGTATCCCATGGAGAAGTCCGCAACGATTTCAGACCGCGGTATCGAGCGAGGCGTTCACGGGCATTGACATTCGGTTGCAATTCGACTTCGTCAGGGAATTTCAAGTCGTCTTCTGCATCCTCGGCATTGCGGCGTTCCCGGTAAGCTGTAAGATCGGCATCATCTGGGGCGACATCGTCAAACATTTCTGATTGAGGATACTCAGACGGCGCTGCTTCTGTACCGTGCAATGAGGGCGCGACAAATCCTTCCATACCATCAGCAGGCACAGGGCCAGCTTCTGAGAGCATTGGAACATCGTCATCCATTGCATTATCATCGTCCATGTCCTCCATGTCGGAACCAGAATCGGAAGCGTCGCCGAGGTACCAAGCAGATTGATACTTTGAGGTACCATGAGGAACCCGTTTGGGGATGGCTTCCACCTCTTCAGCAGCATCGTCAGAGTAGTAATGTTGATCGTCCAGAAGGACTCCTTTACGATCTGATGCCATGGTGGAAGCAGCCATCGTTGTGGCCTCGATATCTTCCATGACTGCCTCCTCCGGGGCTAGGTCCTCGAGTGTGTCCTGGTCACCCGTTGGTAGATCTAGAGCATTTTCAGCTTGGTTATTGTCCACGGCCATTACGTGATCTTTGCCCTTCCTAGCCTGCTCGACGGGAGCAGCGGTAATTGCGCTGATGCGAAAGTCCCCCCAGTCGCCGACTTGGATAAGACGGTCAGCTTTAAGATTTTTCCCTCTCACCACACCAGTGATGACGACATCTCCAATGGCATTTGGGTCCGTGTTAGGGATATCGCTGGGCCATTCTACTTCGTCTACTTGCATCCAGCTTCGCTCTTCCCTCCATCTGATACCCTTAGGTGTCGTCGTACAAAGTGATCGAATGAGATTCTGTCCTTCCTGTACGGATTCAAGTGAAAAGACGCGCTCCTGATCCGGAAAGAAATGCGTAATGTATGATTTGAGCGAGGCCAGGACTTGGGTCCTTCTCTTTGATGGCTCGACTTTGTCCAATCCTTGTACTGCGGTGTAAACATTTGATATACCCTGGCTTTCAATACTTCTGAGTATCAGATCGCCAACCGCATCTACTTCTTCCTCGGCAGACAGTATTAGAAGGACATAATCTGCAGCACGACATGCATCCAAGGCGGACAAGAGTTCTCTCTTCACTGTAGTGTACGACAGCTTCTGCTTGAAACGATCGATATGAATCCTTGCTCTTCCTTCTTCCGGAACATCATCCTCAATGTCCAGGCTCTTGTTCAGGCTTCGCACAGCTCCCGCAGCGGTTGCGGGTTCGCATAAGGGTACGACGGCAACGTTTCGAGGTGCACCATCCCGACCTTGAAATATCTGTGTTGTTTGAGCATGTTCTTTCGCCTTGTTGAGTTTCCGTTGCTTGGCTTGGTTCCTGCGGTCGAATTTAGACATGACTTCTTGGTATCGAGTCTTTCGCGGTCCCTTTTCAGTGCTGAGTTTGCCTGTAGAAGCAAAAATTAGCAAATCACGTCGACGTGACTGATAATGGAACTGACCTTTCGAACGATCTTTCAGTGCGCTCTTGCTTGTAAAGCGAGGCTTGAAAGACTTATTCGAAACCTTAGTCGTATTTCGGTGGTGGTGGTCGACTAGGGCGGGCATCTTGCCGGGTCCGTCGCCGCCGGCCTTGAAACGAAATGGAATTGAAGCCACTGTAACAACACGAGATTTTCACTAAGCTGAAGACCAGTAGCTGCCTATTTTTCTTTTCGTTGCATACATGAAGTGGGGCACAACACATGTAACATTGCGGAGGTATGAATCTCCAAAAAATTCTTATCGATTGGCTGCTTGGCGTCGCCAGGGTCTCAGGAAAAGTTCCCGTTGAAGCTCTTCAAGTGAAACTGCTGCGTAATACTTTGGGCGGCCGTAAAGGAGAACGGCGATCATGGCAATCGAGTCAGTGGTTTCTGCTACCGTTGAAGACCGCACGACGACTAGTCTAGAGAAGAGAACATCAAAAGACGCTACCCTACAACTCAGACAGCACGACGCTGAAGCAGTCGCCTCTCGACAACGATTGAAGGAAGCGCAGAGCAAATATGGTAGAGGCAAAGAGATTTCCCTCAATCGCGTGAAAGACAAGAAACAGAGAGCGAAGCTCAGAGCACTCGACCAACGGAATAAGGATGCTGCACTCAAGGCTCGCGATGCCGAAATCCTGTTGGAAAACCAGAGTGGTTACTTGGAGGCCGAAGGCGACCTCGAGAAGACATATCGCGTCCATCAACAAGATATAAAGAAGGAGTTACCCACACAAACAGCAAGAAAAGGCTTTGAGTTGAAGCTGAACGACTTGGGCCCGTATGTTGCCGAATACACTCGGAACGGGAAGGAGCTGCTCCTGGCAGGGCGCAAGGGCCATGTGGCAACCATGGACTGGAGAGATGGCAAGCTCGGTTGTGAGCTTCATTTGAATGAGACTGTACGAGACGCAAAGTGGTTACACAACAATCAGTCTTTTGCCGTCGCACAGAAGCAATATGTCTACATCTATGACAGGCAGGGCATTGAGATCCACAAACTGCAAAAACACGTGGACGTGACGCACATGGAGTTCTTGCATTACCATTTCCTGCTAGCCACCGTCGGTCAAGCAGGCTATCTGAAATATACCGATACCTCGACTGGTCAGACCGTTACAGAGATGCCCACAAAGCAAGAAGGTGGAACTCCTACGGCTTTTCGACAGAACCCGTGGAATGCTGTCCTTCACATAGGCAATCAAAATGGTACGGTGGGACTCTGGTCCCCAAATTCAACGGCACCGTTGGCCAAGATGTTGGTTCATCCAGGAAGTCCCGTCAGCGCAATCGACATAGATCGCGAGGGAAGGTACATGGTTTCCACTTCACAAATACAGGACAACAGAGGCCGTGGAAACATGGCCGTATGGGACATCAGAATGTTCAGAGAGGTGAGTAATTATTTCCTGCCACAGCCAGGGAAATCTGTAGCTATCAGTGACCGAGGTCTGACCTCAATTGGTTGGGGAACACAAATATCCATCTGGAAAGGACTGTTTGACAAAGCTCTGGAAGATCAAGAAAGGCAGTCCAGGCCCTACATGGCTTGGGGCGGCGAAGGTCAGCGTATCGAGAGGGTCCGATGGTGTCCGCTTGAGGACATTCTGGGCGTTTCTCATGACAAAGGATTTTCCAGTATCATAGTACCTGGTGCTGGAGAAGCAAATTATGATGCTCTAGAAGTCAACCCATACGAGAACAACAAACAGAGACAAGAGGCAGAGGTGAAGCGTCTTCTCAACAAACTTCAACCTGAAACAATTTCGCTCAATCCAGATTTTATTGGGAGTCTGGATCTTGCGTCTGCCGAAACGCGCAGGAAGGAGCGAGACCTAGACCAAAAACCCGACGATGAGGTTGCGAAACTCAAGAACAGAGGCCGTGGTAGAAACAGCAGCCTACGAAAGCATCTGAGGAAGAAGGGTAGCAAGAACATCATCGATGACAGGAAGCTTCAGATTCAGGAAATGATCAAGCAGCAGAACAACAAGGGCAAGGGCCGCCTCCAAGAGAAGCGCGATGAGTATGGCCCCGCACTGGCGCGATTTGCGCGCAAGAATGGTTGATCTACCGTAGCACGGATGTCGCATTCTATCCTCGAGGGGCAAGCTACAAGGCATTTCGAACTATGCAGCATGCCCACTCGAGACACGCCGTCATGTTTTGTTCAGCGCTTTTGGGCATCGCATCAAGCTTCATCCGGCTGAGTACAAGCTGATCGAGCTCTCCGTTGACGTTGCCGTCTTTGAAAAGATAGGCGTGGTCCTTGACATAATTCGGCCACACCACATCATCAACGTAACCTGGAGGATCTTCCCAGAAACCCTCGATTGTCACGTACCCTGTACGAGCCTCACGCCTGCTTTTTGCAGTCTCGTAAGATGTGCGAAGGAAGAGACGCACGTCCATGAGGTTCCAGATGTCCTTCATCTGCTCCGAAAACAGAAGGAACCCGTCAATTATGGCGATCGGACGACCCGAAGAAGAGGTGGGGGATGACTGGGCCTCGCTCTTCCATCGGTCAATAAGTGATTCATCAACAATTGAGTCCCCAACAGAGTTTTGGTCTTCTTTTGACTCAAGACCCGGCGGGGAAGTGCCATGGGCTTTGATATACTCCAGGCATGACTGCAACTTAGCTAGATCTAAAGCTTCCAGACAGTCCCAATCTTGTACGCCGTTTTTGACTGGTATTTGGTAGTCGGGCCAGTAGAAATCGTCCTCGTGTAATATAAAAGTGTTTGGCCAGATGTCGCGCAGATGGCGGGAGAGTGTAGTTTTGCCTGACGATGAGACACCGCTAATACCAACCACGAGTGGATTGCTTGCGTTATCCATTTTAGGTATGTGCGTAGAGTCCGAAAGATGTCTATCCTTTAAAGGGGACCTGCTAGTGAAGGACTTTCCACACCGTTAAGTAGCAGTGACGTGTGCAGAAGCGGATCGCTGCGCCGGAAAAGTGTCCGCCCTTATGATGCACAACCTTGTTTACGATCACTGCGAACTCGCCTGCAAAGGCCCATGGACCTGCAGTCACCCCTGACCCAGCAGGCGCGGCCTGATGTATTCAAGCCCAAGGTCCTGGAAATCTACGAGGAGCTCTTCCAGGTGCGCGCTGGCATGCCTCAGACTCAAAGCACACTCTGACTGACGCAAATCGAGCTGTTAGGACGAACATCTGGAAATCCATGAAGGACTCTGGCATGAACTGTTCCTCCTCAATCCCGACCCGAGTGGCCTCAGTAATCTCCTTTCCACACTGAGCCCCCAAGAATTATTACAACGAGATGTGAGTATGACATGACGCTGCATGTGCCCACGTACGCCGCTGACCACGTATAGGAAGCTACGCACGGCCTCTTCAAACGCGCCATTGAGCTGGTCCGGCGAGGCCAAGCTCCGACAGACGAGCATGCTCTCGACGTAAGCGCTCGCATCCTCTTCCCTATACTTCCCAGCTCACGCCCCAGACCTTGACTGTCTTCCTGGAGAGCATCCTGAACAAGAGATTCAGCAGCCCGAGCTCTGATATCATGACGGCCCTGGCTGGTCTTGATGACATTGATACTGTCTTCCCTGACTTTGTTCACGCTTTGGATGCGGCTATTAGAGCTGGACGCACCATTCAGGTTCGGCATAAGGCTGTGCGAGCAACGCTCGCAGTCGTAGCTGGTGCATACCAAACTGGGCTCCTCTCATATTTTATCAACCGCGACCTATTTCCCTCTCTCGTCCAGGTAGGTCCTTTCATTCTCTATGGATTTCCTGCGCCTATTAACATGAAATAGCTTATTCAGGACACAGAAGATCAGAAACTACTGCTAGGGCCTTTTGTACTCCTAGGCATGCTCGTCAATTACAACAAGTTTGAATTTCAAAACCCTTATCAGCTACGGGTGGCAGATTACATCAATGACAATGTAATGAAGAAATTGGGCAATGGCCTAGAACAGGTATTTGTGACCAGCAGGAACCAGTACCTAGTTTTGCAGCCCGATCAAGACGAACCGTGGTCAGTTGGCAGTGCCTTCTCGTATCTGAGTCTTGGCCTGTACAAGACAACAAGTACTGTGACCCCCACTATACCCATGGACGAAGAGCAAGTGAAATCTGCCCTTGCGGAACTTCCTCCATTGGAAATGGCGGCACTCTTGCCGCTCTACGACTTCATTAACGCAAATAAGCATTTCTGCATCGTTTTTGCAACATCCCGAGCCGACGATCGGACTTCGGAAGCTTCTTTCGCTTCTTTTCTATCTTTGTCCTCATATACCTTGCACAACGCTCACAGATCCAACCGAGCGGCAATGTATTCCTGCCTCACACTACTCATACTACGGATCATGGTAGAAGATCCTGCAGTAGCAAAAGCCCTGTGCAGTCCAGAAAATGCAGTTTCTGTGCGTCTTTGCCGGCAGAGGCAGCCCCTGCTACCCATAGTGCATGGGGAGCGAGCGCCTGCGGCAGTACTGCTTGACGTTGCAGCCGATGGGGTAAATCACAATTTGCGCCGACGATTGGATACGCAGCTGTATGTGCTTCTCCTAGGGCTGCAGCTTCGCTTGATCACCTATCTTGGAAGATCCCGGACACGGCTTTCCTATCATTGGGCTGAGCTCTGGCGATCGTTGCTGTCTTTTGTTCGTTTCATGAACCAATATGCAGATACGCTGAAGGCCCTTCCCGATATCGACCAGGTTGCTGCTCTTCTGACTCGAGTCCTTGCGCTATCGCTCTCAACCGGGGAGAATTTCTTACCGGACGCAAAGTCCTACGATGACCTCTTCTACAAAGTCTTTGAATCTGGAAATGTCCTAGTCAAGTTTCGTGATGCCTTTGGAATTGCCAGGGGCGCGGGCGCGGGCGGCATTTCGGTATTGATAAACGTGTCACGGCACTACAGCGCTCTGCTGGAAGAACAAAAGGGAAAGGGAAACAAGAACATCAGCCCAAGAGAGGTTACAAAATTGATCAAGCAGGGTTATGATAGCTTGTCGATACAGTCAACCGAGGGACTTGATCACTGGGATATTTACCGCGAGGCTGATTACCGCAACTTGATGAAGCGCCTTACACGGACTGTGGTGCAAGACGGGCGCGGATTATTGACAATGGCGAGAAAATCATAATCATAAAACTGTTTCTGGTAAAATCCAGCATAATTAGGTGGGAGATTTCGATGCACATGATCAACCAAACCACTATGTGGCCTCTTAAAGCGTACATTGAGATACATCCAGTGGTCCTTTATGTGATAGCCCAAGCGTCACGAGCGCTCAAGTTGCATGGGAGACCATGATAGGCGGTAACAGACTGTCTGCATTCAATTAAAAAGCTCCTTTTGAATGGTAGCATAAGATGCAAGAATAGAATTTGCATGTTGGACCTATCGCTGAATACCGGGGCGTTGGAACAGCAAGTGCCACGTCTCGGCGCGTCTAGAAAGCGCAACTTTGAAGCGCGGACCAGACGCGCCCCTTCACGTATATTCGCATCCTTCGCCAACTCGTATTGCCCCCCAACCTCCTTGCCGGTTGCATCTCCACGCGTTTCCATCATCTCTCCATCAAGAAAAAGGTATTGAAAGATTTTTGGGGGCGTTATTGATCAAATATGGCTCCGGCAAGGTCTGCACCTGGCTACAGCAAGGACGAGAAGGTGCTCTGCTTCCACGGACCACTGCTCTACGATGCAAAAATCACGGAACTTAGACGAGTCGATCCAAAAGATGCCAGGCAGGGCTGGGAATACAAGGTCCATTACAAGGGCTGGAAGAATACGTAAGTGAGCCCTGACGCGTGACCATTGTCGTGAATCCTATTGTCGCATCAATAGCATTCAATCTTGATTAAATATCAGCTTCCCCCTTCGTGTTTACCCCCTCCGCATCACTGTTCTTTTTCTTCTCTCATCACGCTTCTCATCATGCTCTGTCCTTCAAATTCCGCGGCTGGTCCGTCTCTTTGCCCTGAATCCTGTACCTGTTCTCTCCATTTGTCCGTCCCAGCCGCCGCACACAATGAGATTCCCAAATCCACAGCGTCACAGCTCCCATCGAATCCTTCATCTTTTTTGGTGCCTACTACTCGCAGGTCGAGGAGGATCAACCAGAACACCGAGGAGTAGTAATACGTGATTTGCATTCAGGAATTATTGCTAACTTTTGTTTCAGATGGGACGATTGGACAGACGAGGGTTGCCTCATGAAATTGACCGAAGAGAACCGCGAGCTCGAGCGCAGCCTGAAAAAAGATCAACTGCAGAAGCAGCGAGCGGCTGATCAAGCGAAAAAGGCTTCCACTGCAACTTCAAAGCGCAGGTCCGGTATTGGCGCCGACAGCTCTTCAATGCGTGACAGCGAGGATCGAGCTTCAAGCGCAGCTATCGGATCGCGCGGCACCAAGCGCAGCAGAGCAGACATGGATCAGAATGAGAAGGTAGGAGCCAATTCTTCGCACTCGCCCGGAGTTACAATTGACCCGTCGATGCAGGAGGAAACCTTCATCCACCGCCCAAGTGTCAAGATCATTTTGCCAGATGTGTTGAAGTCTCTGCTTGTCGATGACTGGGAGAATGTTACCAAGAATCTTCAGCTGGTCCCACTTCCTCATGTGCATTCTATCCGCCAAGTACTCAATGACTACTTTGTGGCTGAGTCCAACCGTCGAACACCTGGCAGCGCCGATGCCGAGATTCTGGAAGAGGTTGTCCATGGAATTGAGGAGTACTTTGACAAGAGTGTTGGAAGAATTCTTCTTTACCGCTTCGAACGTCAACAGTGGCTTGAGATCAATCAGCGCATGAATGGCCATCGTCCTGCCGGTCTTCCCAAGAGCGAGCCTAGTCTCGAAGGTAAGAGGCCTTGCGACATCTACGGAGCTGAGCATTTGGCACGCCTCTTCTGCAGCATGCCGGAGTTGATTGCCCAAACCAACATGGACCAGCCGGCGGTGACCAAATTGAAGCAGGAGTTGCAGCAGATGACCAGCTGGTTGGGCAAGCATGCGGACAAGTACTTTGCTGAGGGCTATGAAGACCCCGGGGGAGAGTATCAATCCAAGGTCAAAGGGACTGGATGAGGAGGGATGGCTGATGACTCTTGGTTGATCTCAGAATATCGCCTCCTTGGATACGGAGTTTTTGCTTGTCTACCCATCATGATATCAAATCAGGAGGTTCAATTGACTTCATCGTTGTTTTCTTGATCTACAATATATACGGACAGATATCATCACTGTTAGATCTGCCCACAGTCGTCTAGTGTGCGCCAGTGGGTTGAGCTGGGAGCGTGATTAAGCCGAGCCACTAAAATCAGGGTACTGTCTGGAGGCCATGAGCTACCTCTTACATGCAGCAGATTGTCCTGCTACCATACAGAATCGCTAGAACGGCGTTGTTGCTGACTATTACAGATCATGTCCTTTGTGCATAGATCGAGGACTTCTAGAGCTGGAGCAGAACAAGCAAAGAGGTTAGGTTGATTTTAGAGATGGACCTGCAAGAAGTATATGCATCCGGTCTGTCCACATCGACTTCTCTCGACAATTTTACTAGACTGGAATTGTCTGATGCTGTTGACACCATTGAACTTGGCACCACCAGCAAACGGTGCATCGAAATACTGCATACATCATGGAGTCAGACTGCTCTCCTGGTTCGAGATATCAACAAGCCGCCGCGCCTTGTCCTGCTGGGAACACAACCTCCACCACAGCCATCAAAACCTTCCAATACATTCCCAATGCAGAATGCTTTAAGTGGCGAAGATGAGCCCTTTGCAGCCATAGGCGACCACAACGGCATCGCCCTCATCCTCACCGGCACCGGCACCCTCTTCTCCATCTTTTCCGCCCCTCCCACTCACCCCTCAGCCCCACCTTCATATCTCTACCACCCCCTACCCCGCCCCGCCAACAGCACCATCGCAGCCCTCGCCATGACAAACGCAGGCCGCGTTGCCATCGCCCTGTGCCCCACTACCACCCTCACTCACATCCTCGAATTCGCCGCTCTAGGCGACTCAGACCCACCACCCACTCCACCACGCACCCTCCTCGCCTGGCTCCTCAACGCCCCCTCCGCACACCCCCCCGCACGCCACACAGTCCCCTCCCGCATCACCAGCCTCGTAGCGACAACGACGACGTTCATCGCGCTAACGGCGCGCGGCGAGGTCTTGACGTGGGCGGCCGATGGACGGCACGTCGCGCCGGAGCAACTGGGGCGGGAGGCGGGGCCGGTGCGCGAGCCGGGCGTCGTGGCGTGCTGCGCGGGGTTGCGCGTGCGGAGGGTGGGTGCTTGTCAGGGGGGGACGTGGGGGTGTGCGGTGACGGCGGCGGGGGATGGGTTTGTTTGGGGAGGGGTGAGTGGGGAGGTGGGGGAGGAGGCTGGGGGTGGGGCGGTGAGGATTTGTGTGCCTTTTGGTGGTGGGGAAGATGGTGGAGAGGAGGGAGCGAGGGCGGTGGAGGGCGTGGCGGTTGGGAGGGAGCATTTGGTTGTGCTTGATGAGGAAGGGGGGATGTGGGTCTGGCGTGCGTCTTTGGGGTGGAGGCTCGCTAGGGGTGTTTGTGGTAGGGTCTTAGATGTTGCTGCGAGTGAGGAGGGCTGCTGTGCGATTGTTGGCGACTTACGGGTTGGATGATGTGTCTTTCCATTCGCTCTGAGTTGGTCAAATGCCTGGTTGGGTAGTTGGTTGATGGGAAATGGACTGTGAGACGACACGGCATCATGAAATTTACGACAGAAAACATGACCAGATAATTCATTATTACTTCGTGCATTCATCAAGACAAGCCCGAAAAGATGACACCTCAGCGTATCCTGTGTCTACACTTGGTCGAGTGAATATGTTTCTACACTACCATGGCGATTTGTATTCGCTCTGGGGTTGAACTTTCTCCTTACCACCAGTGTTGGTGCATTTCCCCCAGGACCTATGAATGTACCATGTCCGGCAGCAGAAGGCATCATGCTTGAGCTTCTACCAGTACCAGTAGAGTTGCCCGGGATGCTCACCTCCACATCGATTTCCGGCTTTTCACACTTACGGAAGAGCACAAAGCGCATGAAGCACCATCGGAGCTGCTTGAGGCCATAGACTGAGTGCTTGCGGGTGGGAATACTGAAGCGTGCATCGAGTTCTTCGAGCGTCTGGTTCGCAGTTTCGGGGACGATGAGGAGAATTCCAAAGAAGCCGACCACACTGCAGTTCTGTTAAATTGGTTTTACAAGGTCTTTCGAGAGGGTGTCAACTCACCACCACGCGGCGTAATAGCCAAAGGTGCCTGTCAGGCCAAAAGCCTCCAGGAAGGGTGGAAAGGTGATGGACAGAATAAAATTGAAGAGCCAGGTAACTGCGGTGAAGAGGGACATGCCAAGATCACGCACATACAGCGGCATGCTCTCCGATGAGTACAAAAAGGGCACGGGCCCTTCCCCGGGAGAGTAGGCCACGGAGAAGAGATACATGCCTACTGTCACAAGAACCTTTCGTCCCATTGACTTGTCTGGCGCAAGGAAGGCAAGGCCAGTCAACAGTTGGAAGATGGCCATGAGAGGGAAAGTGCAGAGCAGTAAGTTGCGGCGCCCAAAGCTGTCGATGGTGTAGAAGGCGGGTAGAGCGAAGACAAAGTTGATGATGCCGAAGCCCATAGAAGCGAGGGCGGCGTCGGGCTTGGTGTATCCGGCAATCTGGAAGACGAGAGAGGAGTAGTAGGCGAGCACATTGACTCCGCAGAATTGCTGCAAGAACATAACCAGGCTGCTGGCCTGGAGACCGCGCCTATTGCGGGGAACTGAGAACATCTCGATGAAGCGGTTGCGCTGCTTCTTGATGCTGATCTCGTTCTCCAGAGAGTAGTAGATGAGAATCATGTCACGCGCCGCCTGAAGAGGCGTTTTGCGAAGGCGACGGAGGGAATCAAAGGACTTCTGGTAGTACTTGCTGCCATCGCCGCGGCTGCGTCGTGCCTTTGCAAGAAGCCAACGTGGGCTCTCTGGTAGGGTGTAGACATAGGCACAAACCACCAGAGGAAGCACACAAGGCGATGCGATGATAAGGCGCCAATTGAGATCTTCCTTGACGTCTCTGAAGACGACGCCGCTGATGTAGCCGAGCATGATGCCAAAGGCGGTCCAGGTCTGCCACATCATGACCAAGGCGCCACGAATCTGCTTGGGGGTAGATTCGGCGGCGTAGACGGGGACTGTGGCGCTCTTGGGGCCAATGCCGAGGCCAAGGGCCAGCCTGGCGATGAACATGTGCCACCAGGTGTTGGTGAAACCCTGCCAAAGACAGGAAAGACTGGAAATGAGGCAGCTGACAAAGATGGTACCACGGCGGCCGAGATAATGGTTCATGGGATCGGTAAGCCAGCAGCCGAGGACGGCACAGCATAGGTAAGGCGCCGAGTTGAGCAGGCCCAGCCTGAAGCTCGGATGAAGGTCGTCACCACCCAGACCCAATGATGGACCGTAGTAGATCTGGGCTTGGGAAAGATCAGTAAGGTGCGCGGCAAGGGTGATTAGGACTGCGGATGCTTACCCTGGTTCACGGCCGTCTCGTCCCAGCCTTGAACAGCGGCGCCCATGGAGCAACAGGCGACCAGGGCATAGAGGATGCCAGGCTGATCCCACTTATTACCATCAGGACCCTCGGCCTTCAAAGCGCGCTGCTCCTCGGGCCTCAGCGACATGCCGTCAAGCTCACCATCTTTGAAGGCATCTGAATTCTGGGCCAGTAGAGCACCCTTACAAAAAAGATCCGTGGAGTGGGAGTCGATCTGAGTGACGGCCATGAAGTTCTTGATCATGTAGTCCATCTCCTCACGAGATTTGCCAGCGAAAGGATTGACGAGCAGGCCGTTGATGGAGTACTCGCCATCGATGGGGGGAGAGTCGACGGCATTCTGAACCCTCTCCACGAGACTGGTGGCGCCAGCCCTCATTGCGGCAGTGAACTTCAATCTCTACACGGACGGCAATGTCATCTGACGGTGCTGGCGGTGCGATGGTCCAAGCGCAACCTGATCCGGGTCCGGCACAGCAAGTTACGAGGGCGATTGGGCCAGTCAGTCAGTAGTGTCAGCACGCGAGGAACGGGAGTGTCGTGTTAGCACGAGAGTGTGGAAACATCAATGATGACAACAGACGGAGGATCGAACACAAGAGGCCTAGACGGTGCGGCAGGGCGAGGCCAAGATCTACACACCCATTGCCCCTCAGGCTGACTTGGGGCTGTATGCGGCGCCTGTGGCCAAGCGAGAGGCCGCCTGCCCTCTGCAGGGTGAAAGCGGTGGAGGAACCCCTGCTGGCTGCACGCTGATGCAGCAGCTTGGCCGGAAGCAGCAGGGATCCCCACGGGCTGCCCCAGATGCCCCGCTCTTGGCCCCCCCGCTGCCCCCAATTGCGGTGGCACCAGGGCCCGCGGCGCCCGCTTTGACTCGCCCGGGCCCGGCGCTAGGCATGTGGCTTCCCCATTGCCTGCCGCTGCCTCGTGCTGCGCCGCACTGCCTGCTGCACGCGACTATGGTACAAGCCCGTGCCTTCCCGGCCTTTCACGTGACGATCTACCCTGCTGACGTCCGGTTTGCATGTCAGGCGAAACGCAAGGCTTCATCTTCCCCGGGACGCGTCCCGTCCTTCTCCACTGCTGCCAGACTAGATTGTGCTGTGCTGTGCTGTGCTGGAGTAGTGGTGAAGACGTGACTGTGCCATCAAGATGAGTTTCCAGCCGATTGGCGACACCGCCGTCCTCGTCAAAGTCGCGGTAAGGCACTCTAGTCCTGGACCCCGCCAGACGGCAAATCCTCAGTGCGGATCCGTCGACTGGCCCGTGAACTCGGCTGACGATCTCCCTAGTATGAGCTCTACAACAAGGGCCGCCAGATCAGAGATGCTCCGGAGGACTTCCACGATCTCTTGAGTGAACTGTTCACCATCCGCAACGTGCTATGGCGTCTGCACCAGGAGTCTGCTGCTGGAGCCGGCGACCCGCTGCGCACCATGGAGCATTGCAGAGTCCAGTGTACAGAGGCCTTGCAGACCTTCAAGCCCATTGTTGTCAAGTATCAGCGGCTGGCATTCTCGCAGCGTGGGCTCTGGTTGAGGCGTGTGCAGTTTGTGACGGATAGAAACCATATCAAACGCTGCCGAGAGAAGCTCAATAGATGCAAGCAAGACCTCATGCTCGCCCTCGCCGTTGACACCAGATCTTCTGTCTCTGGTGCCGCCCAGCAGCAGCGCCATTCGCCCAATCCAACAGCCATTCCGGAGGTCGAGTCACCTCGTCCGCAGCGCGAGGGCTCTATCACAGTTCTAAACCCGCGGCTGCTGACTGCACCGAACCCGGAGGACAGTCTTCCGATTTTGCAACGCCTGCAGCGTGTTGAAACCTTGGGTAGGTCACTTCGCTCTCTGATTTGTGTTCCGACATGCCATGCTAATTGCCCCTTCCACCAAGACTCCAATCACGAAGGTCCATCACCGAGTGCGGTACTTCAACCAGCGCACACACTCGTCAACCGCGTACGGACCAGGAGCAGTCTCGACACGCCCGAGCAGCTCGACTTGCTTCGGAACGTCACGCCTCCCTTTGCGCCCAGGGCCCACAGAATTTCTCAAGATGACGACTCCGCCATAGGTCTACTGCCAAATTTGCCCACCACTCCCGTAGTTCCTCCGAGGTCCAATGCTCGGCCCCGTCCGCATGGTCGTCTGTCCATACCCGCGCCCGACCCCATTTCTGACGGCACACCCTCCCCCTTGAGCGGTCCCTCAGACTCTTCCATTCGATCTCGCCACGATGCCGAGTCCGCCACCACGTACTCTGACTATTGGTACCTTGGCGACGTTGAGCGTGAGTACGAGCGGAAGAATGAGCGCACCATCTCCCTGAGTGAGAGCCAGATTGCGAGCATCGAGTCGCGCCTCGAACTGGACCATAACTTCCCCGAGCTCCAGGCCCATCTCTGGAAACACGTCCAGGCTCTGAGAGCTCAGGATCTCTCGTCCATTCTTCTGCAGGCTGTGTGGTGGAATCTCAAGTCACGCAAGTGCCATACCACTCTCTCTGCTCAGCCTTCAGAGGTACCGCAGGGTCGACAGTCCTGGCACATTGAGATTTCCAAAGAGCAGGCCTTTGTCGATCTCCTGAAGAGTCGTGCCCTCGTTGTATTTGCAATCACAAAGGACCATCCCAACAAGCCATCCTTCACTGAACCTCAATGGAAGATTCTACAGGACCTCGCAAGCGCAATCAGGGACGAGTTTGGTAACCAAGCTGGCAAGAATAGCAACTGGAATGAGAAACACCTTTTGCGCAAGCATCTCGATTTAAAGGAGGAGAGGATCCAGCCCGTTGAGGAGAGCTCGGCAATGCCCAACGGACTCGACGACCTGGACAGTCCTGTCCGATGGATCACCGTTGACAAGGACGACGGAGGCCGTGGCCAGCAAGAAAAGGTCATTCTGCGCACCTTTGTCAATGCCCAGATTGGCGACAAGAGCATCCGCAGGAAGTCTTCTGCCGCTCCGTACATGCTCGTCGTGTGGAGCCAGACTGGTCGCTCGGAGATCAAGGTCAGCATCATAAATCAAGCCGGCACAGTCAATTTGTGCCGTAGCATGACTGCCGAAGACCTCGAATATCATGACGATCACGCTCGCTTCTGCGAGTTTGACCTCAATTTTCCCAGCCAGGATACTGCGATACGCTTCAACAGTCCAGAGGAGCTTGAAGATTTTCTGGCGAGGATGCGGCGCTTCTTCAAGGAGATGGAGCAACGAGACCCCTTGCAAGGAGAATTCTTAGTGTTTCGCGAAAGTGTCGAGGCTTTCGAATCTCATGCCGTCGCTGCAATACGCCAGGCAGGAAACGGATCTTCGAACAAGCCATCTGGCAAGATCCACACTGCATGCGAAATCAGCCTGTTCGAGAAGATCACCAACGAGAGCTGGAAGACAGTCCGCCGTCTGGTCATCAGCTCGCCCCCAGACACCTCGACACCCTGGTGTATCTCCTTCTGGCTACCGCTCTGCGTTCAAGTGCACGTCGAAGACCGCGACCTCGAGCTGGCTTGGTCCGACTGCTCGCATCTTCAAAAGACCGACGATGGCAATTTCAACCCTCGCTGGTCCTACGTATTTGGCGATACGCCAAACAATGTGATGAATCTTACTTTTGAGTCTCGCGCTGTCGCAGATGAAGCCTCAAAGTATCTCCTCCAGCCCTTTGAGACACCGTTCAAGATTCCCTATTTTGAGTACCAGTGCGGATTCGCTTCCGGTGTCGCTCCTGACAATGGCCAGGAGACGCATGTGTTCAAGCTCACAGACATGGACGACACGCAAGAATACTTTGCGATCTTGGCGGTGGAGAAGCGGCCCCATGCCCGGACTATTTCGAGCGCGTACTTTCTCTACCGCGATCTGGACATTGTCTTTGAGTCCAGCCCTGGCAGCAGCGAGGCTGACTTTGTCCCGCGACGTGTACGATTTCCAGAATTGAGTGCAGCGCACTACATCTCTACCATCACCGATCTACCCTACCTACCAAAGGATGACACCCCCGCCGCCGAGTTCAAGGACGTCGTCGAGGTGACCAAAGACGCCAGCTTCGCCTTTAAGGACAAGCAGGACATTGCGCGATTCATCGCCGCGCTCATCGGCTGGGAGTTGGTGCATTGTTGTGTTGCGGATGAGTTCACGCTTGGCGGTCGTGTCTCGTCGAAGAAGCAGCATAACGTTGTCATCGGCTTGTGGTCGCGCATCGTGCCCGGCCAGAGTGCTGCAGAGCTACGATTGACGGCGCGTGCCAGTAACGGTCATTCTGCATCCAGCCCACGCTGGACGACCGTCTCCATCGCCGACGCCGAAGACTGCGTGCCCAACTACTCATCCACGAAGC
The DNA here is from genome assembly GCA_006937295.1 of Carpinus fangiana. Classification (NCBI taxonomy): domain Eukaryota; kingdom Viridiplantae; phylum Streptophyta; class Magnoliopsida; order Fagales; family Betulaceae; genus Carpinus; species Carpinus fangiana. Next base: position 1,618,611 of record VIBQ01000013.1, on the reverse strand, counting down.
TCGTCATCAAGGGTGTTGACGTGCAGCAGGGTGACCTCATTGACGGCAGCACGCTCGAAGCCGTTGAGCGCCGTACCGGCAAGCCACACGTGCGCCGCGAGGGCCGCCTGACCATTCACTTCAAGAACCGGCACAGTGTGCGCGACTTTGACAACGGACTGAGCGCGCTGCTGCGCAGTAAGACCGGCGATTGGGATGGCTTTGGCGTGGCGAGGCCGGGCGGTATGAACGCCCTGGGGCTGGCACGAATGGGGACGAGCACGACGAGTGGGAGCAGCGAGGCACTGGAAATGACGAGATATGGAAGTCACATGTAACCTTTGCTGTGACTCGACGATGGAAAGCTTTGTAGAACATAAATGGACTCATTTCGTGTGTATATGCTCAGCACTGAGGGTGTGGTACGAGCAATACAAGAATATGCAAGCGATGCTCCCGAGAAACGCTCAAGATGTAACCGGCCTCGAACTCTGCGCAATGAGACTCGTCTAATCGTTCCGTAGCCATGAGACGGCTTCCATGGTGCACCGAAGCGCCAGCTTCCGTCTACTTCTTATTCTTCTTCGGTGCCCCAGCGCGGCCGGTGAAGCCCCATCCCAGCTGATTTCCAATCTACACCGAAAGAGTTAGCAGAAAAATCTCACAAGCAAGACAGGACTGCACATACCTTGACCTCCACATCCAGCTCATCGGCCCACGCCCACACGAGGCCCGGGTTCTTCTGGAAGCCCCTGCCGACAAAGGCCGCATCCAGGCCGTCCTCGAGCTGCTTCTCGGCGGTGGTGGCGCTCAGCAGCGAGCCGACGGTGCCGACGGCAAGGCGGTCGCCAACTGCCTGCTTGATAGCCTTAGCGAAAGGCGCCTGGTACGCCTCGCCAGCGTGCGGGTGCTGCGCGGGGTGGTTGCCGCCGCCAGACACGTCGAGCAGATCGACGCCGAGATCCGCGAGGATGGGCGCGAGGCGCACCGTGTCCTCGACGCGCCACGAGGGTGTGTCAGGCTGGCTCTCCTCGAGGAAGTCGGTGGCGCTGATGCGCAGCAGCAGCGGCATGTCGGCGGGCAGCAGGGCGCGGGTGAGCTCGACGACCTCGCGGGTCAGGCGGGTGCGGTTGTCCCAGGAGCCGCCGTAGTGGTCGGTGCGGGCGTTGCTGACGGGCGAGAGGAATGAATGCAGCAGGTAGCCGTGGGCGTTGTGGATCTCGATGGCGTCGAAGCCGGCGGCCAGGGCGCGCGAGACGGCGGCGCCGAAGTTGGCCTTGAAGGCGGCGATGTCGTCGAGCGTCATGGCCTTGACGGGCGCGTGCTGCTCGTTCCAGGGGATGGCCGAGGGGCCGACGACGTCGTCGGGCCAGCCGCCGACGGAGGGCGCGGCGAGGGCGCCCCCCGCGAGCCAGGGCGCGACGGTCGAGGCTTTGCGGCCGCCGTGGCCGAGCTGGATGGCGATTTTCTGGTTCTGTGAGTGTGCGAACTCGACGACTTGGCGCAGCGGCTCGATCTGCGAGTCTTGCCAGAGCCCGACGTCCTGCGGTGAGATGCGGCCGCGGGCTTCGACTGCTGTGGCTTCGACGAAGCTCAGGCCGGGCCCTCGTGAGATGATGCCGCCCAGGTGTGCCATGTGCCATGGAGTCGCGTGGCCATTGTCGGCGGAGTACTGGCAGAGCGGCGAGAGGACGATGCGGTTTGGCAGCGTCAGGCCTCGGAGCTTGAGGGGCTGGAAGAGCTTGGGGATGGGCTTGCCATCTGGTTGAGGGTCGACCGCGGTGCCGGCGGGGGGCGTCTGGGCGGGGGTGAAGTAGGAAATGCCGGGTGCGGCCTTGTTCTCGATCACTTGGCCGACCATGGTTGTGTTTCCGGTGAAGTAGAGAAGGTAAAGGGAAACGGTGGAGACTTTTTTTCCTGGCTGGTACGGCCCCCTTTGGTTTGAAAAGTAGCAGCAGTATTGCAAACTCTTAACACAATTGAGGCCAATGGGTATTTATACCAGAAACAGATGACGTGCCTGGTGGCGGCGGGAGCGGGACCCTGGATCGCCATTGTGCTTACCAAGCCAGCCGTTGGGCACTGGATTACAAAGGACATGCGAGAGGCAACAGAGATGAGAAATCATACTGAATCTTTCGGAGTACATACACTGATTATCTTACAATTGCCTGGGACATTCAAGCGTGGGTCCGATAAAGACCGAGCGGGTGCCGGCACTATTGGCGCAAGCCGTCTCGCATGCGCATTTTGTTGAACTCGGGGGACTCGTACAACTGCAGCATTTTCTCGTGCGTGTCGGAGAACATGTTCTTCGTCCACGGGATCATGTCACCAAATGCCCAGATTTTCTCGTGCACAATCTTCAGCACGTGCTCCTGGTCGGGCTGAGGGAAGAAGCCGTTCCACTCGTGCCCGATGAAGTGCATCGGAAAGGGCCCACCCAGGGCAAAGGCGTGGTTGAGGAAGGCCTGTTCGGCCATGTTGTTGTCGAACTCGTCCGTGCGCTGCGACTTGCGCAGTAGTCGCGCCTGCATGTGCTTGTTGGGGCTGAAGACCATGACTCCCACGTTGATCTCCTTGTAGCTCCCCACCTCGCTGCCAGTGAAGGTGTAGTCGCACATCTCGTCCGCGTGCGGCAGGTCCTCCTTGTCGAGCAATTCTTTCTTGCATCGTGAGTGTGGCGCAAGATCAAAAATTTGATCGATATTCTGGATGGGGAACGCATCGCCGTCCAGGAAGGTGATGCGGCTGAAATCCGTTTGACCCCACATGTTGAGCTTGGAGAAGAGATCCCGCCAACGCCCCCATGTCTTGACTGTTGGGTTCCACGGCACCAGATCGATCTGGCGCACAATGGCACCGGCAGCAGCGAACAACTCACGCTGCTCGTTGCTGATGAAGGGCGCGACAAAGACCGTGAAAGGGTATCTCCGTGACTTGGACCGGGGGTCCCAGAGGACTCGGTATACCAACTGCTGCGCGGCTAAGAAGTATGGGTCGTGCACGGATGAGTTGCGCGAGCAAAAATAGGTAGCATACGTCGGCTTTCCCCGGCCGGCCCAGTGATGCGGTCTGTAGCGCATGAAACGCTCAAGATCCCACTGAGGCTGGCGCAGGGGAAGGTCTTTCTGAAAGTCAAAGACATCTTCGTTGAAGCCCACATTCTTGCTCTTTGCGCCCTGGCCATCATCGATATGATCTTTACCCAGCGGAAACGGGTCTGCGACAAAATTGGCCAGCGGCTCTTGAATCGGCCGCACTTTCTTGTACTTTGGCAACCAATCTTTGTCCAGTGGCCTGTCCGGTTCGATCTCTGCCCAGATGGCCTGGCGCTCACCGTTACCGCTGACTTTAAGCGGCGGGGTGCGCACACCGCTGGAGAGATAGAAGACTGCAAGGACAAAGATTGCGACGAGCACGAAGTATACGCGATTGAGGTTTCCCATGGGTGCGTCTTAAAAGGGCTGGAGCGCCGCGGTTCGATATGGGACGGTCGGGAATTTCCCAAATGTCGTGGACCTCCACCCTCTGGGAACTGGGTCAGGTCGGTGGGTTGTGGCAGAGTATGCACATCGATGCCCTGTCAATTGCGGCGCACGGCCGGTGAGGATGGAGACGACATGGGGTTGGAGGAGGAGGATCGGCTTAGTGCAGTCGGCTGTGACAGCTGCAATTCATGTGCCAAGCTGCATAAAACGGGCACAGCTCCTGTGCCGCAGTTGGCGATCATCCCCCGGTGGCCATGCAATTGCTCGCCCAACGACCATTTTCTCCGAAGAGTCGCATTCCCCTTTAAGCACCCCGCAGATGCCACATCATCTGTTGTCTGCCAAATCCCCTCTGTGAAGCACGCCCCAGGATTTCTGCCCGTAGCCTCGGCCGCACGCATCCATAGCTCGATCGGGTCAACGACACCGCCACAAATCGTTCATTCGAATACAGTACATTGTCGCGTACTCCCTCTATGGTACTACCCAAGCCAACATCGTCGCGCCGGTGACGCGCTCTCTCCTCACACATCAGTACACCACAATGGCCGGCTCCAATGGCTATTCCTTCAAAGACAAGCCAGTGTTCGACCTAAATCCACAAAGACATGGCCGTCGCCAGCTACTGCTCTACATTTGTGCGGCATTGTGGCTTGCAATCTCTGTATATCCTGTTTATCTCTACTGGGTTGACAACTCAAGCCTCCGGCCGCGCCCAAAGACGTCGCGCATGGTTGTCACCGAGACTATAGCAGTGCCTGCCCTCAGCGACGAAGCCGTGCCGGGCCACCTTCCTTCACGTGGCTACGATCCCTCCCGTCTGACGGATGCCACCGACGGCTTCAAACACTTCAAGCAAGATTCACAATGCTCTCTCAACTCACTGGAGCTACACGCTCCCTTTGAGCCGCTCTGCACGAGTAAGGACAACCTGCTGGAGGCCATGAGCGGAGGGGGGCGCATAGGCCACGACGCCCCATACTCTCCCCGGGGTTGCGATATGCGTTGGTTCTCTTCCAGCGAGATCTGCCAGATCATGAACAAGTTTGAAAAGGTCTTCATCGTGGGCGACAGCATGATGCGCAACTTGGCCGTTGCCGTGCACGTCTTCCTCCGCGCTGACCTGTCAGATGGGGCGCGGACGACATGGAAGGAAGACCCCGAGGGCATCGACTGCTCCTGCAGAGGCCCCTTTGAGACGATCAAGTGCGCCTACCACTCCGTCGTGGGCAGCAAGATCCTGGTGGAGCATGCGCCGGAAAGCCTGTACTGCGACGCCGAGGGGTTCGGCGGCTTCGAGTATAACGCGATGCTGGAATACCCCATCAAAGCATTCGACATCCAGGGACTGACCAAGTGGCTGGCCCCCAAGCGACCGAAGCGGCCGTACGCCTTCGTCTTTGGGCATGGGCTCTGGAACGACCTCGACAAAGAGAAGACGTTTGCCTGGATAGACCAATTGATGGACGGGATTGCCGAAGACGCGCCATACCTGGTGCACGGCAAGGGGGCGTTCTTCCCACGGCTCTTCCTCACACCTAGCGCGGCCGGGGTGCGGAAGCCGGAGGTGTTCGTCGGGAGGCAAGGCAACATCGCCATCGCCAAGTTTGAAAAGGCAGTGGCGCCCTTCGTCAGGCACAGAGGGCTGGATCATCTCGGCACGTACAACATGTCCATCCAGGCAACGAACCCAGACGGCACGTAAGTGGAGCAGCGACCGACATCAGACCGACGGCAGCAAGCTAACCCAATCACAGGCACGGTGGGATGAACTCAAACCTCATCAAAGCCATGATGGTCTTCAATTGGCTGAATTCATTAAGCGTCCCTGAAAGCTACGAGCCAGGAAAATCAGAGGAAGGGCATTAAGATATGGCATTTGCCCAGCGGCATTGCACTGAGTATAGCATGAAGCGCCGGAAGCACGACCAAACATTGAAAATATAATTATGGACACAATTAGACGGGCGGCGAGCAATCTCGTTGTCAGCAATGTACTATCATCAGGTGACTTAAATTTATCTGTATTCGACGCGAGTGGCCAATTGCACGCACAAACAAATAGAGTCTGCTCTGGCGTTGGTCAAGGAGCGGCTAGCGACCCTGGCACCTGGGCAGAGATCGAGCGGCAGATTTGGGCGGTCGGTGGCTTACGATGAGGCGTGCAGGGACACGATGGCAGATGTGATGCAGCGACAGGCCGGAGCAAATCGAGTCGATGAGCACGCTGGACACATGTCAAAACAAAGCCTGTCAGCGATCACTCCACCCCTGTGGCGTCTTGGCGACGGGCCTGGCATGAGCCTCAGGCTTTGCCGCACAGGCACGGTGGTGAAACAATATGCCGCAGAACGGTCATGCAGGAGATGAGCATTGCATCGCGACCCGATGGTATTGTCGATGTGTTCCCAGCCCGGTTAGGCATGCATCTGAGATGAGCGGATCCGGGTGCCTTGATAGACTTTGCAAGTGAGGAGTGCATCAGCCGATGGCATGCTGGTGGCGCGGTCGGCGTCGCTGCTTGTAGGATGCGAGGCACTGCCAACTCTACGCGCGGCGTGGTGTCTAAGTAAATCTTCTGGGCCGGCGTGAAACGCGACTGCACAGGCACGACAGGTGCAAGGGAAGATGACTTCCCGGTTGGCGGTAGGTGGCAGAAGGTCTAGGTGCAAAGTTCTGGCCATTCGGGGCTGACGTCAGGCGCCGGCCGGACGTCGATGTGTGCGCGCGTGGCCGATGGACAGCTTCCCTATGCCAACCCATCGTCGATCGGCTCCTTCCTCTGGATCTCCTCCATCGCCCTCATCGCCTACAGCCCTGTGCGGCGGTACCAGGAACCGTTTGCAGTGTCACCATGTCCCCGCCGCTCCTGGCACGTTGCAGTCGCTTGGCTTCACTCTCAGACTTTGATGCGGTCTGTCGAAACTCAGAGCACTATACACCGTTTCTCTATCCACGCGAATAACCACATTCCGCCGCATTCCAAACTTTGGTGCGGCTATAACATGCTTCCTCTCAACGTTCCGATCTCTGCACAGTAATGTCGCACCCTCCTCCGCCACCGTCGACCGCAGCACACGCCAGAGCCCCGGCTGCTGCTCGCCGCTGCCCTGCCGACCAGAGCGTCTCCCTCCGTCGTCTTCCCACGCAGAATGTTGCTAGCCGCACGCTGCCCGAGCCTGCGAAGCCCGCTAGCGCTGCCTCAAGTCTGATCAACAACCGCGACAGCTCGGGCGAGAGCAGCAATGTCGACAATTGGTTCGAGAACTCCAACAACAACCTTGACCGAGATGCGCACTCCCGCATCGCCGACAGTACGCACTTTCCCCCCCCCCCTCTGCCTCCCCCTGCCCTCATAGCTTGCTGACGCTGCCTCGAACAGAGGAGCCACCATTCTACCTCCGCCACCATTCTTCTACAGACTCTCCACTCGACAATGCTCGCTTCGCCGCCCCCCTCCCTTCCCATCTCAAGCACGTCCAGTCGTCCGGAAGCGGCTCCGAGGAATACCGAAGCGTCATCGACGATCTCACCATCCAGATGAAGAAGATGAAGAGGAAACTGCGCCGATATGAACAGCTACACGATCCTCGCCTCCAGGCGGAGAAGCTATTCGAGGTGCGTGTGCACGGACTGCCCGCCGACAAGAAACGAGAACTGGAAGATTTGCTCCGGACCTTCTCCGCCAACCTTAACAGTACACCCGACCAGGTTACCACAGACAAAATTGGCGCCCTCGCGTCTGCCGCCGCTGCTGGAAAGCCTACAACCTCCCTTACCTCAACCAGATTTGCCGCCGACTCTGGCTATGGCTCCATGACTACTCCAAATCAGATGGCCAAGGGTTCCGCCCTACCGAACGGCAGTTCCGTCGCCGCCTCTGGTAGCCAAGGTGGCATGGTGGGTGCTTCCGAAGTACCAGGTAAGGACCAGAACGTACGGTCATTCCTGCACGATCTGCCGCAGGGTCTTCTCCAGCCACCACCCAGCAGCTTGTCAGAAACGGCGAGGAAGAAGCTCGTGGTCAGTCGCCTGGAGCAGATCTTCAACGGTCGCGGTGCGCTGCTCGAGGGCAGCCAGCAGCCGCTGCAGCAACAGGAAGTTTCCAAAGAGGCTGCAAGCAATGACCAATCCGTTGATGCTCTCCACGCACGTGGAGGCGAGGGCGCTCGCGAAGCTCGCATCATGCTCTTTGGCCCTGGCGGTGGTTCACCTGACAACGCGAATGTCAGCCATGGCTACGGCGATGGTGAAGACAAACAGGAGCCTTCCGAGGGCGCTTCGGGCAGCTCGTCCTTCCTGGAGCAGCGTCCCACGCGTCCACTCGATCTCGACCCCTTCCGTGCCCAGGTGGCATCCGACAACATCGAATACATACGCCATCTGGGTTTCAGCGTACCTTCGAAGTCCTCATCGCCAGTCGACAGCGAGGGCTGGATCTACCTCAACCTCCTCATCAACATGGCTCAGCTACACACGATCAACGTCACACCCGCCTTCGTGAAGCACGCCGTGAGCGATTTCAGTCACCAGCTCGAGCTGTCTGCCGATGGACGCAAAGTGCGGTGGCGAGCACACTCGACGCAGAGGCATGGTCTTTTCACCAGCAACAGCAACAACCACAGTGGAGACTCGGAGGAGAACGACAGCTCGACGGGAGCCAGCAAGGACCCCATGCCGGGCCAGAAGCGCTCACGATCAGCGTTCGGTGGTCCAGGGACCAATCTGGGCAACGAGGACTCGCAGTCCAAGAGGCCAGCTCTGCTTGCGACCAACGAAGCGAGCTTTGTGTACGCACCTCTGTTCTATCGCCAGTCGGAAGATGACGACGATGCTTCCATGGCGGACAATGAATCGTCGACTTCATCGCCGGACATGGTGGGAGAGCTTTCAGCAATGGCAAGCGGCACTGGTCACGTGTCTGGACCACAACGACGAGGCGATGGCCCCATCATCTTCTACAACAACTCTTACTTCTGCACAGATCTGAGTGGTGACAGAGGTGAGCCGACGATGGATCACATCAGCCTGGACCGGCAGGAGCAGTTCACGTCGAAGCCTCTCGGAGTAGACATGAGAGGTGAGCGCAAGACGTCATGGGGGGTCCGTGGCGCTCACGGTGCTCGATACTTCCGTGAGGGCGGCGAAGCGCCGGCAAAGAAGATGTCAGAGGTTGACGCTGCCCAAGTGACCGACATAGAATTTCCGAGCAGCTCCGAGGGCGCGTCTCGACACGTGTCCTTCGCGGACGAGAGTCAGACGGTTGACTTTGAGGTGTGCGGTTTGGGCGGCGTCACACCTGCCGACAACCTAAGCATAACGGTCACCAAGGAGCTCCGTCCACGGCTACCACGTCGTAAGCTCTCCGTGATGAGACCGCCGCGGACTCGACTCGACGGAGTTCTCGAGCGCAAGGCTGGAGCTTCACCGGGCGCTGACAAGATCTTGCACGTGCGCACGACCCCACTTGAACCGTCTGCGCTCCCCGAGGCCTCCATGGCCTACCAGAGCGACGAGTCCGAGGATTTGTCTGACGCCGAGTCGAGCGGCACAGGCGTGGCACCTGTCGGCCGCAAGTCTCCGCGCAGGTCATCCAATTTTAACCACGGCTTCGGGTCGAGCGCGTCGGAGGCCAGCTCGGAAGGCAGCAGCGTGGCGGCCGAGAGCGGCAGCCAAGCAGATGTCGTCGACTTCCTCTCACTGGCACGCAAGGCCGACCCAGAAGCCATCCGGGCGAGGGAGCGTGAGTATGATGCGCAGATGGCGGAGCGGCTGGCTGAAGATATTCCAGCCGGCAGCAGCGCGGCGACGGCCGGGGGAGGCAGCAACAACAACTCCCCTGCTCTGATAGGGGCGGGAGGGCTGCAGCGTCAGGAGACAACGAGCGGAGAGAGCAGCGACGACAGCGCAGAGAGGAGCATCTCGTCCTGAACGGACGAGATTGCGGCACGTGGATGCACATTCTGGCGTTTTTCTTTTGGGACAGGTTCGATGAACCGGACGGATGATGCATGGCATGGTTAACGACATCCGGATGGAAACAAGAGATACCCCGACACCTCAAGCAACATGGAATATGCACATAATAAAGCATCGTACCCACGAGGAAAGTAGACATTTCGTGCCCCAGTCGAAGAAAAGCCTTGCATAAATCATGAGACCCACCGTAATCATCACCGTCTCGTTTCCAGACGAAAGGCGGCCGGGACGCCCCGCATCCGACTTGGAATTCATGGCCCCACCAGTGAATTTATTGGTGATGATGGAGGAGACTCTGCGGACCTCTCGCTGCCGTTGCATTGCTAAGAATGGCCTGCATAGTCTGAAGCACGGTCCGTCTGATTCGTCAGCCTGCTCCTCGTCTTGCATTTGCATTTGCATCCTCAACTTCCACGTCTTGTTCTCTGCCCCCGTGAAAGCTGGCCCTCCACGGCCGACATGTTTTCCATACCGCTGCTGATAGCTGGTGCGCTCGTGGCCGCCTACGTGCTGCGGACAATCCAAGCCGTAAGACGAAACATTGTTGCTGCAAAACAATCGGGTCTGCCTTACATCGTTGTCCCCGTGTACCAATGGCAGATGTTCTGGATGATCACCCATCCTCTGTTCCTGCCCCTTCTGAAGCGTCTGCCGCCCTCCATCAATGCCTCCTGGATCGACTACATTGACCCCGAATGGTGCTGGCAGCAGGGTCATGCCGTCTTCAAGAAACTCAATTCAGATGTCATCATCCTGGTTTCCCCTGCTTGCAACACCGTCTACGTGGCCGACGCCGCCGCGGTCACGCAAATCACCACCCGCCGAACCGACTTCCCCAAGCCCACCGCCATGTACAAGATGCTCGACATCTACGGCAAGAACGTCGTCACCACCGAGAGCAGCGTCTGGCGCCACCACCGCAAGATTGCCGCAGTTCCATTTACCGAAAGGTCCAATGCCTTGGTCTTCGGCGAGAGCATCACCCAGGCCCAGAGCATGCTGACCTCCTGGCTCGACAAACCCGTGCACACCATCGCTGAAGACGCCATGCGTCTCTCGCTGCATGTCATCTCCCGCGCAGGCTTTGGCGTCGCCCTGGCCTGGCCGCACGAAGACGCCACCAAGGCCGATGAGATTCCCGCCGGCCACAGCATGGCGTACAAGGAGGCCTTGAGTCTGCTCCTGTCGAATCTCGAGGCCGTCATCATCATGCCCAAGTGGCTGCTACGTAACGGCACCAAAACCATGCGCGTCGCCCACGAAGCCTACGTCGAGTGGGGCAAGTACATGAACGAGCTCTACCAGTCCAAGCGCGACGCCATCCGCTCTGGCGAGAAGCAAGATTCTGGCGCGTTGGACCTCATGGGTGCCCTCTGCCTCGGCGCCGGCCTGACGCCCGAATCGCTCGCCAATGGCGACTCGGGCGCAAAGGCACCGCAGATGCTCACCGACGACGAAATCATGGGCAACGCCTTCGTCTTCATGCTCGCCGGCCACGAGACAACGGCCAACCTCATCCATTACTCCCTCATCCACCTGGCACTGCACTCCTCCTCACAACAGCGCGTGCAGGCCGACATCGACGCCCTCTTCGGCGCCCGCGAGCCCGCGGCGTGGGACTACGAGGCCGACATCCCCAAGCTCTTCGGCAACATGGTCGGCGCCGTCATGAACGAGACGCTGCGCCTCATCGGCGGCGTCGTCAACATCCCCAAGAGCACCCCCGCCGCCGCCCCCCAGCCCCTCACCCTCTCCTCCGGCCGCCGCGTCGTCGTCCCCCCCGGCGCCTACGTCAACCTCACCGCCGTCGCCCTCCACCGCAACCCCGCCTACTGGACCAGCCCCTCCATGCTCGGCCAACCCGCCGCCGCCATCGCCCACGACGTCGCCACCTTCCGCCCCGAGCGCTGGCTCGAGACTTCTCCTTCTTCTTCTGCAGCTTCTTCTGCGTCGGCAGCTGCTGCCACCCCCGCCCTCGACGCCCTCGACGCCGACCACGGCGGCCCCGCCGGCCCAGACACCTCCGACGCCCTCTTCCGCCCCGCCCGCGGCTCCTTCATCCCCTTCAGCGAGGGCGCCCGCGCCTGCATCGGCCGCCGCTTCGCCCAGGTCGAGGCCCTCGCCGTGCTCGCCGTCCTGCTGCAGCACCACACCGTCGAGCTGGCCGTCGACGAGTGGGCCTCGGACGCGCAGCTGCGCGCCATGCCGGCTGCGGAGAAGGGGGTCGTGTTTGACCGCGCGGCGCGGCGCGTGCAGGGTTTGTTTCGCGATGGCATGGAGACGCGCATTACCCTGCAGATGCGCAAGGGGCATGTGCCGCTGCGGTTTCGGCGCAGGGGCGAGGAGGTGTTGGGGGGGGATGCGACGGGGACGCCGTGAGTTAGTTACGGTTGAGGGTTGCGGTGTTTTCCCGCGGTGCTTGGAGGAGGGGGGATGGACGTAGGGGAGGTGATGCTGGGGATCGGCGTTGGAGAATATCACCCTCCGCTCTTGTATATACTTTGAAGACGTCATGTCGTATCTGGCATGTCCACGTTGCCTTTCCATGGTCTGAGTGTCAGTCATCCAGAATCTGGTGTCCTGCTGTTTCGCGTCCTGCTGTTCTTGTGCCACGTCAGACCTGTCTTGTGAATGCCGGACCGTAGGCGCAAGTATTAAACACACAGCCACAATCACCACCACAACATAAAAACAGAAGAGGTAAGGAATGTGTCAGCCTGTTATTCATAAAACCACATAAATGGGTATCCCGCCTGATCCCCATGCCCACAGTCCCGTGTGTTTCCAGTCCCATCCCATCGCCCCGCCAGCAGTGCGCCAAATTCGTAAAATACCAGTAATTCATCCTCTCATGCGCATCGTTCTCCACGCGTTCCCATCCCCAGCGCGTCCGCCAACCCCTCAAATCCCAGATACCACCCACCACCCCCACGAGCCCCCTCGAGACAGACCCACTACGCAGACTCCTTGGAGCTGCGCCGCCGCAGCCCAAACTCCGCCCCCGCCAGCTCGCGAACCAGCCGCGTGCTCTCGTCCTCGTCGCCCTCCTCGACCACGACCGACGCGCCGCGTGACAGCTTGCGTGCCGCGGCCAGCCCCTTGCCCGGCGACGACACCGACGCCTGCCGCTTGCCCGCCGGCTCCACGAGCCCCACGTCGACGCCCGCCTGCTTGCGCTTCCGCGACAGAGGCGTTGCCGGCTGTTGTTGCGGCTGCTGTTGCTCGGGCCGCGGCTGCTGTGGTTGCTGTGGTTGCGGCTGTGACAGCAGGGCCGGCGCGGGGTCGACGTCTGTGAGGGGTGACGAGGGGCGCGAGTCCGAGGTTGCGGCGCTTTCGGTGCTGCCGTTGCCCTGCACCTGCACCGAGGGCGTGCGCGATTTGCTCACGTCAAAGGCCTGCGGAGCTGCAGGAACTGCGCCCATAGGTGCCACGGGAGCTACGGGTGCCATGGGGATGCTGTCCTCCAGCGCAGGGTCGATGGACGAGAGCGCGGGGTCAATGTTGTTGGCTATTGCCGGCGGCGCGGAAGGATACGGGCTTGGTTGCGACAGCCAGGACAGTGGCTCTTCGGGGTAGAGGCTTGCAGGTTGCTGTAGGTGAGCGGAAGCCGACGGTGTACCGTTGGGGGTCGTGTCTGTGGGTAGCAAGCCCAGCGAGCGGGCATGGTTACCCAGGTCCAGTTCCCTCGGCGAGTCCTGACCCAGGGACCAAAAAGGGTTTGCCTGTCCGTTGGCGTCCATTGCAGACGACCGGTCATCCTCCGCCTTGATCTTCTTGCCTGATCCCCCGCTTCGGGGCCCGCGCGGCACTGACGGAACCTGTGCCTTAACCGGGTCGATTCGTCCCTTCTCATCATGTACGCAGCGTCGCTGAGATTGCATTAGCTTGGCTTATTATCGAAACGCGTCCAAAATAACTTACTTTGCTTAGTCTACACTGCGCACAAGCCTTGCTCCTTGATGGCTTCATAGTAGGAGTCATTTCACTTCGACTTTCAGTCGTAGGACTGATAGCTGGTAGAAGCTGCTGGACTTGGTGAGTGTGCTTAACGACATCAACTGCCATCGTGTCCTCGCCCAGGAAAGAAAGCTCTGCTGGAGTCTGCTCACGCTCAGCAGAAGGGTCATCACACTGTGCTCCGATGATGTTTGGCTCAACGGTAGACACAAAGTCTGGCTTGATTTCTTCCTCTTGCATTTCGTTCATAGACTGGTCAGCCTCACTCGGCTCATTCTGGGGCAGATTTGAACGAATGCCAAAACGTTGTCCAAGAGGCTGTTCCGCTGGAATAGCTGACGTAATGTCATCCAGCGTAGGCTTGTTTTCAATTGCTGCTGACAGGCTCTCCTGGGCTGGTCCATCGGCATTGGAGCCGTCGCCATTTGTTTGCTCTGCTGGGCCTCCTTTGGATCCTCGCATAGATCTTCTCTCGGTGGAAGCGGCAAAATGTTCACGTGCTGCCTGCCTCTCTATGCGCTTGATCGCCGCGGCACTTTTCTTCTTTTCAACAGCTGGTGGGGCATCTGCTTCGGGTAACTCCATACCTGGGTACGCCCATTGAGGAATGCATTCGTTGCCACGCTTCCACGCGGCCCAAATTGCAAACGTTTTCAAAATCTCCACGGGTTCTCCGTAGCCCTTGGGCATTGATCGTGAAACAGCATCTTGTGTCGTCTTGGTGATTCCAGGCACTTTTCCCAGTGTAATGAGTGTAGTGCGGTAGACGTAACGTAAAAGATCTGGGAGCCCTTCAAGCTCACCGCGAGAATAGTAGCGAGCATTGAACACTTCTGGATTGATGTCGTCGATCTCCTCAGGGTCGAAATTCATGAAGTTGGGTTGCTCGCGCTTGAACTTCTCGCCACGGCAGAGCGCCTCTGCCACGGTCAAAGGAATTGGATCTTGCTCGAGATACTGCACCACCGCATGCCAAAGTATTTTCTGGAAGTATGGATACCTGAATTTCCTGCCGACTCCAGTGTTCTTCTCAATATCATTGATCTGAATCTGCATGCCATAATGCATGCGGGTTAGGAAATTGCCGCCAATGACAAGACTATTCTCTGGGGTCCAAACAGCGTGGATCCAGCCAGATGGGATAAGCATGGTATCTCCAGGATAAAGATCGACCCGGTAGCATTCTTTCGTCTCGTTCCCCAGAAACACGTTGTTCTGGTCGGGCGCGTTACACCATTTCTCATACTTCTTAAGATTCTCGGGCTTCGGAGGAATGAAGAAAAATGTCTTCCGGCCCTTGATGATGTGGTAGTAAACAGAAGATCCTCCAAAGTCGATGTGGAAGTCTGTGTAACAGTCGGCCACCGACATGAGGCAATAGAACTGCACTTTCGGGAAGATCCCCTTCGCTGACTCCTCTCGCGGCCACACAGCATCTTGCAAGTCGAGGTCCCTCACCACTCTTGGACGGCGGATCAGACGGCCGAGTCTGCTCTGTGAAACTTCCAAGCTGATGACGTTCCTCACAGGTTTGTCCCCGTCAGCTTCATAGTAGTCCGCCCATTGACGCATATTCCATCGGCGATCTTCGCCTTCTTGTAGTTTCACATCAATGACTTCAACCTTCTCTTCGGGTCCGTACAGATCTGCAGCACGTCGGACCGTGAGTCCATCGGGTATCACCATGTCCATTTTATCCTGACCATAGTCTGGAACGCAGTCATACTGTAGCCCATCTTCAAACGGCAGTTCCGGCTCATCTTGAGCCTCATCTGAGCCGTACGGTCGTGGATTTAGGTATGCTGGAATGACCACCGGCTCATTCATGCTGGATCGCTCAAAGAAGTCTGCTGTCACCAGCTCCGGTGGTAACCTGGCAAAGGTTTCCGGAAGGAACTCTATTTGGCCGTCTTTGATAGGTTGAATGTAGTGATGCTCCGTCTCATCGGCCGCTGTGCGGATCTTGCCCTCATGAAGACCAGCATAATCAACATTTGCATGTGCCCTCGACGATTTCCGCACGTACGTTGTGGGCCCATGGGTGTTCTCACAAGTCTTGCAGAAAAACTTGTCCACTTCCTTGACTTTGCGTTCATTCTCAAAGCCAACACAATTAGCATGATGCCATTTCTCGCATCCATTGCAGTTGATCCATAAGTCGTGGAGTGAATTTGAGACTGCAGTGTTATTGCAAGATTCACATATGTTGGCAGCTGGACTTGGAGCACGTGCTTTGGATTTGTCGATCGCAGGCTCACGAATTACCATGGAAATTTCCGCCGGTATCGAATGTGCCCTGGATCGGGCTTGCTGCTCAAGATCCACCCCCTGCCTAAAGGGGTGGCCCGAAATTGAATGTCGCCTCCGTCCAGAATGACCAGGCATTTCAGCTACCGGAGGACTTGCTGTGACCGGAGCAGCGGTCCGAGTTTTCCGCGCGGAAGTCCTAGACACTCCTTGAACTTTCTTCGGTGCTGCAGCTTTCTTCGTCTTTTTCGTCTCGCCGTTTGCATTGCGAGGACCTCGAGGCTTTCCCTTTGGCCATCCTCGATAGACGCGAGGTTTGACCTCTGGAGTGCTTGTCATCGAAATTAAAGCTGCTTCATCGGTTACACCTTGCCGCTGATGTGGGTGATGCTGATATGACTCGGACTGGGCTGCGTGTGGTGCGGAAAGGTGTCGTGAATGGGCACTCTGTTCCCATGGTTGATGCCATCCACCAGGGCGATGCTGTTGAAATTGGTGTGGGTAGTGCGGGTGCTCGACAAACCCATATGAGTTGTTGTTGTGTTCGATTTTCGGCGCAGGGGTGTGGTCGTAGGTGAAGTCGCGCGTATGCGTCCCAGAGTGACGCCGATCCTCGAGCATTGGGGCGGGATAAGACATCTGCCGTGCTGACTGAGCACGAGATCCCATAGAGAAACCCAGCAGGAGTTCCGCGTCGGACTGTAGATCCTGCAAGCTTGAAGATGTGGGTTGGTATTGGGGATTGGCCGCTCTGGCATCTCGTTCAGCAACCCAGGCACCCTGAGCGATGTGGCTTGAGGCGGGGCGGGCGTTGGGAGCGAGCACTGCACGAACGTCGATAACTTCTGATCGAGTCCTCTTCGATCCGCGCTGTTTTGGGAGTGATCTTGAGGTTGCGTCCTTCTGGCCGTATTCATAATGGCGGCGAGAGTCAGTGTATTGTGAGCCTATATGATGTGGTTGTGGCTTCTCGACTGTAGGACTTGTTGCTACTGCAGCAAAGACATCTAGAGGCGAAGGTGACATCTGGGCTGGGTGACCCGGAGCTGCGCTGAGCGGGGACGGTCGTGGAGGACCTAGCCACTGCGATCCGTTGTCCAGACGCTCGTTGTGTGCGGGTCGCGGTTGAGAAGAGCCTGCGAAATCTACATCTTGAAGCTTTCTCCTCTTGGAATAAGCTGGCAAGCTCCGGTCGAAGGGGAAGTCTGGCGCTTGCGGCGAAATCGGCTCATGGTAGGCCAGAGGAGGCGAAGGTGTTCGGTAGCCGGGAGTTCGACGTGTAAACTCGGGCTTGAAGGAAGAGGAGCGGCCTTGCCACTGGGGGGTAGGTAAAGACATGGCGTGGTAGCCAAGGTTGGGGGAAAGCGGAGAGCTAATTGTTGCTATGCGGGCGCGGCGTGAAGGCGAGGAGAAGAGCTTTGGCAGCGCGTCGGCGCCGGCTCAAGATTGCGGAAGATTCGCATCGACGGTTTCAGAGGCGGCCAAAACAAGAGGCAGCTCTGCACAAGGCCGCGCAGCGTGTGGACGTGGGGAAACGGGTCGCGACGTGAACGAGGGGAGTTTGGCGTTTGCGGTCGGCTGCTCGAATGGACGGCGGGCGAACAGGGCGCCAAGAATTTAAGGCTGACGTCGAGTGGCCTGTCTTCCTCTTGCTCGTCGAGCCGCAAGTTACATACCACCTCTTTCCCTCTTGGAACCCCGCCCATTCCCGACTTATAGTACAGACATTCAAGAGGCGCACCTAGCCAAGTTATGAGTCGAAGTGCTCGCCTTGCCCCAGAAGTGAACCGGTACGTGGTCGCATGCCACGCTGCTTCGATGACATAAGGAAACGACAAGAACCTCAGCTAACCTCTACTGTTTCCCATAGAGCTCTGTTTGTCAAGAACTTGAGGTACGCATTCGCACACATGTGCCGTGAAATCTACTTAGCTTACACAACGTTTCAGCTTTAACGTAACGCCAGAAGAATTGTTCGACCTGTTCGGCAAGTTTGGCTCAATCCGGTACGCAGACTAACATCCCGCCCCACTATATAACCATCCGAGACAACACCCTTCTTTAACACTGGAATAGACAAATCCGTCAGGGCATCACAAACGCGACCAAGGGAACAGCATTTGTGGTCTACGACGACGTCATGGACGCGAAGAGCGCCTGCGACAAGCTCAGTGGCTTCAATTTCCAAAATCGCTATCTTGTTGGTAAGCTTGCTTCATCAGACGCATTCGCAGCCGCTGGACAAGGGTGCTGACACCGGTTGCAGTACTATATCATCAGCCCGAGAAGATGGTCAAGTCAAAAGAGGACATGGCAGAACGTCAAGAGAATTTAGAACGTCTCAAAAAGCAGCATGGTATTGAATAACCGCTGTGGTCTCCCTCTGTTGGGATGAAAGGGCGTTGCATGGGAACTCTGGAATGGCGGGCGAGCCTCCACTTGAACGGACACGGAAGCCGTGGATGAGACGTACAGCATGAACTTCACGCATCAGTAATGCCGCAGTGCAGATGAATGGAATAATGGCGACGAATGTCGACCGAGATTCAGACAATAGCCCCAGCGGTTTCCAGACTTCTAGAGCTGCCCCGAGAAGGACCGTCCTCCTGCTTAGAGATTGCTTCAACATTGGCCTTTGCATGCGTAAATCTTTTCTGTGCATCCAAGTGCTGAGCGAGCAATCACTCGCAAGATTGGACATGATATTCAGCGGAAAGTCTCAGCCTTTCTCGCAGATGCGATTACTCGAGGCACATCACTCATGGCGTGCGCGAGAGACACTTAGCACTTGCATCACTGGGTCATTGCCTTTTCGTATGCTGGCGTACTGCCATCTAAATGATTTCCCATTATTCTGTTCTGCCATCACAATGAAAGCACATCTTAACCAGTTCTCTGACCGAACTTCCAAAATGGTTCTTTCTCTAAGCCACAGATTTGAAGTCCAATTCCAACACTTTGATCCAGACGTTACTGGCCAGGTCACCCCAATCGCGATTTCAAAGAGACAACACATTTCAAGACAAGCCATATGATGACGCACATAATTCTCACAAAACCAGACACAGAGTTATCTGAGTACCATCCTAGTACAACACCACATGTTCGTAGACTATAGACGGTAGCTGGCTAACAATCTGGCAGCTGGCAATTTGGCTCATTCCCGTCATCGTTCGGATTTGGCACCAGCGAGATGTTGAAATTGGCAGATCCGTCTGATGTGGTGACGGGAATTCCACCTCCAAATTTGAACAGATGGGCTGCCAATGGTGCTTTCTCGAACGGTGGGCAACCATTGAGAACCTGCAGCATTGAGTCCTTGCAGTTTTGCTCCGTTATCACAAAAGAGCCCGTCGTCAGCGTGATGTTGAGGTACATCGTAACGTTGGGGAAATAATATTGCAGAGCCTCGTTTACCAGT
Organism: Carpinus fangiana; assembly: GCA_006937295.1. NCBI lineage: Eukaryota > Viridiplantae > Streptophyta > Magnoliopsida > Fagales > Betulaceae > Carpinus > Carpinus fangiana. Next base: position 1,599,537 of record VIBQ01000013.1, on the reverse strand, counting down.
GGAAGTCCGCCCTGTGACGTGAGGAAGATGCCGTTGTGGTGCTGGTTGTCTACGCTGACCCCCTCGCCTTCCTTGCCGAGCATGCCACACCATTCGGTGACGTTCACCTGCACGTGATCCTGAGGAACACCCGGTGGCGCCAGATTGGTGGGTGCACAGTAGAGGCCAGAGGATGGGGTTGATGTAGCCGAGGGTGTAGTTGGAGATGATGATAATGAACCTGTGGACGAGTTGCCCAATGTAGTGTTCAAGCCAGACAAAAGAGACGAGCTGGATGAGCTCAAACTTCTCGTAATTGACGTCGTGGGTACTAGTGACGGAGCTGTGAGGGAAGGAGAAGTCGCCAAGGTACTAGGGATTGAGTTGGATGTCGAGGAGGCTGCCCAAGTAGCGAGTGGGTCAGTCGCACTGGCTGCTGCCTCGATGAGGGACTCTTGCTCATCGAGCCAGTTGGAATCACCATCCCAATCGTAGATGTGGAAGATTGGCGTCACAGTTGCTGAGTCTTTGTCTGACGTTTTTGTGGTTGTCACTTTCGTGTCGGTGACACTACATCCTGTGGTGGTCGAGCAGGTACCCTACAGTGTGTTAATCAAGAACAAATCCTACGCAAAAAGCGTGTAAACTCACTGTTATTGTTGAAGTAGACACCGTGGTCTGACTGGTGGGAGTGAAGACTGACACGGTAATTGCACAAGAGCTTGCAGTTTTCGTCTCGGAGCAAGAAGACGACGAGTCGGTATTGGTTGAGCTCTGTGTCCCGGTCTGTGTACCAGACGGTGTCGGATCCGATGGCCCCGGTGGTGCAGGCTCTGGGCCATTAGGGCTTATGCTGCCACCAGGGGGTGGAATTGGATTCCAGTTGCAGCACAACCCCCAGGAGCTGCCGCTGCCGTCGTGGTTAGGACAGAATATAGGGACGAGACATCCACTGCCCGTGTCACAGAGAGGACCGGTGCACATCCAAGCCGGCGTAGGCTTGCCACCCTGGGAGCTGGTCTGAGTGCCGATATATGTTACCGGCGTAGTGCTACCAGATTTGGTGACGGAGATTACAGTTATGGGTGCAATACTTGTGGTAGAGCCGGAGGTGATTGTCGTAGAATCATACGGGATGGATGAAGATGTTAAAGAGGAGATCAAAGTGCCGCTTCCTGTTGTTGATGTGGAGCTGGAACTGCTCGTCGAATTTTGGGACTGATTACCAGAAGAGGAGGAGCTGCTGCTTGTCGAAGATATGACAGACGAATTGCTCGTTGAACTTTGGAATCGGCTGCTAGAAGATGACTGGGATGACGAGCTATTACTAGGACCAGAAGATGTTGACTGAGTAAAAGTGGTCGGGCCCTGGGTCGAATTTGTTGAAGCAAAGAAGTAGGTCACTGTATCAACAATAATTGCGTCAACTGAGATAGAAGCATTATCACTACCAATATGGTACTGGGAGCCGGGCAGGACGGTGATAGGCTTTGGGGTAACAACAAAGCCCGTAGTCAAAGCGGCGGCATCAACGGTCACTGTGTCATCAGCGATAGTCAGTGTCACATTGGCCGTCGCTGTTGTTACTGCTCTCGCTGCGAGGGCGGGAGGGTTGCGCTTCTTATTGTTGTTACTGGATGGTATGACTGAGATCGATCCGTCCTGGTTTGGTGTCTGTGCAGTAATGCCAGATGAACCGGGATTGATCATGAAAGATCCTGGTAAAGCATGGTTAATCAAAAAATCTTTTCCGACAGGTTTCAAAGTACAAACCAAGTCCAAACATCGCATAACTATCAGCGTTTTGGGTGGAACCGCCATATTGACTTGCTCCTGCTCCAAAGGGCGATAGACGAAGGCAATTGACCCAGCCTAGGTTATGTCAGTCATGCCAAAGATAGAACGTTCCACTCTTTCAAATTACCATATGCTTGACTTGCTCCGCCAATGTCGTTGGTAGCGCCGGTTTTGATTGCATGTGTGAATTCATGGAGCATGGTGGCATCAAATTCGGATGCCAGATCCATTGGTTTTCGAGCCTTCCCTAATTTGTCCAAGAACCAAGCAATTGGCCGTGCGAGAATAGCCTTAGGACCAAAATCTCTCTATGTTTCGTTTTGGTGAGAACAAGTATATCGACTTTTAATCTTTAATACATACCCAGATCTTGTGCTTCCTATTGTTCTCTTGGCCAAGGAACCATCCACAAATTTGGACTTGAGCAATTGCTGGTTCATCGTTGTTATTCAGTGTCCAGGCCTATGGCAAAGTCAGGGATGGAAAGAGAGTTGTTTTGCATTCCGATGATACATACCATGGTAGTGTCGCGGCTCAAAGAGCTTTTGCATTTTGTATAGCCGTCATCCATGAGAACGTCGAGGTTGGTATCCGTATCGCATGCGTAGCCTGGCGTATCACTGCCGTCGCCACAGGATTTGCCCTCCGTAAAACGAGAATAGTCACAGTAGACAATGACATCGTCAACGGGAAGCTGGCCTGGTTGGCCCTTGGGAGAAGGAGCTCCGTTTGCTTTATCAAAGCTCAGAACATCCCTAAAAACGTTCTGCGCAACGGAGAATTTTGCCCGAGCGGCTTGATCGGTGCCTGATGTTTCATAAAATATGTAGTCTCGCAAATTCTGCATCTCCTGGCTAGCAGTGCCAGAGTCAAGGGAATTCAGACCATCCTGGCCTGCACTAGCCAGGTCGAAGGCGTTTGAAACTCCATCTTGGACTAGTGTCTGGTACTTTTTGCAAGAAGCATCAAGAATCCACGCGTCAGCCTTTGTTGCCAGCAATCGAAGGGCGACAAGCCAGTGAATTTGTGATGAAAGCCTCATTGTCAGCAGAGGTCACGCAAAAAGTGTCAAGAAAATATGAAAGTGAATCACAGGAGCCGGCGAACACAATTAAGAGCAGAAGTGGACAGTCGACCCCCGCCATGTTATATATTGCAAGGAGATTCTTTCAGATCCATTTGCAGCACCCCGACTCGACCATGGGTGCTAGGGTTTCCCTGGAAAGGATGGGGCTAAGAGCCGCACGTAGGAAAAGACGATTGGCGTGTCGTAAGCACTGACATACTCATGGCCCCTAGATGTGAGGGGCGAGGACGACTTTACAGGGGGACCAAGCTGAGGGCAATGATTATGATGTAGCGATTAAGAAACGAACGGTGTCTGTAGCGCAAAACGCGTCGATGGGGCCGCAGTCCAGCTTCCGGAGTCTCCACTCGTCTGAAACGCGCGGCAAGCCGCTTCTTGCAATTATTCAGGAACGGTGGGTAGCTGCAGAGCGCCGGGTTGGTACATCTAAAAAGCGGAGGCAGGGTTGGTCGGAGCCTCGTTTGCATGTACGTGTACACAAGTGTTTTGATCAGAGACTATTGCTTCTCAGTTGACTTGATTGAGACCTCCTGGAACTGACTTCTCGTAGGCCTAATTTTGGCGATGGTACTGGCAGGCCCTCTGTAGTAAGCTGACTCGGTAAATGGGGGCGGGGCTGCGATCGACGCACATGAAACGCGCCCGCGAAGGCTCATCAGCCGCCCCGTTTACGCCTTCTGTCACACAAGCAAGCGCCATGACGGTCAATGACATTGTTTTGTTCTGCTGGATGACCGGACTATATGGTGTTCGTCCGTGGCTGCGGTGAGCTTTGTCAACAGGCGATAAGATTTTGGTGTTCGTACTCCTTTAACTACCCTTCGTCATCCCTTTTCGGTCTGCAGTCTCGGCCTTTCGCACACAGCGCGCAGTATGTCACGGTGCGGTAACGCCGAGAACGTTGCAGTAACAGCAAAAGAGCGAAGAAAGTTGGCACCTAAGTCTCTCCCGTCCAATCGACCTCGCTCACTCACGCCACCCCTACCCTCTGAGCCTTTAGCCGGTACTCCTACGACCAGGCAGCCCTGGTACCTGTTCAAAAGGAAATCCCCACCTCCACGAACCCAACTTTTTAACGGACAGACTCAGTCTGCTCTATTCTCGAAGCTCCCTAAAGAGGTGCGCCTTCGTATCTGGCACCTGACTTTTGGCCAACAACTGCTCCACGTTGTGCGCCGTCCGCAGCGCCTTACTGCCATCGAATGCTCGCTAGATTGCCATTTACCAAGCAAGAATCTACCTTACCATCGATGTTGGGGTGTTTCATCTCGCCAGATCCAACTTGGTCCCACACCCGGCTTCTATGGCGGCCAGCGGACCGGATCTTCTGCTGCGCCTATTCATCTAGTCGCACCTCTGACCACGTGCCGCCTGCTGTTAGTCTACCTTTTCTGTTTGTTTCACCTCCAGCTCATTGATTTTTTGCAGCTACTCTGAGGCTATTAGTATCCTATACCAGGATAACGTCTTTGCCTTCAATCATTTGGACACTGTCCTTTCCCTTTCGAGAACGATACTTCCAGACCGGTTTGACAGCATTCGTACCATCACACTTCAATGGAATTTCAAATGGCCGTTGATACCTGAGTTTGAAATTTCCCAACCCCTCGCTGATGACGGGCCGCCGGCACCATACAATTACGAGACGTGGAGACAGACGTGCCAGCTGCTTTCTCGGATCAAAGATCTTCGGTCGTTGTCGTTGTTTCTGTCTGGTGGCGCCATTCCTTTGTCGCCAGGTCCTTTTCAAAAGTGGATTGAGCCTGTTCTGCTCATTCGGCCGAGTGTGAGCTTCCATGTCACATTACCCTCATCGCCTCCAGAACCCATCGATACCAGCTCATGGCCATTTCAACTGCAAGTCGAGCCACACTGATATAGGTCTCTGTCTAGAAAGTGAGATGCATCTAGCTGCTCCTTCAAGACTGACTATATGCGTGGGTCTTGACCACTGGCTAGGATGTAAACGAACATCGCGACTGTCTTTACCGAAACTCAGCGGCTGCAGAAGATTAAGAGGGTCTCAGGGCCTGGTCCGAGAAGCTCGAAGATGAGCACATGGTACTCGCCGTCTTCTCTATACTAGCACACGCGTGGGAGGTCAGGCATCGGCGGAAGACCTCAATAGCAAGTATCGAGGGGTTGATCGTGACATGCTTAAATCAAATGATAACCTTCGTGTTACCGTGGACATCGCTACATAATTCCTAATGTAAGTGTTGCCATCACCTTGAACGTCGAAAGGCTTTCAAAGCAGCTTGCCAGACGCGACGGACCATATATTCTGCAGATCCGAGGGTTAGGTCTGGTAGCCTTTTGAGATACTGGTATATCTGAACTCAAGAGTTTATTTATGAGGGAAGCATTTCCGGGTAATCCTGTTGAACTGTGTAAATATGCAGTGTATCCTTCCGTATCTGTGCCCTCTCCACAGTGTCCGAATAGTCAAAGGACCCTACCTTACATCAGTGACGTCTACCCATGTACTTGCATGGGTAAGCTATGCCAGACACATGCCCGCCGTAACTTTGGCAAACCATCAGTCCGGTATCCATCAGAGGGTTACAATTCTCAGACTCGGTTAGTCCCTGTCGTTATTGCGCTGGCTTTGCTGCGGTTCTCGTATGCCTCGGTGAAGGTCAAAGCGGCTAATGACGCCTTATGGAATCCACAGCTTCTTCTCCACAAGCGCCCACATCAGACCACAAACAGGGCATACACAACCAATAGCTTGGGACAACTCTATTGTTCCGCTCGATCTTTGTTCCCACATCCTTGTCGCCGCGTCCCTTCTCAACGCGTAGTTGCGACTGGCTGGTGATGCGCACCGCCCCGCCGTCCAGATGGACTCATGCCACCTCGCTAAAGCACCCACTCCTTTTGGCCCTCGCCGCATCACTCGCTTTCGCACAGAGTGAACAAGATGGACTCAAGGTCGAAGTTACAACGCCAGCAAGCTGTATCCATACTGCAGTAAATGGAGACGTTGTAGCGATGCACTACAACGGCACGCTCATCGATGGCACAAAGTTTGATTCGAGCCGCGATCGGGGAGTGCCCTTCACCTTCACACTCGGAATGGGCCAGGTTATCAAAGGTTGGGACCAGGGCCTGCTGGGCATGTGCCCTGGGGAAGAAAGACGCCTGACGATACCCCCCAGCCTCGGCTACGGCGATCAAGACATGGGCTCCATCCCACCAGGCTCCACATTGGGTGCGCAACTCTCTCCACTTGTGCATGAGCAAACATCTAACATTTCTTATAGTCTTCGAGACATTGTTATTGACCATTCTCGGCGTCGATGAGGAAGCCTTGGAAGCGGCAGCTGCAGCGGCAGAGGCAGAGAAACCCGATGTGGAAGATGTGAGCTTACCTGGAGACGCCGGTTTCACCCCGTTTGAAAGCGACGAGGGTTTAGACAGCGGACCGGTCTCGACGGCTGGATCGGAGAACGGAGAGTGTAAACTCCTGGGCCCATTCGCGCTACTCGTCCAAGCGGCCCTCGGCATACTGGCACTGTCGTCGCTCGTCTTCAAACGCTGGAGGGAGCGGCCGCGTCGCCCGCTCAAGATATGGTTCTTCGACGCTTCCAAACAAGTCTTTGGCTCGGCGCTGTTGCACGTCTTCAACGTGTTCATGTCAATGCTGTCCTCGGGCTCCATCGAACTCGCAAATGCCGCGGGAAAGTACAGCCATGATGCGAACCCTTGCTCCTTTTACCTCATCAACATTGCGGTTGATACAACTATTGGCATTCCAATCCTGGTACTGCTGCTCAAAGTACTCACGCAGGCCGCTCTCATCACCCCTCTGGCCAACCCGCCAGAGTCAGTCAAGTCGGGCTACTATGGAGAGCCGCCAAAGGCAGTGTGGTGGCTCAAGCAGTCCATGATATATTTTGTGGCCTTGCTTTTGATGAAGCTTTGCGTCTTCTTCATTTTCGAAATGCTTCCATGGATTGTGTGGGTCGGCAACTGGGCGTTGCGATGGACCGAGGGCAGCGAGGCGCTGCAGATTGCGTTTGTGATGTTCGTGTTCCCGCTGATCATGAGTAAGTGTTTCTCCAGTCCTGCTTGAGATCAAAATCACTAATGTTGCGACAGATGCCATCCAATACTATATCGTCGATACATTCATCAAAGATCGATCGAGCAGTCCTCATGGTCATGAAGCGGTTGCAACGGAGGATGACGACGATACGGCGCACGTGGATCACCGGCTCCATGAGGACGAGTCGGACGACGAGCAGGACTCAAGCTTTCGGATTTCGCACGAGTCAGAAGACAACGACAAGGACCACAGCGCAGTGCGTCAAGCTGCGGATGAAGAGGACCGACGACGACGATGATGATGGACGAAGAACACGTAGCATGCTAGGATTTGTGGATAGCGGGCTCGTGAGTATACGGGATCTTACGAACGTGGAGCGCGTTGCGTACTGGCTGTAACTCAACGCAGGCAAGCTACGAGTGCCACGGAGAAGCCGCAAGCCAAGCATTACGTTGCTTGCGCGTGATCTTGACTGGTTGCGTGAGTGTGTAGACTGTGCAAGGCAGCGATGCTGAGACACTGTGCTAAGGAGGCTGCTCACGAGGCATTTCCAACACGACTGTAACCCAAAGCGGAAGCCCAAAGCTCTGAGTATTGGAGTGAAGCCAGAACGCGCACCGGCTTTCACGATGGAGAGGAGCGAGTGTGGAATAGCCTTGGAAACGACAGATGCAGCTGGTACTGTATTTAGTTTCTAGGAAGTTCATCCACACAGCTTAAAAACCTGCTTCTTGAATTCTAAGTTATCTTGACGGTGTCCAGGTAATGCGGCGTAGTCGGCCGATGATCACTAGGCGCCACTTTGCGCCTCCAACTCTCTGTCTGATGATATTACCCTTGAAGCTCACCTTAAAGTCTTGCACAGTTCCGAATCTCTCATGCGCTGGACTTTCAGGAAATTATAGTAGAATCACCGAATAAGCACGAAACAATGGCTCTCGAACTCCACATACCGCATTGTATCCACAGTCCTGCGCATCCTCATCATATGCCGCCGGAGGAAAAACCCCTCCGTGTCCAGATCGAGGGTCTACTCGTTTCTATCAAAAAACTCATTCCTGGGACAGAAGGGCACGTTGAAGTTCGCAATCGCGTCTTTCCGCATGCAGCAGGGCCTGTACTTGCAAGGCTGGCATTCGAGAAAGTCTACGGGAGACACCCACGGCCAAGGGAGGTTCCAGGCGACCTTACCATTCGGGACGAGTACCTTGGTTGGGTAATGGATGGCAAGAGGCCTCTGGAGTAGGGGTGCGTGTAAAGGAATGGATCGTGCCTTTGGACTGACACGATGAACAGCCAAATTGACTACTATGGTGTCACTTTCGACCATCTTGTGCCCACAGATGATGTTGACCCAGAAGTGCTCCAGATCAACATCGTCGAAATGGACGATGACGAAGGTGCATATGCGAATGAGACATTACCATTCAAGGTAGATCCAGCGGCATACACTGGCAGAAGGGTCCTTGCGGTACCTAGGTGTTGCCAAAAGAGGAAAGGAACAACGGATCGAGTGAGAATTAATGATGGGGTAGCTGCACAAGACGCGCTGGCTCACTCCCGTAAGTGAATTCACGACGGGATTGAAGGACTGTAGAGATCAACATGCTCCTCCATATTTGGCACGCTGAAGAAGGCACGTGACATGTCCTCGGCTTTGGACTATGTGATCATAGAAATGGCTTCAAGCATGCGACATGAGATACGGACTCTCGAGCGTTGGATAAAAGCGAAGCGTGTTAATGCATTTTGTCCATTTTTACCGCCTGGCCTTCACTTTCTAATCTGAACGTACACAAGTGCTGATTCAGGTGGTCTTCAAATCCTAACTTTAAGGGTTTGATAAAGATGGGCTGAGTAAAACAAGGTATGTAGTGGAGGAGATTGAGAGCTTGGAAAATGCGATTGTCGCCAAACACGTTGCTAAGGTTCACTCTTCACTACAAGTGAACCTCAACCAAGTTCCCTTCTATCCCAGATTGGCAAAAGCTCACACGACGGCCATGGAGGACGCGTGGGTCACGGCGAAATGAGGAGCCAAGGACATGGGGCCAAGTGCTGGCGGTCTTGGTCGTGCCAAATCCACGTGGCGCTCGTGGCGCTCAACCAGAACTCTGGAATGGAGCCGGGTCTGCCTCGTCTAAATTAGTCAATAGGCACGCGGCCTTGTTAACTTCTGCTGGAGAAACAGATAAGGGACTCAAGTGGATATGGGACTACCAAGCTTCACCCGATCCAGGCTCCCAAGTAAGATGAAATAGCATACGGCGATCTATCTGAAATCTAGATTGTGGAGGCAAGTAAGAGCGGCAGAGCGAAATGAAGCAGCCATAAGACGGAGCTTTTGACGCACGGCCGCGCCTGGGACGAGATAACAGCCTTACGGCAGCAGACAGATGAGGGTGAACCTTCGATCGCTGAGATGAGCAGGAGCTCCAGACAGGCAGCACCATCACGGTCAGGGCCATTCCCCGCAGATGCCCAGCGAACAGGATGCAGCAAAGCGTGGTTGCCAAGGGGCGGCATGACAGTGCAGTGCCGAAGCCCAGACGTATGCCAATGAAGCTAGGATGCAGCGACGAGAGGCATTATTTGCAGACGCACGGCTGACATATGCCTCGTTTCTGCCGTGGTTGGGGCTGGCTGGTCAAACCTTGCGGGTGCAGAGAGGGCAGCCCGATATCGGTTGCGGCCGGAGCGTCTTCCCCAGACCAGGGCGAAGGGAGGCTGTGTGTCTGCCACGCGGGAAGATGCAGGGAAGCAGAGGCATGTCAGCGCTGCCGCAGCCTCGAAGCGAACACTGGCGACGCGCCCAGAGTGTCGACACGCGACGCCCTGGCGATTCAAATCGCAAATAGTCTTATCTTCTACCAATCAGGCGGGTTAGTATGTGTGGCCCGCGACCCTCGCAGCGTGGCGGGCCGGGGCGCCAAGCCAGGCTGGTCCGAGTCTGATATCGACAGCCAATAAGCCGCGCGCAATGGAAGATAAGGGAGGTATTACGTTGACTTAGTCCCATTCGATGCTCCCACTGAATGACTGCCATCAGGACGCTGTGTTCGAGAACTGCGTGGAGCGCGACGCCCTGGGGCATTGCCTCCATCGCGCGCCTCTCGCTTAAGATAGCCTGGCCCCCCTCTCGACACGCTCGTCGCTCTTCCTTTTTCGCCTTTACGCAGTGACTGCATCTCGGCTACGCCACGACAAAAGCTTCGCCAACCTGGTAGAAGACTGATCGCCGGCTGAAAAGAACAGCATTCCGGCAACCACCAACGCCCTTGGCCTGCTTCCGACTTCTCCCACACTCCCGCCGCATCCTCCTTCGGCCCGCTTTAGTGCTGTAGTCATTGGCCCAGACCATACAACCGTCTGACGTTGAATCACCTCCCGCCCGCGCCCTGCTCAACCTCGGAATTTATTTTCCTCTTCTACCCTCTCTTTCTTTTCTCCAGAAGCTGCGCAGGTCACAGCATCCACAGCCCCTCGTGTCGCTTTCTCCCTCCACGCGACCGACTGCTCTTCCTGAGGTCTTTCAGCCTCGCAGTCTTGCAACCGTTCTCCTCGAGTCCTCAACTTCACCACAGCCGCAATGTCCTACACCAGCAGCGGCGCCCCCGCCGTCTTCAATGGCACAGATGATGGCCAGGGAGGCAACGCAGATCTCACCAACCTGAACCAGTGGTATCAGAGCGGAGATCAAGCATATATTATCATCGCTTCCGCCATGGTCTTGGTCATGGTTCCCGGCCTGGGCTTCCTCTACTCTGGCCTTGCCCGCAGAAAGTCAGCCCTGAGCATGGTCTGGGCGTGTCTCATGTCCATGTCCGTCATCACGTTCCAGTGGTACTTCTGGGGTTACTCGCTCGCCTTCAGCCCCTCCAACAACGGCTTCATCGGCACTCTCTCCGAGTTTGGTCTCATGAACACCCTCGCTATTCCCTCCCCCGGCAGCCCGCTCATCCCCACTCTTCTATACTCTTTCTACCAGATGCAATTCTGCGCCGTCACTGCAGCCATCGTTATGGGCGCAATCGCTGAGCGCGGTCGTCTCGTTCCCGCCATGGTCTTCACATTCTTCTGGGCCACCATTGTCTACTGCCCTCTGGCCTGCTGGGCCTGGAATGTGAACGGCTGGGGCTTCGTCTGGGGCGTCGCCGACTACGCTGGCGGTGGCCCTGTCGAGATCGGCTCTGGTCTCTCCGCCTTGGCCTACTCCATGGTCCTCGGCCGTCGCCAGGAGAAGATGATGCTCAACTTCCGTCCGCACAACGTTTCCCTCATCACTCTCGGCACGATACTCCTGTGGTTCGGCTGGTTGGGCTTCAACGGTGGCTCTGCCTTCGGCGCCAACCTGCGTGCCGTCATGGCCTGCTGGAACAGCAACTTGACCGCCGCTTTTGCCTCCATCACTTGGGTCATCCTCGATTGGCGTCTTGCTCGCAAGTGGTCCATGGTCGGCTGGTGCTCCGGCGCCATTTCTGGCCTCGTCGCTGCTACACCTGCCTCTGGTTACGTTACCCCCTGGGGCTCAGTCATCCTCGGCATTGTGACCGGTATCGTGTGCAATTTTGCCACCAAGAGTAAGCTTTTGCCCCTCTTCCTTTGTTTGCAATAGCGCAATTCACTGACAACACCCACAGTCAAGTACTGGATCCGCATTGACGACAGCATGGATGTGTTCGCTGAGCACGGCATCGCTGGCATGCTCGGTCTCCTCGCCAACGCCCTGTTCGGCGCTTCCTACATCGTCGGCCTCGACGGTGTCAACGTTGGCTACGCCGACATCGGCTGGATCCAGCAGAACTGGAAGCAGCTGTACATCCAGTTCGCCTACATCGTTGCCTGCAGCGCATACGCCTTCGGCGTCTCCGCCATCCTTGCATTCATCATCAACAAGATCCCCGGCCTGAAGCTGCGCGTCTCCGAGGAAGCCGAGCTGCTCGGTACCGACGATGACCAGCTCGGCGAGTTCGCCTACGACTACGTTGAGGTCCGTCGCGACTACCTCGCCTGGACCCCGGCCTCCAAGGGCGCCAGCGCCGACCCCGATGTCGCGGCCGGCGACAGGCACGGCATCCCCGCCCACAGCCAGATGCTCGAGGGCAAGGAGCCCAGCGACAGCTCCAGCGGCAACTACCACCCCGTCGCAGCTGGCGACAGGCACGGCATTGCATATGAGAAGGTCGAGCAGGAGCACCGCAGTGCCGCGGCTGCGGCTCAGGCCTCGACCCAGTAGTGGGCTCGAGTGCTGCGCTGCGGCCGCGTGGCTGTGTTATGGATGGCATGGCGTCCATGTTTCGTTGTGATGATATATTATTATAAGTGATACCAGACAGTCAGGCTGTACTTTTCCAGTCAATGACAAAACAATTCTCCAATGTTTACCTTGTAGAACGTCCCTGTGCCGTGTCTTGATTCGTCATGTTCTCCAAGCTAGCAGCCCCACCAAGATGCACTTCGGCACGGATGTTCTACATGATCATAGAGCAAAATGAGCTAAACACTACACGCGTGAGGCCAACGCATGCACGTGACTTGGTACTTGGAGCATTGGACGGCTAACATAACCACACGAGTGGAACAGTGGCAAACAGTATAATCTATTGATCAATGAATAGAGCTTAATGAGAATCTTGCAGACATATATGCAAAACACAGATAAATAATTATTAGGCATTAATGCTGACTCCGAGTGTGCATACGCTCCCAAAGACCATTCATCATCATATCCGCGACCACAGAACCGGACCTGTACTTGCAAGCCTGGCGTATACCAGACAAGAACACCCCACAGCAATGCAGCATCCCGCCCAGATCTGTGCATAAAGATAGCTGCCTCCATCTTGGCTGACGAGCGCGCCACCCAACGGACTGCCCGTCAGCGTCGCAAAGCTGACCAGCGTGAACCCCATGCCCAACCTCACGCCGACATACTTCGGATCCGGCGTCAAGCTCGCCAGCGTAGCCGGCCACAGCCCCTGAATGCCCGCATTTGCGAGCCCATAAAACGCCGACCACACATAGAGCCCCGCGCGGCCCGTGACGGCAATCCACGTGAAGAACGCCAGACTCGTGGCCAACACAAACGGCGTGATGGTATTGAGCGCACCAAACCGCCAGTCCGCGAGCACCGCCGGCACGATGCGCCCCAAGACGCCCAGCCCATTCACCACGAGCAGCAGGTTCAGCGAGTCGTAGTAGTCCAGCCCCACCACGTCGCGCGCATACGACCCAACGTAGAAGAACCCAAAGTACAGCGACCAGAAGTTGAAAAACATGCCCACCAGAAACGCCGTGTACGTCTTCTCGCGAAACGCACCCAGCTCGACCAGCGGGCCCGCCTTGCGCGGCGGCAACCGCGGCCGCAGCAGCGCCAGCACAACAGCATGATTCGCGAGCATCACGAACCCGATGACGCGGATCGTCCAGGCGAACCCGATGCGCGGCAGCAGCGCGCGCACAATGGCCGGGAAGATGAGGCCGCCTGTGCCGCCGCCGGCGGCGCAGGCGGCGAGGGCGACGGTGCGGCGGCGCAGGAAGTAGGTGGAGACGAGGCCGACGGCGGGGGTGAACTGCAGGCCGTTGCCGAGGCCGAGGCAGACGCCCTGCGCGAGGAAGAGCTGCCAATACTGCGTGGCGAGGGAGGTGGTGAAGACGGCGACGAGCTGGACGGCGACGCCGGCGAGAAAGACGGGGCGGAAGAGGCCGGCGTCGAGGGCGCGGCCGGAGAAGGCGCCCACGAAGAAGAGGAGGAAGATCTGGAAGGTGCCGATCCAGGAGATGGCGGAGGGGGTAACGGTCGTCAGGGTCGCGGAGTAGTAGGACTGGAAGGCGCCGAAGGAGGAGGCTAGGCCCCACGCGTTGAGGACGCAGAGGTGGCCGGCGAGGACGTGCAGCCAGGCTTGCAGGCCGCCATCTGGTGGTGGACCTGGATCGCGGATGCGAGAGGAGGAGCGAGAGAGGACGGATAGGGTGCGTGAGAGTGCAGAGGTGCCGGAGAAAACATTGGTTTCTGGTTTTTGGTTCGTTGCATGTGGGGGTGATGGGGGAGCTGAGTCGTGCTCTATATCCTCTTCTTGACTATTCCTTGAGAGAGGACCGGTGTTTCTAGTGAAAGATGCATGGCTCTCGGTGCGCGAGATGTCATGGCCCAGGATTATTGCAGGGTGGGGGTTTTGCCGCGATGCTTGATCTGCAGTTTGGATCCCTTTTTCATTTTTTTCTATTGCAGGCATAATAGTCTTAACTGGGAATGAATCATGGAAGGCAAGCTTTGAACTTGGGTGCGAGAAGTCAAAGGTGCGGGCAACGACCTATTAGTAAGACAAAGACACGAAAAGTAAGAGGTTTCCAATGGCATGCATGTAGCAAGAGTCACACAATTGGAGGCTAAGCGGCGTGCTGATCCCCGCATTTCTTCCGGCAAATGATGCGCCACAGACTCAGAGCTGGGGGTATTCGCAACTTTCAAGCGCTGTAGTGTCGCTCAGCCAGTCCGCATTGTGCCAGTGCGGTATACGAAGAAATACTGGCTCAGTATACGCAGACGTCTACTTCAAAATAGTGGACATAGCTGGCGACAAGTGAAGGTCGTCCGTGGGGGTTGAACGCCACAGCCGGTTTTTGCTCGGAAGTCGGCACGTCGGGATGAGTATGCGCGAAGTCACGTGGATAAAAACCACTGTTGTTACTTAAGAATGGTATATTGTCCTGTTCAATATTGGAAGGAGGCATTCTACGATTGGTCTTGCCGTCGCTGGGAAGTATGGCCATGAGAAAATATAAGTGAAGCTGAAATACGCACTGTCAAGCCCTGTCTGTTGCAGATGCGAATAACGATGCTTCCACAAGTATCATCCACAGCCATACCGATATCGATAATATTGTATGAAGTAGCGCCTTTTCACGTCTGTTGGAGCTTCTACAACTGCATTCCAGAGGCACGTTAAATTCGAGTTGTCCTTTGCATCACGCAAGATGTCTTCGTTTGCTAATCAAGGCCGCTTCATTTTCGCACCATTCTTCTACATTTCGTCCGCGCTGCTGAAGGAAACGTTGCGACCTTGTCGAAGTTCCCAGAGTTAAAAAGTGAATATGCCAGTATC
This sequence comes from Carpinus fangiana, assembly GCA_006937295.1. NCBI lineage: Eukaryota > Viridiplantae > Streptophyta > Magnoliopsida > Fagales > Betulaceae > Carpinus > Carpinus fangiana. The sequence goes on along the minus strand of VIBQ01000013.1, from coordinate 1,584,518 downwards.
CAGCGGTGGGTTTGTAACTGTTCCGTAGCCGGAATATAAGATGTTAAGGTAGTAGTAATGGTAGTCATCTTGCCTGCCAATGACAATTCTTCCAGTATCAAATAATAACCCTACGATCTCCCAATGACCTCTTTCTGCTGCTATGACAAGTGGAAACTTGCCTCGACAGTCCTTAGTATTGACTTCAATCTCGCGTTCATTGAGTAACGACTTGACAATGGCGCTGTTCCCATGCTTCGCTGCGATAGCAAGTGCTGTCGCACCATCGGAACCCTTAGAATTGATATTGATAGCCTTGGATGCTAAGAAGCATGATACGACCGCCTCATGTCCCGCTTTAACAGCAAGCATGAGAGGTGTCATCCCCACCGCGAGTATGTTAGCGTCAACTCGACCTGATTCTAGTAGTAATTTAACAATTGGCGTGCAACCAGACCTTGAAGCATATGACAGCGGAACATGAAAAAAGCAATCTATGATGTTAGCATCATGGTCTTGTCGGTCCATGATTGCTGTAGCGAGGGAGATGAGTCCAAATTCTGCGGCATACGATAAGGGTGTTCTTTTCATTCGATCACAAGCGCCCACATCAACGCTTGTCAATGTCATTATCAGTATCGCTGCTTCTTCTTGTTTGCTGACGACGGCAAAGGCGAAAGGTGTCCTTCCATTGTCGTCCTTCAGATCCAGTTCGATGTTCCTATGTAAGAGCAATGCCTCTAGTGCAATCAGTCGGCCGAGACCTGCCGCGACGTGAAGGATAGATCGCTTTCGTGGGAAGCAGAGCGCTACATTTATCAGGGATGATTTTATCAAAAGTTGCGATACCGCTTCATGTCCTTTCACTATCGCCCACATCAGTGGGGTCCAATCTAAGCTGTCCTTGGAATCAAGTGGGTGAGTTTGAGTTAAGCAGTCGACTGTCAACTCCTTTAAACCAAAATAAGCTGCGAGATGGAGATATGTCCATGGGGCTTCACGTAGGGCCTTGTTCGGATGTCCAGGATAAGGTACAAGACCACCAGGAATGTTGGCAATTCGTCCTAAACGTGCATCTTCGGTCGCCAATTGCTGCGTGGCATACAGTGCCTTATCCAAATGATGTGATGATATGGACATAAGCTCAAGTCTCTTAATCCCTGCACGGCGAGCGTGGTCTCCCCAAAAATGTGCTGCGAAGTCGAAAAATAGATAGTCTTCCGTCATGCCATCAAACCCTAAATAAGTCAAGCACGCCCTCGCAATCATCATGTGGCCGTCGGGTAACCAAGAGTCTCGGATCTTTTCAATATACTCCTGGACAGTGTAATGAACGAATCGAACCAAGTGTTGTTCCGGATCAATCGTGACTAGACCTTCACAGACTTTGATCATGTCATCTGAATCTACCAAGTTGCTTTCATCAAACTCAACATCTCCTTCTACCACAGCTAGCGCATGCTGCAACTCAAAAGTTGTCAGTTGGCGTTCAGCGTAAACAATCCAGGACAAAATTTGTTTTGCTAGGTTTCGTGAATCTTTTGACTGGCTCTCAATTCTCACTTTAGCGCCTTCATACAGTTCGTCTAACCCATCGACCCCTTTTGACAGAGTGTTCAGTGCGTCGCGAATGGTTCGAGGGGTGAATTTGTCGGTCAGTGATCTTAGATGAAGCTCGGCAAGGAGAAAACTATTTTCCAGTTCAGTAAGAGTAGAAGAGCTAAACAGATACTGACTCACATGCCGTCCGCCGCTCGGATAATAACAGCTTTGATCTCGGCCTGCAGAGCTGTATCCGTAAGGACGCAGCGAGAGAGCTCTACAAATCGACTTTGAAGATATATGGAAACATCTAGGTCGTCAGCGCGGATTTGAATTCGTGCGTGACCCTTAAATGCGCCGGTGATGTCTGGCATAGGTCGAGAAGTTACTAAGATATTTGCTCCCGTCAATCTTTGGATCTCGAAGATGTGCTCGAGAAGTTTCTTTCGTAGTCCGCCGTGATTACTGCACTCATCCAGCCCATCAATAAGGATGAAGTTCTTCATAAGACCATTCATAACCTCCACAATTACACCAATATACTCGGCGGGGCTTGGCCTTGTCCTTTTTGGCTCATGATTGTTGTACAATGATTTCAAAGAGTGAGGGACTTTATTCCCTCTCCATACCAGCTGTTCTAGCATGCTGGTCAAGAAATAGTCAATGTTTTGAGCTTGGTGCTTCTTGTAATTACAGTACACATAACAGAGACCAGATGATTCGTGATTGAGGACTTGTGCTTGTAGATACTCTACAACGGCACATGTAACCATCGTCTTTCCCGCTCCAGGATACCCTGGGCAAAACAAAGTTTGGCCTTTTTCATTTAGCCACTTGGTCAGCTCAGGATGCTCCAGTACCCAGTTACTTGTGCCCCTTTGGTGTCTTTTCCAGAGCTCATTCTGTTGTGCAACATTGTCTGCGCTAGACAGCCAATGACTTAATTTGCGACGCTCTCCATCATCATGATGGCTCGTGATTTTTTCGATGTGATGTTTCAATTCTCGTGTTGTTTCCAATAATTCTTCCAAAGATTTGGAATATATAACGTCAGCTGGTGTCAGTTCAAGGAGCACTTCCTTTGCACTGGCTGCAGCAGTTGCCGCTGCATATGGCTGCCATTTCTTATTTTTGTGGGAGTCGGCATAGTCGCAGATACCTCGTATGACAAGACATGGGAAGTTGTTCATGAGCCCAGCAGCTTCCATCTCAAAGCAGAGCACACCCCCCAGCATCAAGCTCCTTGCTTCCCTGGTCTTCGCATTTTTTATAATTTGGTTACCAGAAGCTATTGTTCCATAATGGAGACGAGGTGTAGTACTATTGCGTGGTATGCGTTTGACACACCTAGTTTTGTCGCATCGGATACATGACTCGCTTTCATTTGGAGGATGTTCGTGGGCAGATTCAAACAGATGATCTGTTTCCACGCCTGGGTGGACGAATCCGTCTTCGGAGAGCTTGTTAAACTGCTCTAGCATCATTGGAAGCTGTGTTTTTTTTCTCATGTGCTTCGCCTTAATTCCTGGGAGCACTTTTAGAAGTGCTGAGGGTGGTGGATTCAAAAACCCAGTACGTTCGAATTTACCGCTGGCTACAGCTTTCCCCATGTCGTACTGTACAACACCCGGGGATTTCGCTTGAGGGACACTTATAACAACATCACCAAGGCGGATGTCTACACCTTCGGACGGTACACCACCTCCAACGCCAACCATAAGACCGAAGCGTACGGCAGGGAAATGAGACCGCATCTGAGCAGCAACTGATCCGGCCATATTGGTGCCTATTTGACCCATGGGAAGGCAAACGATGACAATATTATGTGGGCCTACTCTTCCAAAGTAGTATTTGTTGTCATCGCTAGGTTCGGTTAGGATCACATCATGCTCTTCATCCAGCATATGTTGCGCAGCTGCAAGCTCAACTGGTAATGCACAGATCCAACCTATGGTATAATCGCCAGCTCTCAACATAGAGGACATCTGATGATGTGTATCGTCGGGAAGGTGCTTCGAAGCTTGTAGATTTTGCCAACGTCCGTTCTGGGAGAACTAGCCTTGTCGCTCTAGGATTCTTAAGAGGAGAAATAATGATTTGTCAAGGAAGGGAGATATCGATAGTGACCTGCCGCATCCGTGCTTTCAATCCCTCAATAGGTACTAGTATTTGCAAGTATAACATCGAAGAACGCTGTGGAAGGGAGGGGCAAAGGCGTCTGATATGCTTGGCATATCTTAATGGTGGCAGAGCAATAGCTGTGCGAACTTTGAAAAGAAGCAAGAAACGGAAATTCTAACCTTCGGTTTACCGAAATTTTGTAATTTGGAATCGTTTGAAGACGGTTTAAATAAAAGGTGTGTTATTCCGCACGTCCTCCACCTTTCTGTTCACGCAGCAATTGCAAATGCTATTCCTAGAACGAAAGTTCTCCTCGATGAAATGGACTAGACAGCATATAAATCATACGCTCAAACGTTCATTCGGTATAGATTGTGACTATTTATGTATTATATGATAGGCTTGGCTGAGGAGTGCGGTTCCTATAGGAAGGCTTCGCGTCAGGTGTTGCACAGCAGCTCCCACTGCACAGGAGAAACACCACATCGAACACCAGTCGCATGACGCAAGTCACAACACAGCCTCTGCAAGATATACGCGTGCTCCATTCAGCATCTACCGGAGTCAACATACCAATCCTTCCAAAACACAATCGTCGCTCCCCAAAAGAGAAAACTCCATCGTTACACCGACCAGTCATCGCGTCACAAAAAAAGGTATATCCCATCGTCCGACATCGTCCGCTGGAAACCGCAAAAAAGGCGACATCATCACTGCGTAACCGCGCGCACAAGCTGCAGCATCAGCCCAAACATAACCCCGCGCGCGACCTCCTTGACCTGCAGACAGTCAAATACCTTGCCCAAGGCCTCGCCGCTCGCGGCAGCGCCCATGACGCTGGTGAGTGCCTGCGGCATGCCGCGCTGCACGAGCAGCTTGCGGGCCTTCTGCCGCAACTCTTCCTTCTCCTTGTCCGTCTTCTCGGCTGGCCATTTGGCGCGCTCCTCGTCCGTCGGCATGCTGTTCTCGCGCAGCTTGTTGATGTGGCCGGCGATGCCGCTGTCGGACGTGTTTGCATCCAGCACGCTCTCCTGCAGCAGCACGCGGATGCTCTCGAGCTGCGGATTGCCGGGGCGGAGCAGGAACGTCTTGGCCGCGGTCAGAAGGGTGCGACGGATGTTCCAGGCTGAGGAGAGCTGGTAGAGCTCGCTGATGACGGCGAAGAGTAGCTCTACCGTCACCTGTGCTTCTTGCTCTACCAGTGGCTGTTTGACACGCTGAGGTCGTTGCTTCGAGGGTGATGGCTTGCCCGGGGACTGTCTTGCTTTGACAACTCGTGGTGTTCGTTCGATGGGAGAGGAGGCGGGATTCGGAGAGGCATTAGGAGAGTGTGTAGGGACCTCGAAGAATGAGGTGCCATCCACTGACATATGTGACACATGCTCCGGTATTCCCAAGCTCGTCGAGGTCGCACTCTTAGGTGAAGCGAAGTTGTAGTCATCGGAAATCTGGTCCGGCCGCGGAGGCAGTGTCATCTCTGGCGTTTCTGACCTTCGCCTCGGCTGATCCACCGTAGCCAGGCTCAAATCCAATTTGTGCATGAGACTGTCACCAGCTACTGAACCTTGACGAGACTGGCTAGAGTGGCGCGCTAGGGGTACTGCAGGGTTGTCTTTGAGGAAGCTGGAGCTGCGAGAGTCCATTGAAGGTCGCGGACTACCTCCAGACTGCGGGCGTCTAAGAGCATCCTGCGTCATCGAATATCGCTGCTGGGTAGCTAGCGTCGACGGATCTTTGAGGTCAGTGTTCGACATACTGGCTCCTCTATTGGGGTGCGAGAGCGATGGCGAGTTTCTGCTTGAGTTTTGATTCGCGCCGAACGCAGTCTGCACGTTGCCAAAAAGGGCCTTGCTACTTCCGGCAACCTCCTTCGGAGCCTTGCTCAGGACGTCAAGCATGCCCTTGCCCACGTTTGCTGGGTTTGGCCAGAATCCCATCTTGTTGGGCGGGGTCTTTGCAAGGCCACGATCGCGCTCGAGGAACCTCTTCATACCTTCGCTCTCCGCAAGTGGGACATATTTGACGGCATCGGTGAGATAGCGCTCAAGTTCATCCTTCAGATATGCCTTGCTGATGCCTTTCCAGGCAGGCATCTCGGCGTGCCCGTTGGTGAACTGGCAGCCGGAGATGTTAGATATCCTCCGCAGTACTTCGTGAAGCACCTCAAAATCGCTGTAAGTGCGGGATATCATCCATCCGGTGAAGCTGGTAGAGACCGGCTCTATCTGAATGAGATAATCAGTGGTAGGCTTGCTTTTGAGCGGACGCTTGTCGCCCTGCAACAGGTCGTCCAATATGCTGATCTTGGCATCACGCAGTGTCAACGGTTCACGAGCTTTGGCCGGCTCATCCAACGGAACAGGTGATGAAGAAGCCAATGGCTCCAGCTCGTCAACCACTGGAAGCGATTGGGCGGTGACCGACTGAGTGGCAAGTGGCTGGTACTGCGTCTGCGGGGATAACTCCTGAGTAGGGCTGTGCTGAAGATCCGGCGTCGCAGAAGACAGAGGCCTTGAAGGAAGTTGAGGAGAGGCCTTCCTGGGCAGTTCGCCGCTAGCGTCGCTCTGCGATGATGTTGGCGTGTGCACGTTGTGATTGTTGTTGGTGCTGTCAGAAGCCTCAGAGAGATTGGTCTGCGACCGTGCGTTCTGAATGTCTTCCTGCGGCTCCTTCTCTCGCTGTCCCTTTTCTGATTGTTCTTTTTCTTGTTGCTCTTTGTCCTCCCTTGCCTTCCTCTCTTCTTCCTCGACAATCATCTGGGTCAGACGCTGGGCTTCACGCATTGCTTCGTCCATGGCTTCCTCTGCGCGACTTACTCGCCTCTTGTGATCGCCTGTCGGTTTGGAGCTGTTTTCCTCCAGCCTCGCACCGCCCTCGATCCTGACTTCTTTCTTGAGACCAAGGCCTTGCGGCGTTACTCCTTCAACTCCAGCGTCAATCTCTCGCATAAGCTCAGGCTCTCCGTCTTCGAGCAAATAGACAATCCACTCATTGATCCATTCCGCGTGTGAGCACGTCTGAATGGTCATTTCGAGTATCACATTGGCGAGGATCTCTCGCAGGAATATGCGGTTTGGCGAACAGCGATACACATTGCTCTCCAAATAGTTCTCGAGAATGTCATCAGCCACCATCTTCAACTTTCGTGACTGGTGCTTCTCATCTAGGATGTTGGCCAGGTTGCTCTGAGGCTTGAGTCTGAGGTATGTTTGAAGAGCGTTTTCGGCAGACGAACCTGGCGATGCAGAGAGAGCGGTGGTAAGTTCATTCAAGATGACGATGATGACAGAGGATGAATTTGTAGTGAATTCGAGAAAGGTGTCGGCGGGTCGCTTGCGGGACAAGTTGACGGACAATGATGAGATGAAGCTTGCCAGAGTCTGGCGGCATGCTGCGGGAAATGCTAGGTCTGCTGGAAGGATGGGTGAATACCACCAGCTTCACGGGTCAGCACAAGCACCTTTAGGAAGCTGTAGATGTCGCGCGGGTCTTACTTGACATAATCTCTCACAATAGCATCGGTGAGACTGTTGAGAGCAACGGCGGTCTCGGGCTGGAACGAGGAGAAGTCGGTTGTCTTCTCCTGAGCATCGTCGCTGTCGCTGGGGCTGGCAGCACCCTCGGAGCTCTTCGTAAGGCGCCAGTCTAGCAGGCGGCGTGCTACTTCAATGCCAGCCTCGCGCTTTCTGTTGCTTTCTTCAATCTTTGCATCGCCATTGCTTCCCTCCCATGTCGCGTGCAGGACAACGCCACCAACAACTCCAATCAAAACGAGGCCAAAGCGACCCAGGACAACATAGGTTGTGGCACTAAGCCCAACTAGACAGGCGCCTAGAGTGCCATTGTCTGCATTGCTCAGAAAGGTGAGGGCGCGGTCGGTGGCTGCGCGGAGGAGTGTTGGGAGGTCGGAGCCATCCTTCGTCTGAATCGAGACGGATGTGGGCTGGGCGTCGGGGGGGGTGGACGATGCTTTCGATGTCGCGGAAGGTTCTGAATCGGAGTCACCCATAGCTTGACCTCTCCATCTCAGAGCGATGAGACAGACAAAGACCGCAAGTGCTTAAGGCGGACGTGGCGGGGGGGAGTGAAACAGCGATCCCCCTTATTGCGGCAACGAGCTGGAAAGTGAAAGCTGACGTCGTCCTGCCAAGCATCACGACCCCCCAGGGGAAACATAGTTCCCGTAGTCAATTAGTGCCATTCACTCAGCACCCTGCCAGGGGCTTAGGTCTATCTGTCAGCTTCGCGTTGGTATCCAATGCTGACAGGCTTTGGAGAGTATCTTCGCCTGAATCTTTCTGTGGGGCAATGGTGAGACCAATAGGAACGCAGGACTCGGAAGGTACGGGGGCAAGCTGATGTGAGCTGATCTCATTTTGCCGTTGTTCATATGTACATAACCTGCCACCAACCCCCATAACATGAATTTCTTCTCGTAGCTCGTTAATTACACAGGAGCACCGTGTTGCTTCACCTGCCGCGCATCTCTTCCCAGAGCGATTGGCAGGGGCCCCTGTGTATTGACTCCACAAACAGAATACTCCGGAGACATTGAAGGACATCCTCCCATGCCTGAAGACCTGGCACGTGGGTCGTAATCATGCGCAGGCGCTCCACGAACCACGTGTGTTCCGGCTGGCCGAGAGAGCCTGCGCCGCCTACAAAGGTCAACCACAGCAGGAGTGGCGCCGCCTTCTGCTCCGGGTGCAGGACGAGCAGCGAATCCTTCAGGTTCTTGAGGAGCTTCCTGGAGCTGGGTGGGGCGACCCCAACGCCGCGGCTAGTCGACTTTACGAACAACATGCCCCCCAGGCGCATGGCACGGGTGAGGCCAACCTCATCCCCAACAGCGATAACGAGCAGCTGCAGCTGAAGGCAGACGAGATCCTCGTCATACGAATTCGGGACCATGAGTCTCAGCCGGTCGCTCAGCACATATTCCAAGCTACGTGCAAAGCGAGCTATGTTGCACAGCGTCTGCACCAGCTGCGAGCAGACGCCGTTGGCCACTAGCAAACGCTGCAGGTCTTCTGTGTTGAGGCGTGGCGCAAACTCCAGCGGCGTCGTATCTTCAAGCGGTAAGTGCACGCGTGCATATGGAGGTAGGATTGGCCGTGACAGAAAATTCACAGCGCCTTCCACCTCTGTGCGGTAGACTTTCAGTTGCATTTGCCCCTCAATGTCAGCCAAGCCGCGCTGTTCGATGATGTCTCGAAGGCCAGTCATATGGAGCTGGTAATTTCCAAAATTGCCCCGCATATTTTCCACCATGGCTAGGCACGTCACCGCGCCTATTGTCGCATCGGACAGGTTCTTCCGCTCGCCGAGTCGGTCGCCAAGCTGGCGAAATACGGATTGCAGGATGACCTTGGGCAGGGTCGACTCCTTGCCACCACCACTCATGAAGGCCAGATGAGAGGCAGAGGAAAACATCAGAGTCTTGAAGAAGACTTCATCTGATAAGGCACATGGGATCCAGCTCGTCTCGACGGGGTTGAAGCTGAGACTGCTGGGGAAGGGGTAGACGGCATTGCCGATGACGGAACGGTAGTAGTACAGGAGGCGGTGAGATTCTGGGCGGGCTGAGATGGGCGTGGCGCCGTAGAGAGACATGGAAGAGCCCTTGGCGAGAGCGAGGGGGGGTGAGGGTGTGGGTGTGGGCTCGACGTCATCATCGATGGCCAGCGTATCGATGGACGTGGACGAGGAGGTGGATGTGGGTGGGTTAGGTCGGGCAGTGTTGGGCTTTTTGGCGGCTTTGGATTTTTCGGCAGAGGTGCGTGCAATCTTTTCCTCGCGCTTGACGCCCTTCATGACATGACTTCGGACAAGCATGCGCACGTTGGGGTCACGGTTGTGGTAGGGCTGAGAGGCATTGATGAACTGCAGCTTGGGAGCGGCGGCCTTTGTTTGCTGCTGTTGTTGTTGCTGCTGCTTCCTGCTGCGCTTTGAAGATGCCGATGCGGCCGAGGATCCAGGAGGAGAGACACTTTCGGGTGGGGTGGGGGGTTGGTTGGAAGAACCGGGGCCAGCCCGGCGTGGCTGTCTGCTCGAGGCAGCCGGAGCAGGAGCAGGTAATTCTGTGTAAGACTGCTTGCGGGCACGCTGCCAGCCCTTGTCGACCATGACGAAGCGGGTGTTGGGGAGGATGACATCCTGGCGAAGGGGAGCGTCGTCGGGCGTGGTCATGACGCTCATGAGGCTGCAGCACGAGTCGGGCTGACCAGTGGCTTCATGCCCGGCCGGGCGTTTTCGTGATGGACGGGCTGGACACACAGGTGTGGAGGTGCTGGGCGTCGTTGGCGGTGTGCGCGGGGAGCTGACCGACAGATGGAGAGCGTCAGCAGAGGAGGAGGATTGCTCGACGCACGCGTGACGCAGTGAAGATATAATTCAGGTTGCATCTGACCCCGCTGACGCCTCGAGGCCGCCCGGGTACGAGCAGGCAGGCCCGCGAGCTGCAGATTCCCCCTCGCCGATCCACCCACTACTGCGATTCAAGCCGAGGATCAGCGACCCTCGCACGCCGTTGCTGGCCCTAGCGCTGCCTTGTTCTTGCCTGGCCTTGCAGATTGCGCCCCCGGCTTGGAGGCCCGCCGGGGCGGCTGCACGCTCGTGAACGCCGGCTAGCAGCCATGGTGTGGCACAGTGCGCCTGCAGCACCTCCAATCGCCCTCAAACCGCCCCCCATCGCACCCATCGAGGGCATGCTTGTTTGGGTTGCACGGCCCGAGGGCCCGGCCTGTGCTCTTCACAGCGGCACGGGCACCGCCGCGCATCTGCCGGCCAGCTTGGGCCTGCCTGCATCCTGCGTCGAGCAGATCTGGTGGCACCGTTGGCGTCCGTGCGCATGTCGGCCACGGCACTTCCACACGCCGTCCTCCCTCTCTCGCCATACCGGAATGCTTCCACACAACAATATTCCTCGCTTATGGACGCCCACCTCCTCCACGATGCCCTGCCGCCCGATCAGCGTCCCGAGCCGAAGCGTCGCAAGACCATCAGCTTCGCAGAGCGCCAGGCCCTGCGTCGCCACCACGCCGCCAACCCCACGCAGAAGCAGCGCGAGCTCAGCCAATGGTTCGAGGCCACCTACGGACACGCCATCACCCAATCCTCCATCAGCGACTCCTTGTCTGACAAGTATGCCTTCCTTGACTCAGCAGCCGAGTCCCCGCAAGACCTCGGTCGCGCTCGGGTAGCTCGCAGTGATCACCCGCTGCTCGAGGCCCGCCTATATGAATGGCAGCAGCTGCAGCAGGCCGAGCAACTGCCCGTCACCGGCCCCCTCCTGAAGGCCGCCGCTGAACGCATCTGGGCGTCCCTGCCGCACGGCCCCGACGAGAAAGACTTCAAGTTCAGCAACGGCTGGCTCGAGGGCTACAAGCGCCGCCACGGCCTGCACAAGAAGCGCGACCTCGACCCCCTTGACCCCGACTCGCCCACCGCCCTGCACAGCTCACGTGCCACCCGGCGAAGGATCATGTCTGGCCGCCTGCACGCTCGCGTCGCCGTCATCACCGGCGCCGCCTCAGGTCTTGGCCGTGCCATCGCGCTGACCTTTGCCGCCGAGGGCGCCCGCATCGTCTGCGCCGACCTGCGACCAGACTTCGCCGCGTCATGGGGCGGCGAAGCGGGCGCAACCCACGAGGTGCTGCAGCGCCTGCACGGGCCCGACAGCGCCATCTTTGTTTCATGCGACGTGTCAGACAAAGTCTCCGTCAAGGGCCTCGTCGCGTCCACCGTCCAGTGGGCCGGCCGCCTCGACATCATGATCAACAACGCCGGCATCTCGGCTGAGGGTGTGCACGAGCAGCCGCTGCGCGTCCACGAGACGCCGCTGTCGACCTTTGACAGGACCATGGCCATCAACGTCCGCGGCGTCTTCATCGGGTGCAAGTATGCTCTGGCGCAGATGATGGAGCAGGAGCCGCTGCCGCCCAACGACCGTGGAGATCGCACCAGAGGCTGGATCGTGAACATGGCGAGCATTCTAGGCACGGTTGCTATAGCAGCGGCGTCCAGCTACACGGCGAGCAAGCACGCCGTCATTGGCCTGACGAAGCAGGTCGCCGTAGAGTACGCCAAGGATAGAATTCACTGCAACGCAATGTGTCCGGGTTTCGTCGAGACGGCCCTGACCAAACGTGTCCTGGCAAGTGAAATGCTGGGTCCAATGCTAACGGCCGCGCATCCCTGGGGCACCCTTGGGAAGCCCAATGACATCGCGAAGGCGGTTCTGTTCCTGGCAAGTGACGACGCCAGCTGGGTCACGGGCCACTCACTCCTGGTAGATGGGGGCTACACTGCACAGTGACGAGTCGCTATTGGTAAGCGTGTTTTAGGTGCTGCACGGTGACAACCCGCACAAGCCATGCGTCAAATGGATCAATGACCACATGAAGAAAATGAAGGAACGAATGTACCATTAGTGAGGATTAGGATTAGGATTAGGATTACTAAAGTATAAAACAGCGTTACTGCCACCACCTCTGACCAGTCGAGCTCATTGTGAGATTCCATCGATCGAATCAGATGTACTCGGGAATAAGCTGGGCAAACTCGCAGTTCTGGCTTGGGGCGACCTTGGAGTTGGCCAGGTATTGCTTGTCGTATTGAAACAGCTGGGGCACGCCGTGCGACCAGTCGCAGGCGAGCCAGCCATTCTCGCCCTTGTTGGCCGTGATGCCGCTGCTGGTAATGGCAAACGTGGTGTCGCTAGAGCCGCCGACATTGATCGAGACGGGGTTCCAGACTGTTGACGAAGAGAGTCAGCGCATGTCGGCAGATATCCCATGGTGCATGCACGGAGACAGGAGAGATACTTACTGGTGTAGGCAGTCTGGGGGTAGAAGTCCAACTGGTACGGGAAATTGCTGCCCTTGGGAACAAAGACCAAGTCAGTGCCGTTGATGTATGCTGGCAGGCCGGTGGGCTTCTCCTTGACGAGCTGTGCATCGTTGGTGCCTGCGCCGGTGTGGTAGAACTGCACATAGGTGCCGTCGAAATGGCTGTGGGCAGTGGGGTGGGCCGCCTTGGGGATGTGAACTTTGACGTTGAACTTCTTGCTGGCGGCATTGGCGGCTGGTGCGGGGGCGGCCAGGGTCATGCCCACGAGGGCGCAGGCCGTGAACAGAGTTGAGGAAACCATGGTGATGATGGTGGTGTTGGTGGTATTATGATGTTTGTTGGGCGGTGGTGTTGTTTACTGTTGGTCTGCTGTGTGCTGGATATCTGCTTCTTTCTGGTCCTAAGAATTGGCTAGAGCTTCCTTATATATTCACGAGACCTATACATGAGGCAGTTGCTCTCTGTATCGCTGCGACTTCGCAACTGCCCGGAGAGGACGTCAAGTTGCTTCCGCTATCCGTCGAGGTCCAAAATAACGATGGACAACCCCATCTTTAGTTCCACGCTGAGCATACGCCGGTCAGCCTGCAGCATGTAGCTCAGATTCTAGGCATGTTATTGGATCACAAATCGGACTATGTCCGTATGGTTGACATCGGCGGCGTCACAACCGTGGACCACGCAAGCGCTGACAGTATTGGTGGTCTGGCTTCTCAGCGGCTCATGTAGGCGCGCACTAGGTCCCGCCAGCTGTGCTTATTTTTGGCTCACTAGTGAATACTACGATCTTGAACAAGCTTCAGCTCGGTCATGTGGCTTCACGCTTGTATATTAATACACTTCAAGGGCGTGGTCGCAAGCGAAGGCCAGCTGCAGGAGACATACTGGGGTACCTGAGCTACAAGGGGGAGCTGTAGGGGGCCACGGAAGATAGTTCTGAAAATAGACATTGAACATGTGCCACATTCGGCGAAGTCCGCGCAGCTCGAGGATATTCTTGAACAACAGAATATTGGATTGTTGTGACGGCACTGACATGCTGCATCAAAGAGACGACGCTATTACCATTATGAGATTAATGTCCCGATCACGCTGACTTGAGCTTGACGAGGTCAGCTAGACAAGAGTCGCAATGGAAACCACGGTCACGCGGTACGACTGCACTTTAACTCAAGGCATCATGTGGCGGGCAAGTATTGTCATGGTCCGTACCGCTAATTTTTTTGATTTCGACTCGGATTTGGACTGGCCAAATGCTATGGAGAATAATTAGCTCAGACGACCGCAGGATGGGTGGAGAAGAAGGATCGCGCGAAGTGGCGCAAGTGTGGCTCGTGCTTGCGACGTCACTCGACTTTTCTTTTCCCTTCGACTCATATCAGTAGCGAGATACACACGCAACACTACGCCTTATTTCCCCATTCTAGACTCCGCGCACTACTCACAAGAGCGGCGGGATACTGTCACCTCTATAAGCGGCGTTCACAAGCCCGCAAGATTACATCCCCACCTATTCCGACCCCACTATAGACGCAGACGATCGCCACCATGTCCGCAGCAACACACCCTTATACTTGCAACACCTGCCAGGTGGCCTTCAAAGGCAGCGAGATGCAGCGCGGTCATATGCAGAGCGACTGGCACCGTTATAACCTTAAGCGAAGAGTCGCCTCTTTGCCACCCCTCACGTCTGAAATCTTCAACGAGAAAGTCCTTGCAACCCAAGCAACGGCCGCAGCAAGCGCAGCCAGAGCTTCCTTTGAAAGAGTATGCGGTGCTTGCTCAAGAACTTATTTCAGCGAAAATGCATACTCGAATCACCTCAACAGCCAGAAGCACAAGGTAAAGGTCGCCCAGCTGGCGAGTGTTGGAGGTGAAGACTTTGAGACCAACTCAATGATGAGCTCAGCCTTTTCATTGGGAGAATCCATGGATCTCAAGTCATTTGATGGGCAATCTGTCACAAGCAAAGATGATGCAGAAGGTGATCTGGTTGCAGGCCTTCAAAACACACAATTATCCAAAGAGAATGTCGAAATTGTGGAATCGGACTCCGAAGACGATGAAGATGACGCTTCGACTACGGATGGCAAGGACGATGTCAGTATTGTCCAGAGATGTCTGTTCTGTAACAACAAAGCAGACACTCCCCAGGCGAACGTGGCACATATGCGCAGCACCCACGGCATGTTCATTCCTGAGAAAGATTATCTTGTCGATCTTCCTGGCCTTCTAGAGCACTTATACACTCGTGTTTCTGGTCTTCACGAGTGTTTGTTCTGCGGCACAGTGAAATATACCACCTCTGGCATTCAAACCCACATGCGCGACAAGGGCCACTGCATGATTGCTTTCGAGTCGGAGGAAGAAATGATTGAGGTTGGCCAATTCTACGATTTCAGTAGCACATACTCTGATCCTGAGGACGCCGATGACACGTCAGATGAAGATGAGGGAGCTGCACGCGGTGGTGGTGTCAAGCTTGGTGGCAAACGTGCCGCTAAGTACACAAATGAAGACGGGGACGAAGCATATGAAGACGGCGAATGGGAGAGCGACGAGGATGACGAAGACATGGACGACGATGATGACGAGGAAGATGAAGGCAGCGAGGCGGCCGGAGCAACCGCTGCAAAGCCTGCCAAAGCCCACCGCAAGCCTCGCCCCGCAGAAACCACACCCATCTACCACGACGAGTTCGAGTTGCACCTTCCATCCGGCCGCTCTGTTGGCCACCGCTCACTGGCACGCTACTACCGCCAGAATTTGCACAATTACCCTGTGACACCAGAGGAGCGTGCTGCACGCCTTGCCATCCGTGATGACTCGGACAACGAGGACACTCGCGGTCCTGCACGCGGCAGAGCAGGCCGCACCGAGCAAGCTGTCATCCGCGCCAACGGCGGTCTCGGCATGCTGGGTGTGTCGGAACAAAAGAAGGCAGAGCTACGCGCAACAGAGTTGAAGCAGGTGAAGCGGGCGAAGCGGGCGGAGAACCAACTGAAAGCACGTGTGGAGAAGAGGGCAAACAACCAGAAGCACTTCAGAGATCCACTGCTGCAGTAGTTGTCGGTACTTTCGGATGGTGGCATAGACTTACGACATATGAATATATTTCTTGCATAAATCATCCTTGTTATTCGTATTCTGATCGTCGTAACGTCGTCAATCTACATTCAAGGCTAAATTCATGTTGCCGCCTCAAAAGTTGAAGTCCTCAAAGACAGCCTCCTTTCCCAACCCTTCAAGCCACCCCGCAACGCTCGTACGCAATGCAGTTCCCGCACAGAGATACCACCTCTTTACGTCAATAGACTTGACATCTTCTTCCAGCATCCTTCTCGCCTCCACCACAACGCCCAAAGCCTTGATCTTGTCAACCTCCTCCCCAGCTTTGTCCATGCCAGCTGTAACAAACAACCTAGCATTCTTACTCAGGCCAGGATACTTCTGTAGCACATCAACAACAAGTCCCAAGTCCACCGCCCTCACACTCCACAACAACACCACCCGCTCCACATCCAACCCCTCCACCGCCGCCAACAACGGCGTAACCCCCACCCCACCCGCCACAAACGGCACCACCCCCCCCTGGCCCTGCTCCACGCCAAAGTCCCCCCCAAACCCCACCACCGACACCTCCAACCCCGCGCGCGGATTCTGCCGCACGAGGAATCGCGTCACCGGCCCGACCGCGCGGATCGTGATCTCAAACGCCGCGCCACCCTTGGCCCCTGCCGGCGGTGCCGACGACACGGTGAACGTGCGCACCCAGTCCTCGTTCAGCGCCGTCGGGTCGTCGTCCCGCATGTGGCTGTACCCCTCGTCCAGCTCGCCCGCCAACCCCAGCGCAACCCACTGCCCGGCGCGCCAGCGCTGCGGCGCCGCGAGCTCGAAGCCCAGCCGGTAGACGTCGGGCGCGAGCTGCGTCCGGGCGACGAGCGTGGCGGTCGCGGTGCTGGCAGTGGCGGCGACGCTCGCGAGCGGCGTGGCCTCGGCGGCGAGGGGCCGCACGCGCGGGTTGTAGGGCGAGGCGGGGCCGGGGGCGCCGCGCAGGGGGAGGCCAGTGCGGACGAGGCGGGCGGCGGTGACGGTGAGGCGGACGGCGAGGGTGGAGCGGGGGAGGAGGGCGGCGGCGGCGGGGCCGACGAGGATGTCGGTTGTGCCGGTGAGGTAGAGGACGTCGCCAGAGAGGAAGTCAGGGAAGACGAGACCGGCGCGCGGCGTGGACTGCAGGTTGCCGAGGGTTTGGTAGAGGCGGTTACCCGAGTACTCGGGCCAGACGAGTTGGGTTTGGGCGCCGTCGGGGGTGGTGGTGAGGCGGACGAAGCCTGGCGGGCCACCGCGGTGGTTGGTGTCCATGTCTTCGGTGGAGTGGGAGGAGGAGACGAAGAAGAGGTCTGAGCAGGAGACGAGGACTTGGGCGTCGGGGTGGAGGAGGGCAGATTCGGAGACCAGAGTAGGGGTCGTGGGCGCAGCGGTGATGTGTTTGCTGTTGAGATACTTGGGGCAGTTTCCCAGGCTCTGGTCAATGCGAACGACCAGCTGGGCTTCGACTTGTTTGTGGGTGGCATCGTCTTCGTCTGGAGGCTCTGCAAGTCCACCTGCCGCCATACGGCCATAAAGCTTCACTCGCTTTCGTGTCTCAAGGTCAATGGTGAGGCCGCCTACCATCTTCGACTGGGCCTCGGGACCTGAACCACTGCCGTCGGGTGGAGCGCTTTTGAACAAAGCGTCGACAACAGGGTCGTAAGTTGCATCCACAGGAGTCCGTAGACCAATCAGGCCGGCTCCCAAGGGGCGTGCGAAGCCGTAAGAGCCACCCCATAGTGTTGTCCAGGGTCGATTTTGAGCGTCGAGAGTACCCACGGCCAGCAGAGGCGCTTTCTGGAGCATGGTTGCAGCTTGCATGCTCAGCCCTGGCGCTGTAGGGTTGTCATGGTCTCTGGGCGACTTCATTAAGCTGTGCATCTTCTCTTCGCCCTCATGCCAGGGCAAGCCCATTGCAAATGCCATCTTTGTGATATTCCTTCATACGTGGTTGTTCACAGGTCCGGTATCAAATATCCAGGATCGGTGGCGAGTTCGATGCTAAAAGTCGGAGTCGAAACCCCCAGATGTCGCCATTCCGCACATGTCCCGGCGGTCTACAGTGCTGCTTAGAAAGCCGTGAATAGATGGTGACGGTGGAACTACAGAAGTCGAGCCAGCACCCCCTCAATTGGCCCAGCTCTAAGCCATTAATAATCCGCTCGCGGCACTGCGGAACGAAGTGGAGTGGGACTACATTGCAAGACCATCACGGCGGAAGGAGGATTTGGAGTACTATGCTTTTTTCAGGTGTCTATCAATTGTACAATACATCGAGCGCACCGTCGCTCGAGACTTTGCGACACACACTCTACAGCTCGTCGTGACCGCTGGGCTCATCATCATCATCTTCGGGGCCCTCGCCACCGGCTCCGGCGTAAAGCTTGCTGGTGATGGGGTAGGCAATGTTGCTCAGCTCCTCGAACTTCTCATCAAAGTCCTCGGTGCTGGCGTTGACGCCCTCTTCGGAGAGCCATTCAGCGGCTTCCTTGACGGCCTCCAGGAGAGTCTCCTTGTCATCCTCGTCAATCTTGCCTCCAAGGCCGGTCTCGCTGTCGTCGTTAACCTGGTTCTTCAGGCTGAACACGTAGTTCTCAAGCTTGTTGCGGGACTCGACCTTCTCGCGGGTGGCCTTGTCTTCCTCGGCGTACTGCTCGGCTTCCGCAACCATGCGCTCAATGTCCTCGGCGGTCAGGCGGCCCTTGTCGTTGGTGATGGTGATGGACTCGGACTTTCCGGTTCCCTTATCGGCAGCCGCAACCTTCAGAATACCGTTGGCATCAAGCTCGAAGGAAACCTCAATCTGAGGAACACCACGGGGTGCCGGAGGGATGTTGGTGAGCTCGAACTTGCCGAGCTGGTTGTTGTCCTTGGTCATTGAGCGCTCGCCCTCGAAGACCTGGATCAGAACAACGGGCTGGTTGTCGGCAGCAGTGGAGAAGATCTGGCTCTTCCTGGTAGGAATGGTAGTTCCACGCTTGATCAGGGTGGTCATGACGCCACCGGTGGTCTCGATACCAAGAGTGAGCGGGTTGACATCCATCAGCACGACCTCGCCAGCACCCTCTTCGCCGCCCAAAACGCCACCCTGAACAGCGGCACCATAGGCAACGGCCTCGTCGGGATTGATGCCCTTGCTGGCCTTCTTGCCGAAGTACTCCTCGAGCATGGTCTGAACCTTGGGAATGCGGGTGGAGCCACCAACGAGAACGATGTCGTCAACGTCAGCCTTCTTGAACTTGGCGTCCTTGAGAACCTGCTCAACGGGCTTGAGCGTCTTCTTGAAGAGGTCATTGTTGAGCTCCTCGAACTTGGCGCGGGTGAGAGACTCGGAGAAGTCCTTGCCCTCGTGGAAAGATTCGATTTCGATGCGAGTGGACATGGCCGACGACAGGGTACGCTTGGCCTTCTCAACCTCGCGCTTCAGCTTGCCCATGGACTTGAGATCCTTGGTGACCTCGGTGCTGTGCTTCTTGTTCCAGATCTTGACGAAGTGGTTCATGACTCGGGTATCGAAGTCCTCACCACCCAAGTGGGTGTCACCAGCGGTAGCGAGAACCTCGAAAACACCCTCGTCGACGGACAGAAGAGAAACATCAAAAGTTCCACCTCCCAAATCTGCGTCGTATTAGCCACACATCACTCCAAAAAAAAAGTTTGTAGGGTGCAACATACCATAGACGATGATGTGCCTCTCGTCGCCCTTCTTGTCAAGACCGTAAGCAAGAGCGGCCGCGGTGGGCTCATTGACCACACGCAAAACGTTGAGACCGGCAATGGTGCCTGCGTCCTTGGTGGCGGCACGCTGGGCATCATTGAAGTAGGCGGGGACGGTGACGACGGCGTTGGCAACCTTCTCGCCGAGGTAGTTCTCCGCGATTTCCTTCATCTTGCCCAGAATCATGGCTGAGACTTCCTCGGGCGTGAATGTCTTGTCTTCGCCCGAGACCTCAACAGTGACGCGAGGTTGACCGCCCTTACCGGTGACCTTGAAGGGGAAGTGCTTCATGTCACTCTGCAATCATGTTAATAAAGAAAAATTAATTGAGTGTCTCACGCAGGTCAGACATACCTGAACGTCCTTGTCCGCGAACTTGCGGCCAATGAGGCGCTTGATGTCGAAAACGGTCCTGGTGGGGTTCGACGCATACTGGTTCTTCGCGGCATCTCCCACAAGGCGCTCCTCGTCGTTCCACGCAACATACGAAGGAGTGATACGATTTCCTTGATCGTTTGTAATAATCTCGACTTTGCCGTTCTTCATGATGCCGACACACGAGTAGGTGGTGCCGAGATCTATGCCAATGACTGGACGCCAAGTCAGCGACCTGCTTTTCCCTCTACGTTGCGGCGGCTAAAACTTACTGGGACCGCTGACGGCCTTCTCTCCCGCCGGCTCATCTTGTGCATGGGCAGTGCCTGCGAGGAAGAAGGGGAAGGCGAAGATGGCGAGAAGGTAGAGGGCGACCATCCAGGGAGACCTGGTGGCGCTGCTCGCTGATGAGCGAGCCATCGCTTGTGCGTGTGGAAGATAGTAGACTTTCGGAGGGTTGTATCGTCGCAATTGTAATTTCTCACAAGTTGCGGTCGTCCAGTTCACAGCAGTTCAATCAATGACCGCTGGAGACAATTGGGATCCTGAGCTGAGAGAAGGGCAGGGGGGAGGGTTGGTAGAGGATGGTGTGCTGCAATGGCGTGGCAGCTTTGATATAGTTTGCCGCTAGAGCCCTCTGCAGAGGACAAGTTGCACTTTCGCCGAGAGCACGTGACCCGCTTGCGGCGATTTGCGGCGATCCTCCTGACTTGACACGTTGCAGGCCCAGAATAGCGCAATACGGACCCCTACATTCGTGTTTCATCGTCTGTAGGCGCCATACCCGCCTGACTGTGCACTGTACTTTCCTGCTGCCTGCAAGCTGGCCTCAAACAGCAGCTATCGCCACTCTCGAGGTAGCGCTAGGCCCTCTTGATGTCTTGCAAGCATCCACAATAGTCCATTAGAATAATCTAATCTACAACTTGAACCATCCTAGGGAAAGCAGTACTATCCCTTTTCGGCTCCTTTTGCGTGTTCTCAAACACCTTGCCTGCCGGACTGCCCAGCCACTCGTCCGGTATGCTGATGGACGTCCCTTCTGCGCGTATGACTGTGTGGATGTACAGTTTGCTGGCCCGAGGCTCTTCGCCTTCTGTACCTGGCGTGCCAAACTCTTCTCGTTCTGCATCAGCAATCATCTGGGCCCGGCTCCGGCGCTTCGGTGCAGGCTTGTGAAGTAAGCGGCGCAGCGTGTCCTCTTTCTCATTCTGATTGCGCTTGTCGCTGAGGTCCTTGCGACGACGAGCCATCTCAGCACGACGCATCGTGATCTGCTCGGCTGTGAAGAATTTCTTCTTTTGTGCCTCGTTGGACAGAGCCATGAGGTCTGATTCGGCCTCACCTCGCTGCCTTCGCGTCAACTTGCTAGGATCTGGCGTGCCTGATTCGCTGTCTTCCTCGAGAGAATCCAGCTCCTCTTCGCCAATGGCTGCGGAATTAATGGTGTCATTTGCATCTGCGCCGTCTTCATCCATCATTTCCATGTCCTCATCCTCGTCGCCTTCCTCGTCTTCATCCCCTTCAGCGTCTTCGTCTAGTTCCGAGGAGAGCTCTTCGTCGGACATTGCATCTTGCATCTCTTTGTCTTCGACGCTCTTGGTAGCTGCATTCTTCAAGAGTCTTCCCGGGCTGGGTTTTCTGGAAGCACCTGCTACGTGTAGCTTGATCTTCGGTGTAGCAACATCGTCCTCTGCTTCTACTTCTACTTCTTCCTCCTCGTCCTCCTCATCCTCTTCTATGTCTTCCTCTTCCTCGTCATCTTCGATTGAGATCTCATCACCCTCATCTTCATCATCGCTTTCAGATTTATCGATGATCGGCGCGCGTTTAGAGCTACGTCCCAGTCTCTCTCGAGTGTTGTTTTCCCTGCTCGTCGTAACTTCTCGCAGTCTACTCGGAGGTGCTTTGACAGTCAAGCGTATTGACGGCCTGTTTGGGTCGGACGAGACTGTTGAGGTTGAAGGCGCACCGCGTCTAGTGCGAGAGGTATTCGTTGCTTGTGCACCGCTAGACAATGTTAGAAGCTGTGGACTCGCGGCGCCGCGTTTGACACTGGAAACGTAGATGCTTCGACGTGTGTTCCGAGGCATAGTGGGGCAAAGATTGGAATGTAAGAGGAAGAGTATTGGGAAGTTGGCGGGGCAAGAAGATGTGCATCGAGCCTTGCGGCCATGCACATGGACTGGACAAAGGGGCCAGGGGGTTGGTAGAGCCTTTCCACTGGGGCTGACATACCTTGGGCTTGCTTCCTCAGCCGTGAAGTCCGTGGCATCTGAGTCTTCATCGTCTGAGCTGAGAACTCTAGCACGTTTCGAAGGCCTGCCTGACATGGTGATACACAGAAATTGACTGAAAAAAGGTTTCGCTTGCGTCTCGGGTCTCCGAATCGGTCGTATAGATTGGAGCAGAGAGCGCGCCAACGCGTTCCACATAGGGCTGAGGTGGACCACTTTCACGGCATAGGCTTGCGGGAGCCAAGGCGCAGTCAACACCACCAAATGGCACACGAGTTTCACTCTTGGGAACAAGCTAGCAACATGATGGAATGCTATATGCAGAAGTCTGGATTTTAAATAGCTGCAAAGTACTTTAGTCCTTGAGGAATTCGTCGAACCAAGCAACAGCCTGGCTGAAAGCCTGCTCCTTGGCATACTTGATCCTCTTGTCCGTGAGGTCGGCACGGACAGCAAAGCCGTGCTCAACAGCACTGTAGAGGAAGACTTGGTATGGAATCTTCTTTTCTTTTCCAATCTTCGCCAGGATCTCCTCGCTCTTGTGGCGCTTCTCGGCGGGAAAGATGGAATCTGTCTCGGCAGCGGCAATGGAGAGGGGACCATTGATGGCACTGAGCTCAGCCTCGTCGACGAATGAAGGGTGGGCGGTGAAGCCCACATCGACCGTGGCTCCGGCTTCCACACCAGTAGCTCCAAGGAATCGAGCGACATACTGTGATGCACGTCAGATCTACATAGCACATGGTACGATTGGTAGGTGTACATACCTTGCCCCCAAAGCAATAACCAACAGCTCCGATCTTCTTCACACCATGCTTTTCGCGTAGCTCCTTGATTGTAGCAATAATAATAGGGCTGCAAGCTTGTCAGTTCTTGAAGTCTCCTGTGGAGCGCAGAGACCTTACTCGACGGTATCTGGCAGGTGGCCGGGGGGACCTTGCAGCCACTTCATGATATCAAAGCCTTCTGGGCGATTCAGCGGCACTGGGTCACCGCGGAACAGATCGGGTATGACAACGAAATAACCATTGGCTGCGAACTGGTCGGCAATGCTGCATGCCACTTAGCATCTTCGCACAGACACAGCCATGCAAAGGCATGATACTTACAGCTGAACATTAATGAATTCGTGCCCGATGACGTCGGGAAGGATGAGAACAGCATTAGCTGTTGATTTATCCTTAGGATAGGAAACATATGCAGGATCTGTAAGGCGTCTCAGTGGTTGATAACACGATTTGGCTTTTTGCAGGACATACTGTTGGCAACCTGCGTAATCTCGCCAACAGCCTCTCCCTCATGCTGCTTAATGTTATCTTGATGTACTTGCCTGACTCTGCAAACTAACGCAAGTCGACATTAAGACGACCACGGACGAGCACTGACCTTAACACCAACGGTGCAGCAACGTCCTGGTGGGTTGGAAGCCATACTGAAAATCTAGAAGATCCTACGAGTATATTCGTGTTAGACTGGGTCAAAATCCGGCTGTCGGGGAGAGACGAGGATCGTAGTTTTGAATTACATGATGACCACGTCTTCGCCCCACCTTGCATTGGCTGCAATGTCGCAATGTCGTATGTCGGCCTCGCCAAAAGCCGATATCACCGATGACAGCTCTGTTGCTTTGCGAAATGCTAGCGCTAATAAAGCAGGAGAAAGAAGCTTCAACAAATATAGCGTGGCCCATATTAGGGTCGCGGATGGATTCTGCGTCATGCGGTCGCCAAGATTGTCGCTCGAAACACGCAAATATGCACCATAAAGAACCTCATGCGTGATACTTTCCTCTAGCTGGTGAGTCCGGCGGCAGACGTTCCTACTGAATAGGTCCTAGGATTGACCGATACTCGAAATACGTTGGTCCTGTCCACCTCTCTTCACGCTACCTTTGCCTCAACAGAGCCATTTTAGCAAACAGCTCACTCTATCTTTGCGGCGTGACTGTATAGCACATCAACCACGCCGTTCAGCTTCTCGATCGTCTCCAACGCCGCGTCGTATCCTCCGTCCCGCTCCTTCTCGTCGTAAACAATCAGACAGCCCTCACCCTGGTCAAGTACGCCGATGATAACCTTGTCCAGGATCATCTGGGAGAGCTTTCTCTCCACCGCCTGCACGTCAAGGCCAACCATCTTGGCCACGTGTGAAATCTCGACTCTGCTGAAAGGTTCAATGACCTTGACCAGGTTCTGCTCCAGCATCGCGTCATAAAGTCTTCGCAGATGGCTTCGGACGAATGCATCGCTACCCAACGGTCCCCTCCAAGTCGCTAGTGCCTCTTCGTATTCTTGTAAGCTCCTGTTGGCATGTGCACCTGCAATAGCTTTCATGGCCTCGAGGTTTGGGCCCGCGTATTTGAGAGCATGCTTGCTCGACATAATCTGCGCAACGTCATCCTGCGCGTTGAGCATAATCTTGCACAGTAGCATGTATTGTAGTGCGCTTGTGGCTTGTGCGGCCTCGTCTTGTGAATGATACCCCTCCATAGCTTCAATAAAGTAGCTGAATGACGTTGTGAAATCACCATCTTCAGCGTGCAATTTTCCACTTTGCATGTCCAGTCCTGCTTGCAGCATAGGCGGCGTATATACACTTGCTGCAGACGTCCGAGCAGAGGTCAAAGCCGCTCGCCCCTTTGCTGTATTGCCAAGTGCATGGTAGACACGCGACTCGAGCAGTTGCACCTCAACCAGCATCAGTTTGTCATCTAGACGTTTGAGTTCGCGGAGGAGGCTGTTGATGAGCGTCAGAGCATCATAATATGCGTGCTTCGACATGTAGAGGGAAACAAGGCGCGTCTCAAGCGACTGTCGTAGGAACCCTCGGCGAGACGAGGTGGCCCATTCAATGTAGGACTTAGTGGCGGCGATTTGGACATCGGTGGTGTTCGGGATGGGATGGAAAAGATCAAGCAGTTGACGGACTGTTTTGGTGTGTTAGCCTTCATTCGAGACCAGAGGGTTCTTTTGGGTATGATTTTGACCTACCTATCTTCGTTGTCTTGGCCTTGGGTAGATTCGATAGCTCGGGCCTTGAACTCTTCACCAACTCCGCCAGATCGTTGGACCGCTTCTGATCTCTGTATATTCCCCCCAAACCAAGGAGTGCTTCTTCGTAATCTCGTGCAGCTGCATCGTTGGCACCGGCCTTCTTTGATAGTATATCTTTGTAGATTGTCTCTGCCTCTGCGGGCTTACTCTTTGCGAGCTTCTTCGCATCGTCGACGCGCTTCGAAGGCTCCGCAACGGCCATGGCTGCAGGTTGTTGAGCGGCAGATTTGATAATCTGATGAACGAAGGAACGGACAGGGCGATGTGTTAGATGTACAGCGCGTGTAGCTAAGCAGCTGGGCAGTTCACAAGGCGTCACCCGGGACCGTCAGCCTTGCCAAGATATTTGACGTCCCCGCGACTTTTCGATTTCGAGAAATCTTGAAGGTAAGAGACACGCCCAGTAGTGCACTACACATTATGGTAAGACCAAATGATCATGATCACTCGAGATCGTGTTCAATCGGCTAACTCATTTACAGAAAGTCAAAGCTCTTTCGAGACCAACAGTCTCGCACCAGCCTGGCTCGAACCAAACTCCGCGTAACCTGGACCCCGCAAATCATCCTTTTGAACGTGCACGAGAATACCAGAGAGCTCTCAACGCTACGAAGCTGGAGCGCATGTTTGCGAAGCCTTTCATCGGACAGCTAGGGAAGGGTCACGTAGATGGTGTCTATACCCTCGCCAAGGACCCCGAGTCTCTTGAACGCTGTGCGTCTGGCAGTGGCGATGGCGTCGTCAAAGTGTGGGATCTCCCAACTAGAGAGGAGGTATGGCACACCAAAGCGCATGAGAATATAGTGAAAGGCATATGCTGGACACATGACCGAAAGCTACTCTCCTGCGCAGCAGACCGGACGATCGCTTTGCACGATCCGTACAATACTAAGCCCGGAAGCATGCCTAAGGCTGTCTACCAGGGCAAAGTACCTTTCACAGGTCTCTCACATCACCGAAGCGAATCTGCATTTGCTGCCTCTACCTCTGCCGGAATCTCCATATACGACACCTCGAAATCAACTAGCGGTCCTGTTCAAACACTTAGCTGGCCTACTTCAATCGACACCGTGAACACTGTTGCCTTTAACCCGGTCGAAACTTCTGTTCTTGCTTCGGCCGCAACAGACAGATCAATCGTGTTGTACGATCTACGCACGAACTCGCCAGTTGCAAAGACCATCCTCTCACTGGCGACGAACGCCATCTCGTGGAATCCTATGGAGGCCTTCAATTTCGCGACAGCA
The DNA here is from genome assembly GCA_006937295.1 of Carpinus fangiana. Classification (NCBI taxonomy): domain Eukaryota; kingdom Viridiplantae; phylum Streptophyta; class Magnoliopsida; order Fagales; family Betulaceae; genus Carpinus; species Carpinus fangiana. The sequence continues at coordinate 1,558,306 of VIBQ01000013.1, read as the reverse complement.
AATGAGGATCATAACGTTTATATTTTTGACAGCAGGAATATGTCGCGAGCGCTCAACGTTCTCAAGGATCACGTTGCGGCGGTTATGGACGTGGCTTTTTCTCCGACCGGCGAAGAACTAGTCACAGCATCGTACGATCGCACCGTCAGGCTTTGGTCTCGCTCCAAAGGCCATTCCCGAGACATATACCATACCAAAAGGATGCAAAGAGTTTTCGCAGCAGAATTCACTCAAGACAGCAAGTACGTTTTATCTGGTTCGGACGATGGGAATGTTCGTCTATGGCGCGCGAATGCCTCTGAACGTCGCGGGGTCATGTCGGCGAAGCAGCGTCAAGCGCTACAATATCAAGAAGCTCTGAAACAGAGGTATTCGCACATGCCCGAAATCAAACGCATTGCGCGACACAGGCATCAGCCAAAAGCTGTTAAGAAGGCTGGTGACATAAAACGCGAGGAGCTGTCGTCTATCAAGAGGAGAGAGGAGAACAGAAGGAAACACGAGAAGAAGACCGTTGGGAAGAATCCGCGGAAGAGTGAGCGCGAGAAGATGGTTTTGGGGACTGAGGCATGAAAAGTTTTTTCTTGCATGTGTCCTGACTGTGCATAGCGTTGGCGTTGGGAAAGCTTTCTTCAGTAGTCGGTCATAGATACCTCGCTCATGGCCATACTCGCACGAATGGATGAGATCTGACGGGTTCGCCGTTCCAACATTTCTCGGTCTGCAATCTTGAAAGGTAGATGCTGTTTTATTCGAGCCCACTAGCTAGCATTTTTTCCGCTGGCTACAAGAACTCCTCGTTCCTTCATTCGCTGGAAGACCCTTTCCGTATGCGCGCAACCACTAAAACCTGAGAGGAGTGAAGAACCACCTGTTCTTGCCACTCTGGTACCTCTCCTCGAGCGCCTTCTTCACCGTCTTCTTCGCATCCTCCCGTTGCGAAACCTCCTTGAATGTGTCATTTGTGACGACGCCCTTGAGGCCCTCGAGCTCCAGAGTGTAGCGAGTGGGCATCAGGTGGTTGTAGTTGATGGTCTTGATGAACGGCTTGACCTTGCTGCGCTTGTCGGCCTTGGTCTTGGACATGCGGCGGGTAACGCTCAATGGGTAGCGCTCGATTCCAGCGACGAGAGCGTGAGGGAAAGGGTGCGTCTTGGAGCCGGTGTCAAGGGGCTGGATTATGACGACCTGCAAGCAATTGGTCAGCTCCTGGTTGGGCGCGCAGACTCAGTGGACATTTTCAATGTACCTTCTTGCCGGCATAGCGGCCGCGGGTAATGATAGCGACTCGGCCAACCTTGAGGACTACACGGAGTTAGCAAGGGAGTCGGAAAGGCTGGCACCTTGTTGCAATGGGTACTGACACTTCATGGCGGCGTGGTTATGTGAAGCTGAGTGTTGTCCGTCGCACGTACAATTTCGAGGTGGCCGAGAGTGCGAGGTGCGTGCTGCCAAGCGGAGACTGCGGCCTCTAATCCGAATCTGGTAAAAGTTAGAGATAACCCCCGAGGCACTCTCCCGGCGCGCACCCGCTGGTTGCTCCTAGCAACGGCGCTTGTTTGTGCCCTTGTCGATGTAATACGCCTTGCGAATCATCCACGGTTCAACGGTCACTTAAATCACCAAATCTCTCCGAACATACCTATCTCCTGCCTTGACTGGTCAAGGCCGAACTGTGTTTTTAGGCGAGAAGCATGCTAGGCGTGTCTTTCGCTTGAAACGGGAGTTTGACGCGTTGCATTCCGCACATCACGCAAAACCCAATCAGCGCTTCACGCGCCACACACCTGAAGAATGGCGTCTGTCTCTAGAGAGACCTCGCGCGACCGTGCGGTGAAGCATCAGCATTCCTTTTCCGAATCGAGTCGCCTTTCGATTGTTCCAATGTAAGCCCATACAATACTTTCTGGGTTGTGTCAAGCCCGAGGCTGGCTTGTGAAGCAGCAGATTGTAGAACATGTCACTGATCAGAATCTTGTCTAAACGCAGGTGGGATAGCTCAGACCCTGAACGCGCACCCCCTCCACTGCCCTTGAATCCTGGCAAAGATGGCAGCAACACCTCGCCAGTCCGGGCTAGTGCTTCCGGAAATGTCGCTGCGGCTGCAAGAGCGCTCGTTGAACGGGCTCGCGAGAATATGAATGCTGCCTATACAACCAACCAATCTCCAGAACGATCACCAGACAGATCTATCTTACGAACACCCCAACATAAGCGCCTGCAGTCTCTGCAGCACGATGGGCTGCGAGATATCCGCGCGAGTGTTGAAACACCAACAGAAAACAACTCTCGTGCCAGCACACCCTCCTTGATAAACCATTCATTTCCCTCAACCTCACCAGAGAGTAGCCGATCTCGGTCGGCTACACCCACGCCCTCTGGTAGAGACCTGCGAAGTCGACCAATTATTGAAGGCACCCCACCGTCGGCAACAGTACTGGCACTCCAGAATATGCAACTCAAGGATTCTGGGCCTCTAGGAGATATCACGAACGGTGCTACAGCTCCAAAGCTGTCGCACAACGTTGACCATCTCTACAATCAGATTCAGAACATTACAGCGATTGCGAACCATCTGCAGCAGGAAATGGCTGCGCTAAGTCGACGGAGCAAGGATAATGCTACGGACTTGATCAGCTTGAAGGAAGCCACCAATATGCGGGATGAAGATATACGCAAAGCGCTTAGAGAGCTGGTTAACAATGTGCGCAATCGTGATACGCTGCTTAGCCCCCCGCCAATGGAAGGATCGCGTTCCAGCAGTGCTATGGGCCCTGCGTACCTTTACGGTTCTCCAACATTCGCCAAAAGCGTTCAATTCCTTAACGATGAGGGGGACCATGAGCGTGGTCGCAGTCCAGCTCCGCACTCAATCGACAGCACTGCCAGCGTGACAATGCTGGAAAAGATTGTAAGAGACATGGCCACCAAAGACAGCCATGACAAGCTTTCTTCTTCGCTCACTCATTTGCTCGAAAAGTCGAGCAACTTATCAAAAGAAACAACCAGGAAACTCGAGGACTTGGTCGAGAGGCTTCGAGAGAAGGAGGAGCATCTGGCACTCGTCAAACACACCGGCTCACGACGACGCAGCTCAGTCATCGAGAGTCCAACACAAGATAATATGCGCGCCAGTCGTAATGTTGTCCTTCACACTGGAGGAAAGACCAACACCGCTGACAATGCGACATCTGGAACTGCACCACAAGCCCATGCGTTTGTGAGCGAAGAGATGCGCCAATTACTTCAGCGGATCAAAGATGGCATCCACCAGAGTGGTGGCATGACAAGTGAGGTCAAGTCCCTCGTGCGCGAGCTTCGAGGTGAGGTCCTGGGCATGGGCCGGGAGCTAGGGAGGAAGCTCGAACAGCAGAGCGGCCAGAGCGGCCACATGGTTCCTTACGACAAGGTCAAGCTAGAGCAAATCGTACAAGACGGCCTTGCCGACCTTCGGGAACAAATGGAGAGCGTCATCCAAACACGTCGACGCGAGTCTGCCGGATCCGCCATGTCTCGGAACACAGTTGACAGCTTGGAGGTTGCCGAGGCCGTCAAACATGCCCTTGCACAGTATGATATTCAGGTTGGGGGTTCACGGAGTTCGGCGTCGAAAGACAAAGGCATGGATCGCGAATCGATTCTGTCTGCTGTTAGGGAGGCTTACGAGGCATACAAACCTGAGATTGAGCTGCAACAATTCGGCTTGGAAAGAGACGAAATCCTGCAATGCCTCAAAGAAGGCCTCGAGGAATACCAAACAAACAGGTCCTTTAACGAATCATCTTCCATTACCAGAGAAGAGATCTTGGAGACGATCCATGGCGCAATACAACAATTCCAGCCTCCAGCACCAGCGAATGATGCCACAGAAATCAAAGAGGAAGTCATGGCTGCCGTGCGAGAAAGCCTGGAGAGATTCAGTCCACCACCTGTGGCTGACACAGCTCGCGGGTGGAAACCAGGCGACGTTACTCGTGGAGACCTCATGGACGCAGTCAGGGATGGTCTCGGTGAGCACAAAAAATCTGGCGCCCGCGAAATTGAAATCAATAGCGAGGACCTTTTCGAAGCTGTACGTGCTGGTCTCGAGACGACTCATGTACCCTATGGCCAACAGGTAATTGATTCACTCCGCGAAATCATCGACGGCATGAAGGTCGAATTCCAGCAATATTCTGCCGCGAATGGTCGGGACACTGAGCAAGTTCTCGATGCTGTCAGAGATGGTCTCGAAAGTCTTCGGGGCGAAATCGAATCTTACGTTGATCGCGCACAAGACGTGACTGGCAAAGATGAGATTATTGACACTCTCAAGAGTGGTTTTGTCAGCTTGCAAGACAATATGCAGTCACTAGTCGAAAGCCGAAGCCCTACATTAAGCCCAGGATCAGGCAACCAGGATTTATTGGGATACATCAAGACCGAGTTTGAGTCTCTACACGATGTTATTGGTAGTCAACTGGAAACCCATGGAGCAGGCTCTGGACACAAAGAAGACATCATCAAAGCCATCGTTGCTGGATTTGCGCAAATGAATAATGCCGGGACGAGCAGAGGTTTGGATGAGCCAAGCGACGAACTCTTGGACGCATTCAAAGCCGAGTTTGAACAATTGCAATCAAATCTGCAGCACGGATCCGCGAGTCACAAAGATGAAATTCTGGAGAGTCTTCAAGACAGCATTTCAGTCCTTCACAGTAGGATATCTGGATCCGAAGTTGGGACCAACAGCCATGAATTGCTCAATGCCATGAGAGATGAGTTTGCTGCTCTAAGAGAATCTTTGCAATCTCCAGTCCTGTATTCCGGATCGACACGATCTGCTACAGGTGACGAAACCGCGCAAGCAATTAAAAGTACCATGGAAGACATTCGTGTGCAGCTCTCTGCTGATCAAAGCGAGGCCTCGAAAGAAGCCTTGGGACACATTCGTGAAGAGCTCGAGAATTTACGAGCAGCTATCGGTGGTTCCTTAATGCTGAGTAGCGGAGGACAGGACAAGGAAGAGCTTGTTGATGCTGTTCGATCTGCCCTTGAAGATGTCAATGGGTCCCCCAGCAGTGGCAGATTTGAAAGCATACGAGAAGAGCTCGAGCAACTACGGCATTCTCTCACCAGTTCATTGGTTCACGCAAGCCCATCAGCTAACGCAGATGTGGTTGACACTTTGAACAATAACCTTGACAATCTGCGCAACGACATCAGCAAGATGGTCGATAAGCCTGTTGATATGACTGTATCTTATGAGATCCTCGACACTTTGAAGTCTGGATTAGGTGAGATGCGCAGCGACTTGGATCAGCTCAAAGCGCACTCTGTGGACCAAGTTGTGCTGGCTGGTCAGGCAGCTTCAACGGCACCTAGCCATGCTAGTAATCTAGACAAAGGTGATATCGAGCGGCTTGAAGTCATGCTCGCACAGCTTCAGATCAAAGTTGAAGCCATGGATCAAAACATACAAAGTACTCCTCAGCCAGAGCCGAGAGCTGACCGTGATGTGGAGAACAGCGCCACAAAGGATGATGTTGCATCGATCGAGTCAATTTTGCGCGACATGCACATCGCCATTAACGCCTTTGGCGCTCGTGAAACTCCCCATCACGAATCCAATGTCACAAAGGAGGACACCGACGCAATTGAAACGCTGCTGCAAAACACAAAAGCGAAGATCGATGACCATGTGCTACCAGCCCTTGATGGTGTTGTCAAACTGGATCAGATCGAGACGCTTGAGACACTGGTCAAGCTGACACAAGAGAATGTCGACACCTTATTAAACAGATACGACGGGAGCAGCGCATCGAAGGAAGACGTTGCTGCTATTGCCCACATGGTTGATGAGGCCAGTACTACCTTGAACGAAATCAAGCGAAACTCTGCTTCTGCCAAAGAAGTCGACGCAGTGTCCAAGGCCGACATAGATCTCGTCGGTGTAATGTGCATGGAAATCAAGAACAAGTTGATCGACATGTCTGAGGACGGTTCTGTACCCACCAAGGCCGACATTGGATATTTGAATGTCCTTCTCACCGAGTTTCGTGAAAGCCATGAAAAGCTGCGAGAACGGTACGAAGGCGACATTGAGGTCACAGCTCGAGCTTTCGACGATCGAAAGGAGGAATCTGCGCAGATCTTGGAGCGCATCGATGTTCTCAAGAGTAGCCTGGACGATGCCAACGAGGAGATGCGACAGAGGATTAAAAAAGGGAATTCCGACGTCCGCGCCATTGATGAAATTCTTGTGGGCATCGAGGAAAGGATCGACGGAGCCCCCAATTCAATCTTGCAAGTACATGAACTCACAGAACTCGTCAAGGCTGAGCTGGGTAAGACCCACAATTCTCTGGATACCATAAGGGCTGAGCAAGGAGATCAGGCAACCAGTATTCTCGACAAATCCGCGGAGTACAAATCAGCGATTGTGTCTGAAGTAGTTGCAAAGCTGGAAGAGCACTTCAAGCATGTTTCCACCCACCACGATCTTCAGCAGCAAGCCACTGAAGCCGCTGCGAAAGCTGTCACTGATCGTGCAGCTCAGCAAGAAGACCTGCTCAATTGCAACAAGGCAGTCGCCGAAGACCTGAAAGTATCCATCGACACACTGGGTGCTACTGTCACTGGCATTGAGCCTGCTCTGAAGGAGGCGACTGATAAAATGGGCGATGATGCGAAGACAGTGTTCAGTCGCGTGGATGAAGTTCAGGCCAGACTTGAGGAGACCTACCTTGATTCCAAATCAGAGCACCAACTTACACGCGAGGAGATGGTTAAGTCCTTGGCCGTGATTGACGATCTACGCTCAGAAATCGCAAGTCAACACCCTGAATCCATAGGTGCCCTCAAAGCCCTGCTGGTCATCGCTGAGCAGCATTTTGAACTATCCAGAAATTTCAAAGAGACCATGGAAGGTTCTTCCGACACCCTCAAGGCACACTTTGCAGAGGAGATCAAGCGTCTCCCAGTCCCCCAAATTGAGGGGGCTCCTCCTATTCAGCAGTACGACGACGCCGCCATTCACGCTAAATTGGATCAAGTGCTGGCCCGGGGCGTATCTGTAGCCTACGATGATGCTAGAGTGCACGATAAACTCGACGACATCCTCAAGAGGGACAATTCTGATAAGGACAGCAAGCTTGATGAACTCATTGGTCACCTTAAGACAACTATACAAGGCGAAAGGCTTGATGCTATTCATGCCCATGTGATGTCAACAGCGGCCGAGGTACAAGCACTCGTTGCTTTCCAGACCAGGCTACTTGAGAGTCGACATGAAAGTAGAGAGAAGGAGGCTCAAGAAGCAGAGCTATCTCTCAATCGAAGTCGCTCAGAAAAAGATAGTCTAGAGGCAGACATCGCCGCGCTCAAACAAAACAAGCAAGCATTGGCTGCGGACGTTGACAAATTGAAGTCTCAACGTGAACAGGCTATGACGCAAAAAATGAAGCTTTCTGCGGAGGTGTCTTCCTTGGAGACAGCACTGGCAATTCGCAGGGAGGAGCTTCATGAGATGGATGCACGTGCAGATGCGCTTGAACGCCGCATTATCGACGGTGTCATGGATCACTCACGAGCATTACTCTTGACGAAATCAAACCCTAAGCCAGTGAACATGAGCTTAAAACGAGTTACCAGCAACAATTCTTCGGCATCCGTGGCTACGACAACCCCGACCATGGTCAATTCTTACGTCAACATGACCTTGGGCAAGCCGAATCCCAATGTCTATAGGAGTAAGACATCCGCCACTCCAAGCTCAAGGCGCATTGCTTCCCTCAACCAAATCTCCAACAAGTCCCCAGGCGGTGGCAAAGGACTTGCACCGCTACCCAAAGCAGTCAACGGCGGCCTATCCAATCTGAAGAGGAGCCAATCTGTGAGAAACCAAGCGCTGCGTAAGACTTCATGGGCACCAGGCAGTGGTAGTATGGGAGGATTCGACAAGGAGAATGATGTCGTCTCAGAAGATAGCGAAGCGGAGCAGGAGGCTGAAGCTGAGTACGAGATGCATCGCTCTGTCTCCCAGGCTGACTCCAGGGTCATCAACGACAGTCGCAGGACCAGCATCACTGGCTCAAGCGAATATACATATGGAACTGGCTCGGACTACACTTATGGCACCGGCTCATACGTCACGGGGAGCGATCTAGACCGACGCAGCAGCATAGGGTCCACGATCCGGTCATCCCTAAGACCTAGCTCCTCGCTGGAACCTGCGATACACGAACAGAGCGAGCAGGATCAGAAGCCAAGAGACTCAAGTAGAGAGGACAGCCGACGTGAGTCTCTTGAGTCAATCGTCCACAGTGATACGGGCAGCGTACAGCGGGTAGACGAAGAAGCCCCATCAGAATGGACTGGTGAGCAAGCGATGGTACTCGCGAACGAGAAGTTTGAGCTGCCGCACATCCGCACAGATGGATATGACAGTGGGCTTGGTAGCGACTTACCCACAGCGACCGGCTTGTCTGCTCTGGAAGGCAGCAACAGAGACTATTTCAACCCGGCCAACGAGTACAGTGGGTGAAAGTGGAAAGGATGGGATTGTAGGCGTTGTACATTCTGCTCGTCACTGAACGCATTTACAGTGACTCCTTCTCGAACTCTGGATAGGTTAGCGAAGGTTAGGATTTATTGGGGCATTCGTTCTTCCATGGCGGTTGTGCAGCGTTTCAGCGTTAGTTATTGACAGAGAACTTCATAAACCTTGTGAATAGTTACCACGAGTCTAATGCAGATTCATACGACATCAAGATCCAAATCTATCGTCCAACCCAGGACATAGATTCAGAGTTGGAGATGTTGCTCCGAGGACGGTATAATTTTCGTGCACGTCAACGAGATATACAGTCTCGTGCCCTCGGCTTGGGCCACCTCAGAGCCTGATGTACATTGACCAGGTGGGAATATCAATGGTCCCAGAAGCATTCGCCCTAATCAATGACTAGTTATAGGGCCAACGGTATGCTCAAGTTTCTATCCTCAAAACGTTTTCTTGCTTAGGCGATTGGCTTGTGTCTAAAGGACGAGTTCATGTACGCCACTGGACGTGGCTCAGCTGAATAGCTACGTCACTACGAGACTTTTCCGAAACATTCCCATGTTGCATTTGACGATTCATTGCCATGTTGTATGTTATGGAGATCATAGTCATCATGTATTCATACACTCCGCTTCCTTTGTTTTTCTCAGGCCTCCGCACCGAGGTGTATATTTTGACCCCACTCCTCCGTCAAAGTTCAAAGCAACGTGATAGGCTGCAACGCTCATGATGGATTCTGACAATCCAAACCAGACGGGTCGTAATACTCCTGAATTTGCCGAATATCAGCGTGAAAATTTCTGGAAATCCAACGATGGTCAGGTTCCTCCTTTTGACACCGATCCCGGCCGTCTCGAAGAGCTCGCCAGAACCAAACTAGCGGAAGGTGGCTGGCTATATGCCTCGTCCAATGCCGGTCAGTCGCACACGCATACAGCAAACAGACAAGCTTTCTATCGCCATCGCATCATTCCGCGCATGCTCCTTGATACCAACAAGCGCGACATGGTCACCGAGATCTTTGGCCACAAGGTCAACGCACCCATTGGTTTTGCCCCCATCGGCATCAACAAGATCTACAACCCGGCCGGCGAGCTTCCTGTAGCAAAGGTTGCCGGGGAGCTGAATCTTCCATACTGCCTAAGCACCGCGGGCAGCCAACCCATCGAAGACGTGGCTGAGGCCAACGGCGATGGCAGCCCCAGGTTTTTCCAGCTGTACTTGCCGCACGACGACGAACTTGCCGTGTCACTACTGGAGCAAGCGTACCGCTCAGGTTTCGACGTATGCATTCTAACAGTCGACACCTGGCAGCTCGGCTGGCGACACGATGATGTTGCCAATTCGAACTACGCATTTTACCATGGCATCGGCGCAGATCTAGGTCTCAGCGACCCAGTGTTTCAGAAGAGACTGGCTGAAGCTGGCATTGATCCCAAAAAGCAACCAAATGAGGCTGGAGCGAAATGGATCGACAATGTCTGGCATGGCCGCGCGCACAGCTGGGAGAAGATGCCCTGGCTGATCAAGACGTGGAAAGAGATTTCTGGCGGCAAGCCATTCTGCCTGAAGGGAATTCAGAGCGTCGAGGATGCGAAAAAGGCGGTGGAGATTGGCTGCGATGGCATCGTCGTCAGCAACCACGCTGGCCGGCAAGTGGACGGCGCAATAGCTTCGTTGGACGCGCTGGAGACGATTGTCGACGCGGTCGGGGATAAGACGTACATCATGTTCGACTCTGGCGTCCGTGGCGCGGCGGATGTGGCCAAGGCGCTGGCCATCGGGGCTAAGTTTGTCTTCGTCGGCCGGCTGTGGGTGTGGGGCCTGTCCATCATGGGCGAGCACGGGGTTAGGCACGTCATGAAGAGCCTGCTCGCCGACTTGGACATTCTGATGAATGTTGCCGGATTTCAGAATGTGGGGCAGTTTGATAGGAAGTGCCTGGAGTCCTACCCGAAGAACTACCAGCTCATGGCAGAGAAGAGCAAGTTGTAGGTCTTTATGGCTACATGCTGTAGAATTCAAGTGCCATGCATCCCTGCCTCAGCATCATGCTTCAGTCATCGATCATCTGGTTCCTCATGCGGTTGTTCCAAGCTACACCAAGGAGGCTAGAGTAGTTACTCCAGATATGCTGATTTCACAGTGTATTTTTGGCGTCATCAAGTAACTTTTGGCGGCAGAAGCATGTCTGTAGGCTCATCAGGACAGAAGCCAAGTGTGATATTAGTGGCAAAGTGCGGCGCTAGCGTCACGTCATAATCGATCTTAACGATTGGTGGAACCCAAGCCATTTCTGATCTGGAGATGTCACAGTGTAAGCTGAGATAACATGGTGTTAATTAGTAGGAAGATAACGTTCTCTCGGACCTTGGCGGAATTACCGGATGTAATCATGGAGCATAATGAAATATACCAGCGCGTGGGTCGCATGTAAAGACGAATGACATAATGCCCCTCCCCCACTATATAAGATCTGCTCGACGACCAGGAGACACGACACTACTGCATAACGAAAACAATAAAGTCTAAGAACACTCACCATGGGACTCGTAATACCGAGCGCGAAACAGAGGGTCATCCTCGGCTGCATGACCTTTGGGCCCGATGAAAACACTGGAGCCCGCATTACGTCTCTCGATGAATACAACAAGATCCTCGACGACCTGCAGGGCGCAGGCTACAACGAGATCGACACCGCCCGCGCTTACGTCGGTGGTAAACAGGAAGCTTTCACCGCGCAGGCCCACTGGAAAGACCGCGGCCTCAAACTCGCCACCAAGCACTACCCATTCCAACCCGGCGAGCACAAGCCCGAGAAGCTGCGCGCCGCACTGGAGACATCGCTCAAGGAGCTCGGCACAGACTGCGTCGACATCTACTATCTGCACGCCGCCGACCGCAGTGTGCCCTTTGAGGAGACGCTCGCCGAGATCGACAAGATGCACAAGGAGGGCAAGTTTGTGCAGTTTGGCATCAGCAACTTCACGTCCTTTGAGATTGCCGAGGTCGTCCTGACGTGCAAGGCGCATGGCTGGGTGCGCCCGACGATCTACCAGGGCATGTACAATGCCATTGCACGCAGCCTCGAGCAGGAGGTCATCCCGGCGTGCAAGCGCTATGGCCTCGACGTCGTCGTCTACAATCCGATCGCTGGTGGTCTTTTCTCGGGCAAGGTGAAGACTGCCGATGTCCCGGCAGAGGGACGTTTCAGTGATAGTGTCGGTATCATGGGAAAGCGCTACCGGGAACGATACTTCAAGGATTCCACATTCGAGGCACTGTCCAGGATCGAGCCAGTTGTGCAGAAGCACGGATTGACGATGATTGAGACGGCGCTGCGGTGGTGCAAGCACCACAGCGCGCTGAATGTCGTGGACGGTACGGATGGCATCATCATTGGCATCAGCAACAGGAGTCAATTGAAGGGCAATCTGGAAGCGTTGGACAAGGGTCCCCTGCCCGACGAGGTGCTCAAGGCGCTCGACGAGGCGTGGCTGATCACAAAGCCAGATACGCCAAACTACTGGCATCTGGACTTGAAGTACACTTACGACACCCGCAAAGCCCTGTTTGGATAGTTCTTGTGAATTGCGGGTGTCGTGGAGCTGTCGTCTATACATTTGCTTCCTAGATAGCCAAAATGTACTAGTAAGAAAATGTGTCTACATGACCGAGCAGCAAGCCTTGAGGCAAGCCGTGATCGGGTCGTTCTTCTGATCCTGCTGCTGCTGGAATTGCTCCTGCGGCCTGCCAGGCTGATAGCCCATCTGCTGCTGCTGGCCGGGGTACCCACCACCGCCCCCGTAGTGGCCACCCTGGTTGTACTGCTGGCCCCAGGTGCTAGACGGCGGCATCTGCGCCTGCCCGCCCTGCAGGTTGATGTATATGCGGCCGGCGTTCTCCTCGGTCGCATACTGCAGCCCCTGCTCGCGGCAGACCTGCTCGACGCGCGGCTTGATCTTCTGGATGTGGCCGGGGCTGTGGTTGCCCTTGCCCACGATGACGTGCAGGTGCGTCTCGCCGCGCGCCTTGCCCGCGCGGATGCGCTCCTCGAGGATATCCTCGGCCTCCTCGACGAACTGGCCGTGCAGGTCGATCGTGTCGCCCGCCACGCGCTCCACCGCGTTGTTCTCCCGGAAGATGTACTCCGAGGCCTGCTTGTTGTACTGCGCGGCCGCCGCCTGGTGGCGCTTGCCCTCCTCCGAGAGCTGGTGCGCCGAGGCCCCGTCGCCGGAGTTGTGCGCCGCGTGCGCGCGGTCGAAGCACGAGGACATCTTGCCGTGCTCCTGGCGCGCGAGGTCGCGTAGGCGGTCGTACTCCTGCTCTGAGCCTGAGGTAGACTTATGATTGAATGCTTGGGGCGCGTCAGCGTCGTCTCTTAACATCTTGCGACCCGGGCTGTGGCATACCGCCGCCTCCAAGCTGGGTTCCCCCGCCATGACCGCGGTTGTTCCGGCCCTGATACCCGTGTGTGGTCGCCATTGTTGCTGTAGTGCGACTTGAAAGAAAGAGTCAACGAGAGATGGAGGGCGAGTGGACACCAAACTAACAACTGCTTTCGTGCTGGGCTCAAGCTAGGCAAGCTGGGTTGGCACAAGCGTGCCATTGACGTTGCCAAGACTGCAGGTTTGGGCCATTGGATTGGCTTTATTTCCTTTTCGATACTCTCATGTTGCTTTTGGACGGTAGCGACAAAGATTCACAAGTAGCGACCATGACCGATCACAGCTCCGTTTCAAATTATAGAATCTTCATAATGTTACTGCACTAGCTCCCTCCCCTCGAGGGCACTCCATGTTGGCACTTTCATGCTATCAAACTTGCCCTGTTCTGCCTTGCCGTCAAATCTATGCTCGTCCTTCTTCTTCTGCACAAAGACTTTGGCCTCGAGTTTGACTTTCTCCCAACCAAGTACAGCCCCTGAAGTCAATGCTCCGCGACTCGTCTCTTTTCGCAGTTCTGCCAGAGCATCCTCTACCCACCCCACGCAGTTCCAGTCGTCGCTGTCCAGTACCACGGGGACAGCTTTGAGGATTCTGTCCAGCTTCTTCCGATCTGCAACCTTTGCAACAGTCACGCGGACAAGTATCATTTCGAAGGGCTCCAGTGGAACCTGTTTAGTCTCAAAGACCCAAGTCGGATCATCAGAGTTGGGTAGGGATGGAGGGTTCTTTGCATGGTACTTTGTTCCAAACCCGCGCCCACTTGCATTCTTCGGCGCAACCATGAGACCCCAGTGATGGCTGATTGTCTTTGAACATTGTCCATCTACTCTGCGATGCCTGGAGCACTCACCGGTCTTCTCCATCCGGCATCTTCGGCTTGCCAGAGCGAGCATATAAGCACACGTACAGTCTGTCCTTATTGAAAATCATCTTAGTCGATTCGTCTGCTTATATCGAAACATTTGCTCTTCTTCCGAGCGCTTCTGGTCATTGTCTGCACGTTATGTGGTAAATCAGACTTGTTGCGACAGAGGACCCTCCTCCCCAAGGGGTGCGCCAAGACCGATAGCGTGGCACAACCGAGTCGTGACCCATCCTCTTGTTCTCATACTTGCTCAGTGAAGCGCACACCCATTCAATGACCGAAAGATTCTGGTTGGCTAACCAAACAATAAAGATTGTGTAGTCGGGATGTCGGGCTAGGCATGCTTCGCACGCAGGGTCAGGTGAAACCCCTCAGGCGCAAGGATGACCGAATCATCATCCATTTCGACTATGACTGCTTCTATGCATCCGTCGTGGAGGCGGAAAACCCAGCGCTAAAATCCGTACCCCTGGCAATTCAGCAAAAACAAATCATTGTAACCTGCAACTATGAAGCACGTAGGCATGGCTTGCACAAGCTTGAGCTCATCACAGAGGCTAAGAAAGCATGCCCTGAGGTTGTCATTGTTCTTGGTGAAGACTTGACACGCTTCCGAAATGCATCCAAAGATCTGTACAATACAATTCGCTCCTTTTCATGGAACGACAAAGTGGAACGCCTGGGCTTTGACGAGGTCTGGATGGATATAACGGACATGGTAGACTACAACGTGGAGCTGCTTAATATGAATGACCTGACCACTTCTTTCTTCCAGCTCTCTCGGGAAGATCCAACGGCGGGATTCACTTTTGACGCCTCGAAATATGCTGGACATGGATTCATGCACAAGTCTCTGACTAAACACCAGGCTCGAAACGAGGATGAACATCTCACAACGCGCTTACGGCTGGGGTCGCACCTTGCAATGCATATCCGGCACTTCCTCGAAGAGCAGAAGGGATACACATCCACGGTTGGAATTTCCACATCCAAAATTTTGAGTAAACTGGTCGGCAATCTCAACAAGCCTCGTGGCCAGACTACTTTGGTGCCCCCATATCTTGTGGAACCTCCAGATTCCAGTAACGTGCTCGCCTTCATGGATGGTCACGACATCGGAAAGGTCCCTGGCATTGGTTTCAAACTTTCCGATCGCCTTCGGGAGCATTTCCTAGGGCGCAAGCCAGAGATGGACAAAGGACTTGTGTATGGCGGTACTAAAGAAAAGGTCACAGTTGGAGACATGCGGACTTTGCCAGGTCTATCGCCTCAGCAGCTTGACAAGGTGCTTAGCGGGCCAGGCTCCACTCATGGCATTGGCGCAAAGGTTTTCGCGCTGTTGCATGGTATCGACGATTCTGAGGTGATCGAAGCAAGAGACGTGCCTCGTCAAATTTCTATTGAAGACAGCTACATCCGGCTGGATACTATAGACGAAGCGATCAGGGAAATGACAAGCACGTCCAGAAGACTCGTAGAACGTATGCGCATTGACCTCACCGAGGCTGATCCCCCGTCTGCTGGCGAAACAGGATCAGAGCGTCGAAGATGGATAGGACGACCAGAGACGTTACGTCTGACTACTCGTCCACGACTGCCATTGAATGATGATGGCACCAGAACACGCACTTTCAAGCGCATATCCCGTTCCACCGCCTTACCCGGTTTTGTGTTCAACCTAGATGAACATTTGGACGCAATCGCGGACCGACTTGTCAAGGAAGCATTGTTGCCTCTCTTCAAACGGCTCCATCCCGAGAAGGCGGGCTGGAACTTGAGCCTCCTCAATGTTGCAGTTGCAAACATGGTTGACGTGGGTACAACATCTAAGGCATCTGCTGGGCGAGATATCCATTCGATGCTCAGTAGACAAGAAGAGACCCTACGGCCATTCCAGATCCAGTCGAGTTCTACTCAGCTTGGAATTGCGCCAGAAAACAAGTTATCGAACTCTGGCAGCGCTACAGCTGAGGCTGAGGCTGAGGCTGAAGCCGACGGAGTGTCTCTCTGGGAACATGACAGCGAAGACGAAGCCGACGAGATAGTCTTCTTTTGCGCGGCATGCAAGAGCTCTATTCCTGCATTTGCCCGAGCAGCTCACAGCCGCTTTCATGACAGGAACCATGGAGCATGATGAATATAAGACTCCGATGGTAAACCAATGTCGAGCCAGGTTAGTTTCAAATACTACCAAAAATGCTGCCGTCACGAGGGGTTGCTGCAGTTTGTCGCCGCTTTTGACGCCGAAAATCGCGTTGTCTCCAACACATGTTCCATTCACGTTTCCAGCGATTCCCCTCCCACCGTCCCAAAGTCGAAGCCAATGACGGCACTTGTTACCAACAACTGGACCAAGCGGCTAACGCACCCGCCTGCAGCCCGTTCGCCGCGGCGCCACCCCAGCCTTGAAGCATCAAAGAGGTAGGCTGCTGCCCTCACCATCGTCGACGGCGTCAGCCCACATGGGCTGGAAGCCCACTCATGCACGTGGGCGCCGTGGCACGCGGAAAGATGTAAACATGGACTAAATACTCAAAGGCGACGCTCGCTGCGACGCCGTTGTGCACTCGTTCAAGAAGCAGGGGGTAAAGGCTACAGTGATTCACATGGATGGTGTCCGGGCGTCCTCGACGAGGTAAGTCTTTTCATTCACTCGCGCACCGACTATCCTGTGCATTGCTAACTCTGACGGTTAGGTTTTGTCATGAGCTGCGTGGGCCCCAAGCCGAACCTGAGGTAGTACTTCTGGAGGAGTCGATTGAAACTTACTGACGTTGGCTCCAATTTAAATTACATTAGTCAGACATCTCCAAATTGAGCTTCATATTCATAGATTCGCGGTATTCCTGCTGCCTCTTCACGGATGCGAAGGGCAGCGAAATGTCAACATCAGTACGCCTGGAAATGCACGGGGTAGGTTGTGTCCTATCACATAGTACCGCAGGACCAACACATTAAGATCATACATAGCCCTTTGGTCGAACAATTCGACCTCGACATGATTACGAAGGTTAAGCCTGTAATAAGCGTGGAAGACTTAGTCGTTGCTTTAAGCCACTTGTGGGCGTACGACAAGTCTAGCTTCCCCGTAGAGAGGTAGAGAGTCCAACTAGCCACGCTCATGCTCACATCCGCCTACACTTCATCGCGGCCTGGCGCACTGATCGAATCGTCCTATGCTTTCGGCACGAATGAACGTCTCACGTACGATGAGGTCAGTGTTCTTTTGATTCCGAACCTAGGAACGCGCAACGTCGATAGCTGCGACTCCGCGGAGGAGGGGAGCCAAGTTTCGCCTAACCTTGTAATCCAAATGATCAGATGCTGATGGATGAAGGGAAAAAGGAGTACACAGAAATCTTGAGTTTTACTCTTCTCCTCTCACTTGGACTCTTCTAACGACCTTTGCAGGATCAAAAATTTTTCTACGAGAGAGAGGACACACTAGCGCTAAGCCTAATTGCATACTTGCTTACCCTTGCCCTTACCGACGATGCTTTTAAGGTCGTTGGTATCTATAGCATAGAATGTGTCTATATAATCACGATTCCGCTAGAGCGTAACAGCCTACGTCTCAGATACTAGACGTTCCTATCTTTCGAGTCGGCCATATAAACATCGATCGAGATCCTCGGGCTCGTCGATCTCTAGGTTAGGAGATATTAGTAATTATCAGCAGGTATCCAGATTTGATACGCCTGGCCTGGAAAATATAGGCGTTACGGAACGATTTATTCAGCCTACACCATAAGATATGCAACGCCAAAGGCACAGAGTTTTATAAGTAATATAGCGCGTCAAAGTACCGAGTACCGTAGCTTCCGGAGGGTTCTCGTCAAGGAGCAGCTTGTTTCGGTTAGAGAAACCCTATTCCAGGCGATTGAGACGCGTGAGATTGAGACGCACTTCAGAGGTGAGCGGTGCGATCCATTGAAGGAGTACAGCCGGTCGAGGAGGTTGCCGAGCAGCACATGTTTCAAGAGAGGTCTCATCTATCCCAGGAACTTTTCTTAGGTGTCGGGGCGGAGAGTGTCCGTGCCGTCAAGCAAAAGTGCGCTGCGGTCAATGACACGGCTGCTTTGACTCTCGCCTCGCAAGCAGTCATACCGCAAGGGCGGTGCTGAGTCCGCACTAGCTGCCATTGAGGTGTTGGGACCTGAGCCGTACGACGAACCGGACATCTTTCTCATCGCCTGCCTCGGTACCGTTTGCCTTTTCTGGTTGGGCGACCACAGTCTAACTGACGGAAGCCGCATGTTTTGCGACTCGCGGAAGGACGACTTTTCCAGGCGCGTTGGCACTTATCCACGGTACATCCAGAGAATCAGGAATTCGGCTGCCCTCATCCCGGATGTGACGAGGTGTGCTTCAGGCATACGGGTTTCAAAAGTCATACAGCCCCTCGTCCACAATGTCTGGCATACCGCTTAGCTCTTCGGTTAGAGTCGAACTAACTCTAGTATCAAGAATCGAGCCTCAAGGAGCTGCTTCTCAAACGAAGTTCGTATCATACTATGAATCTGTCCTAGCTTTGTTCGTATCGATGCCTTGACCCTGTCGGGTTGGCCGAGTGCCCAGTTGGAAAGCTCCACTTTGCACATGGTATCGATTTTCCGAGGCTCTTGCGTGGTGCTTTAAAGCTGCGATGCTGAGTGAGCTTGGATTTGTAGAAGGCTTTTTGAAGCTATGGCGGTAACGCAACGAATTTAATGTACATGAAGTCACGATTTACTCAAAATTTCTTACAAGTGGCTCCGACGAAGATGCAAATGCGAAAATAATAGGGCATAAATGGTCACGTGAGTCCACGAAACGTGACAGTGTTAATTAGTTGCAGGCGTAGATGGCTGTGTTATGGAAAACAGGCAACGGACAGGTTGCGATGACCAGTGCGACAGTGCGATGACTAGTGCGATGACTAGTGCAATGACTAGTGTATTATGCACTACCAAATGCGATGATCGTCAAGAGGACGAGACCAATGGAGAGATCACGTACGCACGTTGGCCAGCCATGTTGACGCCATGTAGCGGCATTTGTTGAAATATATGAGCAGAATGACTTGATCCCCTTGCTCGACTACGGAGTGGGGGGTACCCGCATTATATGCTCACTTCTCTCCCTCACCAGCCTCCCCAGTGTCGGACTTCACTACCCTGGGGTGTCGGGCCTCCCGAAGGTCACGTGACCTTGTGCCTTGCCTTGACATTTCCAACAGCTTTTGGCATCGAAAGGAGCCGGCAGTCGAGAGAAAGGCCAGCGCTCTGCTTTCATTTAATAATTGCTCTCTCTCTCTCTCTCTCTTCGAGCGAGAAAAGAGGTGAAAATGCCTTGGTGGACACGACATCACTATACAAACGTTCGCTAGGTCAAACAGCTTGATCCGATGAGTCTTCGCAAGCACAAAAAGTTCTAGCTCAAGTATCATTCATCACTCTCAATGTCGCACAGTGGTACGAATTTATGCTGTAAATGATCCCTGCATAGATGTCTCAATGTGCTCCATTTATTAAATGCGGAATCCAACCACAAGGGTCTTCAAATAATGCTATGGAGGTACTATAGGTGCCTTGCAGACTTGGCCCCCACAATTCGGGTCTTCACCATCGGCTAACGTTGGATCACCGTACTGCACGCTGCAGATACCCGTCCAGAACACCTCATTGGCATACCAAGTATAGCTGTCGGCATTCTGTGTTGCCATATTTTTGGCCAAATTGCGGCTGTCGAGTGGACCATAGGCGATATCAATTGTGTTAGTGGCTAACGGTGGACTAACCAGCATGGTAAAGTGTGTATATTCGTGCAGCAAGATTGAACCAAGAGTTTCCATCTGCCATGAGACGCGGGGGATCTGGATAGTAGTGCAGTCGACAGGTGGGACACTACCGTAGCTTTTTGATATACCACCGTGACCAAATCCTGCTGGGTCGCAGATAATCATTCTGGGATCAGCTGTGGAAACTCCCTCTAATGCAGCCATAGTATAACCATCTGTACAGCTTAAATCACCTCTCGTGTCCGGAAAGTCAGGAACAATCGTGATCTGTCCAAGGAGACTGTTGCCTGAGCCAGGGTTTGCCGGGTCACCATTACCTAAAATATTTAAGAAGACATCTGTATTTCATTAGAGCTCCTAAAGCAATGCCATGGCGTGAGTTTACATACCATCCACTGTGCCACGATCAGCCGGGTCAAAGTATTTAGCAAAGATTGGATCCGTAAAGCTTCTAGGAAGTTGCTGGGTATAGCTGGCAAGCTCCAAAGCATTATCAAATGCGTCTATGATCTGAGTAGTTTGTTGTGGTGTAAAGCCTGACGCGATTGCAGGAGGCGTACGCTTTTGAAACGACCGGGTAGGCTCAAGAACGGGAGCAGCGAGCGCAAATCCGGCAAGGACGGCGGAAATAAAGACACTGGCAGAGAGCATTGTGATAAGATGATAGAGATGTGAGGAGTTCAGAAGATTGATGAAACGACTGCAAGCAAGTGGAAAGGTGTTTCTGGGTGGCTTATTGCTAGAAAAAAAATAATGGGGAGGTCTTATATAGCCTCCGAGTGTCCGTCCCGAACCATGATTGATCAGAGCATGACTCGGCTGTGACATACAATGGATGGTTGAGAATAGTAACACACATGCGGGGCAGCACCTGGATGTCACATTCTTGATCGCTTCCGATGTCACCGTCATTCACATGACAACGAGCATATGACTCGGAAAAGGAAACCTTGGATGTAGCGAGAGCCTAGTGAGCGACAATGAGTGGTCATAACAACGGGCAGATTGAGTTTATGTTGTAGCTTGTTCCCCAATTGGTTAATTCGATAGCATATTGATACGGTTGCATGACCTCGAAGCTCCGGGTATGCGAGCCAGGGGGCTAGTGGTTAAAAGCAGACAATGACATACCGCAATGTGAGCCTCCGTAATGATTATTTCCTGATGCTCCAGCCGAGGATCAGGACGCTGACAAGTCGTGACTCTTAGATTACGTCTGTGTTTCAGGGAGCAATGCGCATCTGGCCGTCGGTGAAGGGCATCTCGACTATTGTCCAATATCAAGTACTTAGCAGCCAGAGGACGTTTGTGACGATAAATTCATTTTAGCGTGCTGCAGTCAGCTTGCAGGGCTTGGCATGTCATACTGTCACGTCGCAGGTCCATGCGGAGAATGACGTAAAGTTATCCTACTTGATTTATGTACCAATCCCATAGACGTATGAGCTCCCTTCCGGAACGCAACGGACTTGCCAACCAAAATGGTCTTACCCCCTACTCTATCTGTCGCCCTCGACATCGACCCTCGTAGCTTTGAGGTGGACCGCACAACGCCGCAGCCGTCTATTTCGATTACAGTTACCTCTCATACTGCCCATCCAATTACGATCTTTATCTGGCCCCACGTCTTCAATCTAAGTCTCAGCCAAAAGAGAGACAATTTCACTTGTCTCGACATAACTTCAAATACGTGGTTATTCTTACCTGTTACTGCTGGTCCAAAACGTCCGGGGTTTAAGCTCGAGCAAGGCAGTTACGACGAGAAGTATATCTATACCTTAGAGCCTGAGACTCCTATGATCTTTAAGGGAGACTTTGGACTTGCACGCCGGATAGATGATGATATCCATACCCTGATACCGGGTCACCGGTATCGCCTGAGTATCCGCGAAGGCGAGGCCGTGTCGTGGTGGAGATGGGGACGGAAGGATGATATAATACCACCAGTTGGCCAGCCACAAGCTTTGGATAAGGCAGATGGGGATCCCCTTGTCTTACAAGTAGAGGGGCCGGTGGAATTTTCTGTAGAGTAATAGTCCTTGCCTGATTTATGTTGAGCTCGCCACCAGCACAGGGTTGAATGAACAGAATATGCAGTCGCTTGCGCATGGAAGCTAATAATGCAGTCAAATCTACTATCAAAGCCTCGAGAAGTTCCGATCATTAGATGGTGAATGGAAATCCAAAATTGCGCCGCCCACACGGCTGCACCGACGTAGATGCACCCACGTGACCATGTTCAGCTGCCCTGTGGATAGGGTAGCCAATTATAGCACTAATTAGCTAAAGCCCAAGGAAGGTGCACATACAAGGTATTGATAAAGGCCTGGTAATGGTTTCGCGCGGTTTTTTTCGCGCTGAGCGTTGGTAGTCTAGATATAGTGGGCCTACATGAAGCTAAGACGACACCACGACGATAAGAAACGATGGAATAGGGTGGGGGCGTGCCTAAAATCATGACGCGGCTCCTGATCTCTCCCTCACCCCGATCAAAGCTGGAACGACAACTATCGAGTATCGACTGCCAACAACGTCGGTGTCCCAGACGAAAAACAGCCCTAGAAGCTCGACCCCTTTGTCGCCGCAAGATGGACCTATTCTACAGCGCTGAACGTCCATACACCTCACTGACGGCGCCTTCGACGACGTCGAATGTTGACCTGCCACCTCGCCGCGACACCCGTCGAAGCTCAGACTGTAGCCCCATGATCAAGGAGTAGCTGAGCAACATTCTCATCCCTTGACTCGATCGCAATGTCTAAGGCTGTCTGTCCGAGTTTCGATTTTTGATTAACGTTGACGCCGTGTTGAAGCAACACTACCACAACCGATCTGCGACGGGTTTGTGTCGCGATGTGAAGTGATGTGAAACCCTTATCGTTCAATAGCTCACCATCAACCCCGTTTCGGAGAAGCATTGAGACCATTGACCCCGAGCCTATCTCAGCTGCTCGGTGTAGTCCTCTTTCTTGGCTTTGGGAGCTTGCATGTCTATCAACAAAGACCGATTGACTCTCAGCTCCGCTCCACGGGGGATTAGGTGCATTTTCAAGAAAGTCGACAGAGCTGTTTCTCTACAGCAAAGAACCACGATGTCAGAGAAAAAGCAACCAAATTGCATAGCTAGAGCTCTCCTGTCCAGCACTCTGCATAAGAGTTCGGACTTCGTCCACGCCTGAGGCTGCGCCAACATAGAAGTCGTTCCGCACCGCGGTATTATTAGAAGATAGAGTACACTCCCACTGAGTCGTATCTGCCACTGTAACGAGCTGACTTGGTGACTCGCTCAGGCCCGGTGACATCATGCCGAGAAAGTCGTCTAGTCCCATGAGACGATTTGTATTTGTGCTGGCAATTCTAGCGTTGGATTGTTCTGTACTCGCTGAATTTGCAGCAGTTCTGGTGGGGTCCACCCACATATGCGCAGGGATTGTAACATCTAGAAGTGCAGCAACGCCGACGGAGTCTGCCTGGGCTTGAGGAGAAGGCATGCTATGTGGAGTTGCATCAGTGCTGATGAGACCGGCCTGCATTTCTGTAGGAGATAGACCTGAAACACTGAGGCGATGCTGTCTCTGCCGCTCTCCTATCAACGTCAGGAACCATGGAACAAACAGATGGAAGAGAGTGGCAGGATTCTTACTGCGTCTGCGCTGCGAGAGTCTATTCTGCTCTCTTCTACGATCAATGACTCCGCTGGGAGATCGACTTCTGGAATTCATATCTGAAACGCAAGGTCTGGGGTAATTTAGCTAGCACCACCCGCAATAGCGAACATTATGTTGCATTGTTGAAGGAGCTTGCCTCGCGAAGTACAACAATATGAAGCGTAGCAAACTGTGGCGTAGCAAAAGGCGGCACAGCAAGTTGCGGCGGATCCGTTTGCGGCATAGTAGCGCAGATCACCAGCATGGGCCCCAAGATCTATTGCAGCTTGACGGAAGTAGTCAATTTCGACAGTAGGAAACTATAGCAAAGGTGCTCACGTCCCTAGCGATATAGTAAAGAAATTCCGCCAGAGACAAGGAATTAGCAAACCAAGTCTGTAAACGCATGGATGCATACACGACTGGCGTACAGTCGCTCAGGGCATCCGAGACGCTTAGCAGCCAGCCATGTCTCAGCTCTTGTCCTTGTCTATGAAGAACTAAGATCCCTGCTCCAGACAACAACGAATAAAACCTAATAGCTTCTAATCGTATTCTGTGTGCGGACTGGCATAGCCTGGATCAGCATAATATGCAGGCCACCAGCACACTGGTATGGATAGGTCTGCTTTTTGCTTTTGACACCTTCATGTCAAGGGACTGGTACCAGGGCTTGTTTACTTAAAAGCCATTGTTAGACGTTCCCAGGGGGCCTACATGTATATATGCTCTATGCGTATACAGCGTACCCGCCCCAGCTCCGCACCGAGTCCGGAGCGCCCTCGCAGCGGGCTCTCCCCTCTGATCTCTAGTAATTTGAGTACAATTACACTATATATTTGGTTACCGGCTACAAAGCCCTCACAGCGTAACAAGACTGCTTTAAGCTATTATGAGTATTATCTTTAACAGAAACGGACGTGTTATAGGGCGTTTTTGATGATAGGGTTTTGCGATATTGAATTAAAAGTTCGTAGTGAGGGCGAAATAACTTCTACGCACGATACGGGAAGCGGAAATTCACGCGTCGGCGCAGTACATTCGTAGTTTAATAATCTGCGTGGGTCTCTTGCCGCCCCGCATCACGGCACACCGGGCTGCCGGCAAAAGCTGGGGAAGCTGCGCAATTATTACGTAGCCGAGGTGGTCTCGTGTTGACAGAAGACAAATCTATTAAAGGACACTTTTTGGGCATTAGTTACATAGCCTCCAAGCTGCGCCATTGTGATAGCCCAGGTCATAATTGGATGTCCGCGCATCACATACTCAGCATCTCACAGCAGCGGGAGAACATCGTCGTTCATCTGAACCAAGCGTCATAGATCTTGGTCAACCTGCTCGAAGCAGCATCTGGAATACCTTTATACAAGCGCCGCAGTAGCCTCTGAAGATGCCGAACAAGTCGCGCTGGCAGATACCAATCCCCGAGCAGACCCTGCCGACATTCCTGTTTGGCAGCCCCGATAGCCCTCTGCCGGAACGAGACGTTTTTATCGACGCTGAACGGCCGGAAAATTATGCTATAACGCTCGAGGGGTACCGATTATGGGCCAAGCGCTTTGCAGTCGGCCTCCAAAAGGCAGGACTGCAGCCGGGCGAGTCCGTACAAGTCTACTCGGGCAACACCCTGTTTTTCCCTATAGCTTTGGTCGGGGCAGTCATGGCGGGCGGCAAGTTTACCGCATCCAATCCCACCTACAACGCACGCGAGGTTGCCTATCAGATCACAAACGCGGACTCGAAGCTCCTCATCACACACCCATCGCAGCTTGACGTTGCGCTGGATGCGGCCAAAGAGGCTGGACTACCAAAAGATCGTGTGTTCGTGTGGGACGACGGCTACGATACCTACGACGAAAAGGGCAAGGGCAAGGGCGGCTGCAAGCACTGGTCCTCGCTACTTGGTAGCATCGAGGAAGCAAACCAGTTCAAATGGAAGGACAGCAGATCCATGCTCAATGATACGATTGTGCTCAACTACTCGAGCGGCACGACGGGTCTACCCAAGGGCGTCGAAATCACACACACAAACTACGTGTCAAATGCGCTGCAGCACATGTACCTCACGAGCTTGAAGGAGGGCTATGAGCGCAGACTGCCCAATCTGCGCTGGATGTGTTTTCTGCCCATGTACCACGCCATGGCCCAGACAATATATTGCGTCGGAGGTCCATCAAAGGGGATACCAATCTACCTCATGCGCAAGTTTGAGTTTGAGCCCATGCTTGCCAACGTGCAGAGGTTTCGCATAACGACGTTGCAGCTGGTACCACCGGTCGTGGTTGCGATGACCAAGTCGCCGCTGACGAAAAAGTACGATCTGAGCAGTGTTGAAGATGCGGGGTCTGGAGCAGCTCCGTTGGGATCGGAAGTGTCCAATGCTTTCAACAGCATGTGGCCGAAGGGGGTGATGAATCTCAAACAGGGCTACGGCATGACTGAGGTGACATGTTCGTGCATCGGATGGAACCCCAACGACAAATCCTACTCGTTTTCAGTGGGAGAGCCGAATGCCAACTGTGAGATCAAGCTGGTCAACCCCGAGGATGGTAAGACCGAGGTCTCGCAGGGTGAGCGTGGAGAAATATGGGTACGTGGGCCCAACGTGATGAAGGGCTACTGGAAGAACCCCAAAGCCACGGCAGAGACCAAGACGTCCGATGGGTGGCTCCGCACCGGTGATGTTGCCTACCTGGACAAGCATGGCCACTATTTTGTGGTGGATCGCATCAAGGAACTGATCAAGGTCAAGGGGTTGCAGGTGGCGCCGGCTGAGCTCGAAGCACAGCTGCTGGAGCACCCAGGCATCAACGACGCAGCGGTGATTGGCGTGACCGTCAACGGCGATGAGAAGCCTCGAGCCTACTGTGTGCGGGCGCCAGGCAGTAAGGTGACGGAGCGCGAGGTGCAGAAATACATGGAGTCGAAGGTGTCCCGCCACAAACGGCTCACTGGTGGCGTGAGGTTCGAGGAGGCTATACAAAAGAACCCGGTATGTCTAGCAAACTGGCCCCCACACGCACTGCTGACCGAGGACTAACGAAGTACAGTCGGGCAAGATTCTGCGGAAGTTCTACCGAGAACAAGCCGCGAAGGAGCTGGGCGACAGCAGCGCAAAGGAGTCGAGATTGTAGATGCATATAGACACGATAGCGAATTTCTGGCCAGACAAGGATGAATAGTAAGCGGCAGTCTGCCCAACGCCCGCCATGGACGACGTTCCAGAACATCTCGACCGGACGACAGAACGAGGCACAGTCCCGGGACTACACTTCCCGAATGGTGGCAGGTTTGCTGCTCGCACGACTTGCCTGGCCAGCGGCTGATCGATGCACCATCTGGACGCCGGCGCCCTTGAAGGCCGTGGATGCTGCACAATGCTTCGCTGATGGCGCCGCTAGCATGCGCCGCCCGCCGCGCCATGACGAAAAGGCTTTGCAACAGCCCGAGGAGACGCCCGATATGGCCCGCCTGCCATCTGAACCTCCCCCACACCTTCTGTCCATGTGAAAGACCCTTCGCTGCGACGCTATGGACGTGTGCCACTTAGCCTTCACCCTGCCGGGGCCCCACACCCTCTGATCTGCTAGTTCTGGGCCCGTATATACCTCTCCAATCCCCACCCTCTGCATATCTCTCCTGCCGCACTTCCGTTCGAGCAGGCGATACACCCACCACAAATCGCCCAGCACAGAGCAATTCCGCAGCAGCAACCATGTCCTCCAACAACTCCTTCCCCGAGCCCGGCAGCGAGATCAACAGCGTACACAAAAACGTCTCGCCCGCCGGTCTGCAGGCTAGGGCCGCCGCAACGCAGTCGCAGGCCCCGGCAGGCACATACCTGTCTGATACCACCCAGCAGACTACCGCTGCCTCCTCGTCGCAGCAGCCGTACAGCGGCGTCAACACCATTTCTACCGACCACGATCCTTCTCTCAACTTCTCCAGCCCTGGCATGCAGGCTCGTGCTGCTGCCGCTGGCCAGGCTCCCGCTGGCACCGCTCAGCCCGAATACCTGAGCCCCGAATCTGTCGAGAGCAGCGCTCCCCGCCCAAGCCCAATGGGCATCGCCCCAGACACCATTCACCCCTCCCACCAGACTCCCCCCTCACACATTCAGGCCGAGCCTGAGCCCGTCCCGCACACACCCATCAACAGTCTGAACACCGCCCGCGAGGTCTTCCAACCTACCTCCTCCAACCAACCTCAGGCCGCCGTTGTCGAGGAGCCGGAGCCAGTCCACGCCTCGTACACTGCTCCACCTCAGTACTCATACGGCCCCAATTCCGCCAATGAGGCTCCTTCGTCGTTTGCTCCTCAGCAGAGTGCCGCCGGCCAGATCGCTCAGCGTGCTGCCACCCAAACCGCACAGTCAGCACCCGCCGGCACCCATTACACTGGTCCCAACTCGTCGCAGGCGTATATCGGCCCCAATTCGGCCGGCCAGTCCCAGTTCTCCGGCCACCAGAGCAGTGCCGGCGCCATGGCTCGCACCGCCGCCACGCAAACTCCAGGCTCCGCACCAGCCGGTACCCGATACACGAGCTCAACCGGACAGTTCTCTCAACCTCCCAAACAGCAGCAGCAGCCTTACTCCTACAACCCTCAGACACCCTCCAACCAGCAAACTAGGTCTGCATCGAACGCCCCTACCCAGGCCGCCTCATACCCGTCCCAGGCACCGATGAGGAGTGGTGCTGGAAGCGCTGCCCGCGCGTTTGCTGCTGGTGCTCATCCTCCCGGAACTGGCCCCGACGCCGGCATCCTTGCTCAGGCCAGTGCCAATTTGGCTAGCCAGAACAGCGCGCCCCGCTTCGATGCCTCCAAGAACTTTTCTTCGGCTGGTGCTCAGGCCCGTGCCGCCGCTGCGGGCTCTGCCCCGACCGGCACCGGCTCCAGCTATCCGCGTGCCGCACAGGCCTCGCAGGAGGCATCCTACGAGCCCCCGAGCAGCACACGCTTCAACCACGCAGCCGAGACCGCCGTCAGCCCTGGCCTGCAGGCCCGCGCAGCTGCCTACGGCCAGCACCCACCCGGGACCGGGCCCGGCAGCGTCAAGGGCGTCCGCAGCTACAGCACCATGTCTCGTCTCGCTCCCACTGTGATCAAGGCCGCGCGCCTCCTCAGGAAGTGATGTGGCTGGTGGGTAGCACGTACTCCTTCACGGAGGGCAGCCTGTCACACTTTCACAAGACGGTCGAGCAGCCATCATCCCGACCTAAATTGCGATGGAATCAAAATACATGATGGATGTTGTCGGTCGAGAATATCACGACCAATCACGAACTGCATGCACCTTAGATTTTAGAGCTGACATTCAGGCAACCGTGGTCCGGCTTCCCGTCAACGACCTGGTATGTGCCTGGGAGAAATAATCAGCAATCACTGTTAGATGGTAATAGACCATATATTGAGCATTAAACAATTCATTTTACATTTGTCCTGGAATATATTCAATTTTTGTAATGTTTTGCTTGCTTACATCCAGGGGTAGCGTGAAGTGCGGCAGCTGTTACTGGTAGTGAAGGAAATTTGCTTGCTTGGATGAAATGTGAGACAGGACATTCAGCTTTGGGACAATGTTAATTGACTCCATTTATAGATGACCTAGATGAGGAGCGTGTAAAACACTCAATCCCAATGTCGGTCTCTGAACATACCATGCATCTCTGCTAGATTTGCCCCAACATGGACCAAAGCTAGGGTGCTAATGGGGCATTCCCGCACCACCAAACTCTAACCTCTGTGCACCTCCACGTGGTTGGCCCAGATTGCTCTGGCAGACATAAGGCCCCATATGGAAAGAGACAGCATCCCTCACTCAAGTCCCCATACTCCCACCCCACAAGCAAAAGAGCCAGCACCGCACGGTGTCGGCATTACACACTCCCGCCTTGCCCACCGCCGCCAACCTGCACCGCCTCGTCCAAGCCATGCTCGCGTACTACCGCGCCCACGCCCACGCCATCGCGGCCTACTACATGCTCGTCGTCATCATCCTCATGCCCCTCGGCGCGGGCGCAAAGGTCGACGAGCTCCGCGACGATTGTCCGACAGCCAAGGGTACGGGTTGCGGCTGGCTTGACTATGTGATGCCGTGGACCTACTGCTTCCTTTCCTTCCTTCACATTGTGATGCTGGTGACGCACTTGCGCGAGAGGCGCGAGGTCGAGGAGGGCGCGAGCGGGGGTGTGATTGTGGGGGGATTGACTCCGGGGTGGATGGGGGTGGTGTTGAGATGGGGCGAGGGGCGGTGGGAGGAGTTGGTGGGGTGGGTGAGGGCGAGAGTTGCCGGGTGGAGGGAATGAAGTTGTGGATCGGGTTTGGCTGTGGCTGTATTGGCATGGACGAGGATGTATCACAGGGATTTCAGGGGCACGTGAAAGAGGTGGTAGTATCGAATTGCATTGACACTGATGGACCATTGGAAAGTGACAAGCAAGCCATGTTTGTTGCTGATCTCTTGAGCACTGGTAACGTGGATAGATTTAGATTCAGTCTCACGGTCGAGAGTGGAGGCTGTCCAAACTACGATTACTCCAAAGACGCATCAAGCGGTACTCGGTGCCTGGTAACGTGGCTGGCTGACCGAATGCAGCAGGCCAATAATGACAGGTCTTATCAGCAGAGCATGAGCCTCATGCTGCTTACATGAATGTTTCACGTTGGTGCCGCATGTCAATGTATGCTATTTCCGAAGAAGTGGCTGCAGCATGCTTGTGTTTCAGCGAATACGAGTGCAACAGTGGTAGTGCCATTGTGCCGCCAGGGACGTGGTGGCTGCACGCCATGATGCATGTGGCGGAGATTGG
The DNA here is from genome assembly GCA_006937295.1 of Carpinus fangiana. Lineage (NCBI taxonomy): Eukaryota > Viridiplantae > Streptophyta > Magnoliopsida > Fagales > Betulaceae > Carpinus > Carpinus fangiana. The sequence continues at coordinate 1,528,216 of VIBQ01000013.1, read as the reverse complement.
GGGCGGCGGAGATGCTCCTAAAAATATCCTGGCCGCCGCTTTAGCCTGTAAATGCTGCCCGTCTGTCTTCAACCTGCTGCTTCTTGCCTCACTTCCTTACAATTTTCTCATTAGCCTCTTTCTTGATCCTCGAGAACGCGTATATTGCAAATGCCTGAATGTGAGTATGTCGTATCGCAAAGTGATGAGTGAAATCAATCGCCGAAAGGCACAAGGAGCCAGAGAAACAGTGAAACTGGTAAGACGGTAGGGCAAGTGCAGATCCGTGACGATCGCTGTTTCACATCAGATTCAAGCCTCGTATTGCTCAAACAGAAGCAATGTCAAGCCTCATGTCACCATCATCCGGGGTATGCACGGTCCTCGAGGTCGGATGAACTATTCAAGTATAAGAAGAGGCACTGTCCAGTCTTCTGACATGAACGTCTCATTAGCATCTTCTCGAGCATTTTCCCTTGTTTTTTTCCCTTGCATTTCTCTTGCATTTGCATAAGCATATAGCCCATCATGAAGGGTTTCCTTTCCTTTGCCACGCTGGTCTCGGCAGCCTCTGCCGCAGCACTTCCTTATGGAAGACTCCTGCCTCGCGCATCAAATTCTTCAGTATCTACCACCAACGCTGCGGCTGACGGTGGCTACTGGTACGGTGCTCTTGATCACACCACCTCTGTAGCGCCCGGTCAAGATGGATGGGTTGTGTACAAGGATGTCGTCAAGGACTACCAGGCAGACTCTACTGGAGGCTCCGATGCCTCTGACGCCTTCAACTCTGCCATGGACGCAGACAGCCGCCTAGATACTGCTCTGACCGCACAACCTCGTGTCATTTACATTCCTTCCGGCACATACCAGATCAACAGCCCTATCCAACTCAAGGTAGCTTCAACTTTTGTTTGTTAAGTATCACGCTTACTGATTCTTGTCAGATTGACACTGTCCTCATTGGTGATGCGGTCAATCCTCCTACTCTCAAGGCTGGCCCCAACTTCAACGGCGACCATCTGATCTATGGCCGTGACCCTGCCACCAACAACCATGGCGAGCTTAGTTTCGCTACGGTTCTGAAGAACATTATTCTCGATTCCACCGCAGTCGACTCGGGCAACGACTTCACTAACCTTGGTTGGGGTGTCGCCCAAACCTGTGCTCTCAGCAATGTTGCTGTCAACATGCCTGACGGCGGCCACACCGGCATCAATATCGAGCAAGGTTCCACAATCTCCGTCGCGGATGTCACCATTAACGGTGGTAAGACCGGTGTGGTTGTGAGCAACCAGCAGGTTCTCATCAAGGGTTTCAAGTTCAGCAAAACCTCTACTGCTATCTCCGTTTCTGGTGGCTTCAGCATCGAAGTCCTTGGTGCCACCTTCGATGGGGTTGACACTGCAGTCGACATGACCCAGAACCAAGGTCCTTTCGTTAGCTTGATTGATTGCACATCCAATGGCGGCACCGTCCTCGCCCTTTCAGGTTACCCTAACTGCATGATTGAGAACCTCGACTATACCGGTACCGACGACATCGTCACCAAGGACGGCAATCAGGTCCTTGCTGCGAAGGACCATGTCGGAACATTTGTGTACGGCAATACCGACGCCAACCCAAGCTACCAAACCCCGCTTCCCGAGTCGAACAATGGTCGTCCGGCGGCCATTGCCCCCAACGGCAAATTCTTCCTCATGCCCGCTCCTACCTACTCGGACGTCACTGCCGATCATGTCATCAACGTCAAGACTCAGTCTGCCAAGGTCGCTGGTGACGGTCAGACCGATGATACCGCGTCTCTCCAGACCATCCTGAACAGTGCCGCCACCGCCAAGCAGGTTGTCTTCTTTCCATTCGGTGTTTACATCGTGACAGACACTCTCGTCGTTCCTCCCGGCTCTCGTATTGTCGGTGAGGGGTGGTCTGCCATCTCCGGTAAGGGTGATGCCTTCAATGACGAGTCCAACCCCAAGCCTGTCATTCAGATTGGCGCTCCAGGCTCTACTGGCGTCGCTCAGCTCCAAGATATGCGCTTCACCGTCGCAGAGCCTCTGGCAGGCGCTGTCATCGTTGAGATCAATATGGCTGGTAGCCCAGGTGACGTTGGAATCTGGAACTCTCTTTCAACTATTGGCGGAACCCCGGATGCTCAAGGTCTGCTCGACCAGTGCAATGATGCATCCAACCCTTGCAAGTCTGCATTCACTGCTCTCCACTTGACCGAATCTTCCTCTGCATACATTGACAACTACTGGGCCTGGACCGCCGACCACGCCACCGATGGCGCTGGCGGCGGTGTTCAGATGGCTACTGGCCGCGGCGTCCTTGTCGAATCCACCAAGGCCACCTGGTTAGTCGGTGTTGGATCGGAGCACCACTGGCTGTACCAGTTCAACTATCACAACGCAGAGAACGTCTTCTCGAGCATGCAGCAGACCGAGACCAACTACAACCAGGGCGACGGCACATCTGCGCCCCTCCTGCCCGCCCCCTTCAGCTTGAACACCGACCTCGGCGACCCAGACTACTCTGGCTGCAATGGCGACCAGCGCTGTTCCATGGGCCTGGCTCAGAACTTTAACGGCGGTAGCGACCAGTTTGTCTACAACGCTGCGTCCTGGGTCTTCTTTCCTTCTGGGTGCGGTGACAGCGACAACCCCTGCCAGACCACCATGAACAAGATTGCAAACGACCCAAAGAATCTGCAACTCTTCGGCCTGGGCACTCGCGCTGTGCAGAACATCCTCGAGGCGTCAGATGGCACTGATTATACGCTAGCGGACAACACTGGTGGATGGGGTGGTATTCTGTCCGCATACAGGAAGGATGCCGTCACTTCTTGATTTATTGAATGAATGAAATGTGGAATTGGGTTGGGATATGATACACGGGCATTCACGGCGTTTTCAGGGCATCTTTAGCTGCATCTTACAGGACAAGGATGGAAGAGCTATAGAGCTCTGGCACAGACATATATCTCATAAGATTATACTCATACTATAACTTTTTATTTTCCATTGGCTTTCTACCATTTATTGTGTATAGTCCGTAAGTTGTAGCCGAGGCTCAGACGCAGCAGTCTTTGACGGGACAGGGTTTTTGCGTCCAAGTAGAGCATTCCAGTGCCACTTGGACCAGAAGCTCAGCGTGCTTCTCTTGCCATAGACTGTCCAGTCTGCGGCGGCTGCCGCGGCAACTTTCCTCTTGTGCGCTGCCCATGACGCTTCCATCGGCTTCTGTGTGAGACTGTCAGCACGATCTGGTTGTTGAAGATACCCTGTCCTTGCTCTGGAGCCGGGTTTTCGTTCATGTGGAGTAGGTGACTTACGACAGATACGGTGAGGACGTATGAGAGCAGTCCTAGCAGAATCGCCAATAGAAAGAAGTAGCCGATGTTGACGGTTCCTGTGTCTAGCTGCTTGATGTTCATTCCAAAGAATGAAGTAGCAAAGTTGAGAGGCAAGAAGAGGAATGCGATGATCGTCAATCTGGAAGAAAAAGTCAACTGTGTCCTCCAAGACGGTAGATGAGCGTCATACCTGCGGACAGAGTCTGCCTGCTGTATACCGCGGACTGCTTCTTCGATGCTCTTCATCGCAACAATGTGCTGCACAAACGCTTGCTGATCAATGACGACAAAATTTAAACCCTCGATCAGCCGCTCGTACTCTGCGACCAAGCTTGCCAGGCGCAGCGACGGCGGACCAATGACAGCCGGAGGGAGCTTGACATATTCGGCGAGGCTGTCGCGAGAGTAGCGCAGACCGTCTCGCTGCCTCTGTGCTATGTTGAGTTCTTTCGCGGCCGAGTCGAATCTAAAGCGGGCTTCGAAGTCTCTGAGGAGGGTGCGTCTTATGCGTTCGGCCTGGATGATCATGCTTCGAACGAAGCTATACAGCAAGTCCGCAGGCGGTTGATCTGGAGGTTGACTCATGGTTTGCAGGTGTGATGCAAAACCTTCAATGAAGGGAAATGGTCCTTGTCTTACGGACTTGCTACTGCCCATGCTCAAGATGACAACTGACAACTGTTAGTCGAGGCTGAGGTTGCAAGATTATCGAACCCACCAAGGAAGCCGTGTGCCGTGTGCTGTATGAAAGCCGTTAGTGTGCAATCGCCTACATTCAGGAGCTGCAGAAAAGATCTCTCGGATGGGAGAAGGATGTCATAATCTTTTGTCCTCGCTGTTGTGCGGGACAGCCGGTCAAAGTGGGCGCAGAGGAAGTTGGGAGGAAGATCACACGCAAGCGCCATATCATCCATGTAGGCCTCGTTCACTCCCGCCAGACTACGACATGTGCTCAGGATGATGCGAATATCAACTTCGTCCGTACGATCCCGTATTGCACTCGAGAAGTCAGGCCATACAGAGCGGTGTGCTTGGTCTTGCCCTCGTCCTGCCGATGCGCTAAATTGGCGTATATTGAAGACTCCATTATTTCTATCAGCGATCCAGAAGTCATGCGCATAGACTATGGGTAGGCTGGAGCGGTTTTCTGAGCCGAAGCCTTCACGGAGAAACTGGCATAGGTTCTGATATTGTTTCCCGTGGGAGTTCTCGACCTGGTCTGCATAGGGCCGTTTTACCTTCCAGGGCGTGGCACCGCCAGCTTGAGGAATAGGCGATGCCATTTTTGCAAATATTGCGACCGGTGGCAGAGGTTTTCGCTTTCACCAACTCATAAATCTTGCTTGAGCCTGGCCACGGATTGTGGCAGCGCCTCCAGCGCCATGCATGAGTCTAAGCCTCGCTTAGGCATGCACGTGGCAACATGAGGACGCTAACCTTGTCTGGGCTCATCAGGTCCATGTTCATTACAGCAGACAAGAACATAACCCTGTCTAGTAATGACCAAGAGAAGTTTCCAGACTGTCAGGCTCGTTGGCATGGTAGATCACTTGACATGTGCTCGGATGAACAAGAAAGCTTACTCGCCGGACCCACCCCACATACGTCACTCCAACATTCATCCAAGTACGAACATTTTGAATCTCCTCCGAGATTTACAACAACTAGAATAAGCAGCAAATCCTTGAGGTGTCAATCCAATAGATCACTACCTTCCACGATGTCCGCCCAACACGTCTTTGCAGCCAACAATGTGGCCCTCATAACCGGCGGCGCCTCAGGCATCGGGCTCGCCATCGCCCGCCTCTGCGCATCCCACGGCATGCGTCTCGCCCTCGTCGACAGCAACGCCGACAACCTCGCAGCCGCCGGGACCGAGTTCGGCGACAAAGCCCACACCTACGGCTCCGACGTCTCCCTGCCCGAAGCCTGGACAGCCATCAAGGCCGACGTGACGAAGCGCTTCGGCAGCGTCGACCTGCTCGTGCTCAACGCCGCGCGCAGCCTCCAGGGCGGCTGGGCCGACGGCGCCTACTTCCGGCAGACGCTCGAGACGAACCTGTTCGGCGTGGTCAATGGCTTGAACGCGTTCGTGCCGCTGCTGCAGGCCCGGCCCGCGGACAAGCCCAGCGCCGTCGTCCTGACCGGCTCGAAGCAGGGCATCACGAACCCGCCGGGCAACCCGGCGTACAACATCTCCAAGGCCGCGGTCAAGACGATGGCGGAGCAGCTGGCGTACGAGCTGCGCGGCAGCCCGACGAGCGTGCACCTGCTCGTGCCGGGCTGGACGTTCACGGGGATGACTGCGCAGGGCGCCACGGGTGCGGCGAAGCAGGTGCAGAAGGAGAAGCCGGCGGGCGCGTGGACGGCGGAGCAGGTCGCGCAGAGGCTGGAGGCGCAGGTGAAGAAGCGGCACGATGGCTTCTGGTGCATCTGCCCTGACAATGACATCGACGAAGCGACTGATAAGAAGCGGATTTTGTGGAGCGCTGGTGATGCTGTCTACGACAGGCCACCGTTGTCGAGGTGGAGAGACGAGTACAAGGACGAGGCTGCGAAATGGATGGCCGAACAGAAGTTTTAAGTCGTTGACCGGCACATTGTGCCCGTCCGTAGAAAATCATAGAACACAAGCCTAAGCACAATCATCACTGGTGTGGTCTTTTTCGTGAATTATTCTACTTGGTTCCTTTAAACGTACACGAAGTGGCCTCGAGAAGCAGCCGCAACTCGTGTTTGCCGGCAATCCTGAACTCCAGCCTTTCGAGGGCATTATCTGTGGAACCGCCCTGTAGTACTCTCAAAAAAGATGGGAAATGTCTAGAATGGTCATTTTGGTTGGGATGGGGTGCGTATCGCGCCAGGTTACTTGCTCTCTGTCAATCTACAGAGATCAAGAAACACAGCACTGCGTAACGGTGGCAGATAGCCGACAGCTTGACAATGGAACTCATCGTCCAAAGACAAGTAGACTGACTATGCAGAGTGTTCCGCGATGCGGGATGGTGTGCCAATTTACGGCGGGGTGTCGGTGGTGCCCTTGCTGTTGGGCAACCAGCCCATGGCGCCCTCGGACAACTTGCCAGCGGCAGCGGTCGCAGTCTCCTGGTACTTCGCAGGGACGAAGGGGAAGAGGCCGCCAAGGAGGATGAAAAGCACAACGACGATGATGCCGAAGACGATCAACTTCTTCATGGCGGGGTGCTTGGCACCATACTCGCTCCAGTTGCGACCGCCCTGGCCAAAGTACTCCTTGAGCTTATCCGCGCCGAGCTTGTAGTAGATGAGACCGCTAAGAGCGATGCTGTAACCGAAAGCCTGGGTTCCACTGACGGGATCACGGAAGATCATCATGGAGGCGAACACCAGCAGGATGTCTTTCAGCACACCAGAGAGGGTCAGGACCAGGGAAGAGGTCTTGCCAATGAGGAAGACAACGGACACGTTGAGGAGGAATGCAATCATGGCGTTGATGAAAAGCGTGAACAGGCCAACGTTGTAGACCTGAGCCATGGACATCTTGGGAACTTCGGCGATAAGGGCAACGACACCATTCATGACGGCGCATGCAGGAGCAAAGTAGTAGAGTGAAACCAAGGGGTCCATCTTGAACTCGGCTGAGCTGAGGAGGCGCTGAACCATGACCAGACGGATGGCCTCGAAGGTGATGCCACCGACTTGGAAACAGAAACCAACCATGTTGAATTGAATCTCACCCAAGGAGGCAATGACGACACCAACAACGATGAGCGACACGTTGCCGAGGGTCTTGAGGTTGGGAGGTGCGACACCGAGAGACCAAGTGGCCAAAAGGACTGCGACAGGGGTAGTGGCCTTATCAAGGGTGTCAGCAAGGTAAATCGACCATTGGCAGTGAGCTGCCGCTTACCTTCAGCATCTGGATGAAAGACACGCTCAAGTAGAGGTATGTCAAGTTTCCGCAGATCAGGGACAAGCTGAAGAAGATACCGATGGGGACAATGGCGCGGAGGTAGACGCGGCCAGTCATGGGAACAGAGTGGCGCGAGTCGAGCATGTGTGTGAAACGAGCCATGATCTGTGTCATGAAGGTGGCGAAGGCCAAATGCCATGTTGTGAGGAAGATGGGAAAGTCTGTGTGAAGGTATTGTGTCAGATGTTGGGCCTTGCGCCGGGGGTAGGTCGATAGTGGGCGACTTACGGAATTGAGCAGTGTCAAGAATCCATTTATTGAACAGGATGACGCTGGATGAAAGAGCAATCCAAGCGCTGATAAACATGTTAGCAACAGGTTGGACGCCGGCAGACTCTGGCTGCTGGCTTACACGATGTAGAAGGCCGGGTGCAGGGCAGCCTTGGGAGGCTCCGGCTTCTCAGTGGAGGGGTTGATGCTGGGCAGCATGGGAGCGGTACTCTCATTGCGCTGAACCTCGCCAGACTGGCGTTCCTTTTCTTCGGCCATTGCGACTGTGTGACTTGCGATGGGGTTGGGGGAAGAGGGAAGGAGGAAGAGATGGGAGGAGTGATTAAATTATCCCGGGCGACGCGCGGAAGTAGAGGCGCGCGCAGGGGCCGTAAGGGGGGGTTTGGGAGCCTCGCTTCGAAGGAATGACAAGAGGTCGGGTGAAGATTGATGGCGTCGTCAGCAGCGATGGGGGAGAGGATGCGGCGACGAGGGTGTGAATCTGGTGAAGGAGAAAAATGGACAATCAAGAGGGGGGTCGGATGATGGATTGATTGAGAGAACACGAAACTGCGGCGTCCTGCCCGGGCTGAGGGAGGGCCAGCCCCTTGATGGGGTGGGCAGCCGACGCGCTGTGATTGGCCGGCAGCCGCGGTGCGCGCACAAGAAAGTGGTTGAGATATGCGCCGGATGGACTGATTGACCCTGCGGGCGCCACCGTCAGCGACAGGGCCCGCCTCTCTTAGTTTATCTTAGGCTCTCCCTGGGCCTTCGAACCACGCGCATCATCCCGACCAGGAGAGCCCAATGCGCTCGTTTGGGCAACGGGCGCCGCGGCTAACGAGCCGTCTCCCTACGGCAACGCGAGGTGCTTGCACCAACCAAAGACCACCACCAGCATGATGGGCGTGATCAATTTCGCCAGCGAGCCCGCTGATCAGCCTCGTGTCATGTTTGAATGCGCTTGTGTCACTACCGGACAGGGGAGATGAGCATGCCTGACGCGTCGACCTGAGCGGCGGTGCAGTTTCAGAAGGCATCCCTTTTCAGATCTACGCATGATTCCTCTCGATGCAACCGTGGCTGTGCGAATCCAATGCCTGCCATTTCTATGTATATCTTGCTCGCCTCACACAGTGCAGGGTGCTCAATGTGTGTGAGGCGAAGTGCACAGGCCAATTCTGCTGTGGCTGCGTGGCCAGCACGCCTTCGCGGTGTTTCACATCGACAATGGCGGCCGTAGGAGCCCGACGGGTTCCCTTGTTTTGCTGGGACCCGGGCAACATCGATAATGAGAAGCAAGTGGTGGCGGCCGGCTTTAGCGCGCCAGGCAGATAGCGGTCGGAAACGTTGACCATCCACTGGAGGCTCATCGTAGTAGTCCCCTATGTTGAACGGCCCTAAGCCAAATCTCTCACCGCAGACCCTTGCGGCAGATGAGACGTGCCCCCTAATCTGGCCGAAACTTATTTTTCTGGCTGCATCTCGCCCAGCCCTTGGAGCTATCGCCCTACCTCTGCCACTTCTCCCCTTCCTGCTCTACCGCTCCTGCAGTATCAATTGCCCGTGAAGCTTACCCAGCTCACATCTCTTGTACCACTCGTTTGCCCCGCAAGGCGAATTTTTCCCAATTCACCAACGTCAAGATGAGCAAGGAAATGTGTGTGCACCAGCTCCCCTCAATCGCCCCCCCACATCCCGTCTATTATTGCCCTTGTGCATCACGATACTGACACCACTGATTCCAGTGAGCTCGACGTTCTCGTCATTGGTGCCGGCCCCACCGGTCTTGGTGCTGCGAAGCGCCTCGCACAGATCGTAAGTCATTGCTCTCTACCTGCATACTGCCTGAGCTGGAATTGCCCCTGAAGGTTTTCCTTTGCTGACAACAACAGGATGGCCCGTCATGGTTGATTGTCGACTCCAACGAGACCCCCGGTGGTCTTGCCTCCACCGATGTCACCCCAGAGGGCTTCCTCTACGATGTTGGCGGCCACGTCATCTTCTCCCACTACAAGTACTTCGATGACTGCATCGACGAGGCTTTGCCCAAGACTGAGGACTGGTACACCCACCAGCGGATATCATACGTCAAGTCCAGGGGCCTGTGGGTTCCCTACCCTTACCAAAACAACATCTCTATGCTTCCCAAGGAGGATCAGGTCAAGGCCATGGATGGTATGATCGAGGCCGCCCTTGAGGCTCGCGTCAGCAGCACCAAGCCCACAAACTTTGACGAGTGGATTGTCCGCATGATGGGTACTGGTATTGCCGACCTTTTCATGAGGCCCTACAACTACAAGGTGTGGGCTGTTCCTACCACCAAGGTATGCTCATTTGCCACTATTTTTCTGCTGCAATCTCGGTATTGACAAAAATTACAGATGCAGTGCAAGTGGCTCGGCGAGCGTGTTGCTGCCCCTGATCTAAAGGGTGTGACCAAGAACGTCATCCTCCAGAAGACCGCGGGTAACTGGGGCCCCAACGCTACCTTCCGCTTCCCCGCTCGCGGCGGCACTGGTGGCATCTGGATTGCTGTGGCCAACACTCTGAAGAAGGAGAACACCCGCTTCGGCGAGAACAGCACCGTCACCAAGGTTGACGCCTACAACAAGAAGGTCCAGCTCAAGGATGGCACCACCATCAAGTACAAGAAGCTCATTTCCACCATGAGCGTTGACTTCCTCGCCAAATCCATGGGCGACCCAGAGCTCGTTGACCTAACCAAGGGCCTGTTCTACTCCTCCACCCACGTTATTGGTGTCGGAATCCGAGGCAAGCGCCCTGAGCGCATTGGCGACAAGTGCTGGCTCTACTTCCCCGAGAACGACTGCCCCTTCTACCGCGCCACCATCTTCTCCAACTATTCGCCCCACAACCAGCCCGAAGACAGCGTCAAGCTGCCCACTCTCCAGCTCGCTGACGGCACCAAGCCGTCCAAGCGCCAGTCTCAGTCTGCTCTGCCCGGACCCTACTGGTCCATCATGCTTGAGGTGTCCGAGTCCAGCCTGAAGCCCGTCAACCACGACACCCTCCTGGCCGAGTCCATCCAGGGTCTCATCAACACCGAGATGCTCGACCCCCAGGACGAGATTGTCTCCACCTACCACCGCCGCTTCGATCACGGCTACCCCACTCCTTCTCTGGAGCGTGATGGTGTCCTCGAGAAGCTCCTGCCCAAGCTGCAGGCTCTCGACATCTACTCTCGTGGCCGCTTCGGCTCATGGAAGTGAGTTGCTACTGTGCCTTGAATCAAATGCCGATTTGCTAATCATCTTTTTCAGGTATGAGGTCGGTAACCAGGACCACAGCTTCATGTTGGGTGAGTTTCGCACACGCAGATTATTGAGATGACTGGGCTGACAAATTACTAGGTGTCGAGGCTGCTGATGCGATCGTAAACGGTGCCGCCGAGCTTACCCTCAACTACCCTGACTTCGTCAACACCCGTTCCAACAGCGAGCGCCGCCTTGTGGATGGCGCCCAATACTTCAAGAGCCTGAAGGGCATCCGCAACGAGGATGTCCCCTTCCGTGCCACCAAGTAAGCAGATCAATGATAGACCGTTGGTACACGGAGCACGAAATGGAACGATAGACGCGAAGGAGGCATGTGATGGATAAATACCATTCGAGGCGGAGTTTTGGCCGCTAATGTTGAACCTTTCCTTTGTTTTACAACCATGGCATCCGCAGGTTGCTGCATCCAAGGTCATATAGAGGATCTTTTTGGCGCGGCGCAACCTAAAGCGCGCATCATAGATGCTGCCCCAGTATGGAATCACTGATATTCACTAATAATGCGATGAGGACGCCCTTGCAACCACGTGCTTCCGTTTCCGCTGTGCTCCTCGTTATCGGGGGGCCGTTTCTGAGAGCCTGACCACTTGCTTGGTAATGCTCCCTCTCATTGGTCAGAGACGTGTCCTCAAACCGGAGACCTGACCGCACCTATGATTCTTAGACTCGGTGCCACCCACATTTTCCGGCGGGGAAGCTCCTAGATCACGTCAGTCCAGCTCCAAGCTCCAGCGAAACATGTCTTCCTCGTCACGCCCCGGAACCCTCAGTCAACGACCATCCACAAGATCGAGGATGTCAGCTACACAAGAACCACGCGAAGATGAGCCTCTGCTTGGCAGACCTGGTGATGCACAGCAGCCTAAAGAGCAGCCGCTATACCACAATTTATTTCTTGGTAAGTACTGCCACTCCATGTCGGAATGAGAGCCCTCAGATGCTGCAATCATCAATGAAGTTGATCCTACGCTTTTGTCCAAGACTAACGGCATTACCTCTCAGGCACTGCACCCATAGCCCAGTTCGGGATCCTCATCCTCCTCGGCATCGTCTGGGGCGCCGTCTTCACCCATCCTCTCATCTTCTTTTCACCGCATCCACTCCTCAACTCAGCCGGCATTTTCCTTGCAGTCGAGAGCATCTTGATCGTCCAGCCCACCGTCACCCAAACGCAGAAGGTCCAGAGCACATACGTCCACTCCGCGCTCAATAACCTTGGCTTCCTGTCGATGCTGGCCGGCCTTGTCATCATTCTCTACAATAAAATCGCTCACAATGGGACGCACTTTGAGTCGCCCCACGCAATCCTGGGGCTCATCACGTACATCTTGATGGGCCTGCAGGTTGTCATTGGCGGCTCGGCTTTCTTCCTGCCGCAGCTGTATGGTAGCGTCGCACGAGCAAAGGCGTTGTACAAGTATCACCGCCTGAGCGGCTATCTGCTGCTGGTCATGTACTTTGTGACTGTGGCCGCCGCCACAAGGACAGACTACAGTGTCAATGTGCTGGACATGCAGCTCTGGGCGGTGATCGCGACAAGTGTCATCACCCTTGTGGGAGTGCTGCCCAGAGTGAGGAAGAGCAAGTTTGGCTTGTGACATGGCACGAACAAAATGATCTAGGAGCATTGGCAGCAAGGAACGTGGGTTGTCGTGACATTCTTGGTTCCGTATTACAACCTTACTTTCAGCATCTAATGAGCTATGAAACATACTTTTAAGCGCCTCTCCAAGCCCAGATGATTCCGTAATGCCCTGCCAGCAACTCCCACTCTTCTTCTTCATCGACCATCTCGACTCCTCTCAACCTCTCTTTCTCTTCTCCGCTGATTCGCGTCTTCCACCATGCCCCAATGGTCTCTGCATCCCACCCCTCGAACCCCACTTCCTGTAATCTCTGCCCATGACTCTCAAGGCTCGGCAGCTGCTCCAGCCCCGGCAGCCTAATTCCTCTCCCCGCCAAATTCTGTATCATCGTTCGTCCGAATGCATCGTGCGGCGCCAGCGGCTCGTAGAGCACAACATGCAGCGGCGCCGGCGCCGGCACCACCTCCCTCGCCAACGCCCTCAAAACCGGCGTCGACGCCGCCTCCACCGGCAGATACGTCAAACACATCTCGCTCAGCAGCAGCGTCGGCAAACCCCCCTCCACATCCCGCAGCTTCTCCCGCGCCGCCCGCCGCCGCTCCTCCCCCCCCTCGACCAACTCCCGCAGATCCATCCCCACGCACGCCCAGCACCCCTCCGTCGCCGCCCCCACTAGCCCCGCGCGCTCCATCATCCCCCGCTTCCCCGCCGCCACGCCCGCAAAGTCCACCTCCACCCACCGGCACGCCCGCATCGCGCGCTCGTCACGCCCCCACAGCCGCGCCCACCGCGTGTCCGTCCCCGCGCCCAGGCTCACCACCTGGCACGTCTTGGGCGGGTGCGGCGCGGAGGCGGAGGCGGAGGCGGTGGGGCCCGCGTAGCGCGTGATGAACTCGTCGACGAGCGCGTCGACGGCCGCGGTGCGCACGTACGTGCCGCGGTTGATGATGGGCATGCGGCGCACGCGTGCGGCGTCGGGCGCGGTGTAGAAGGGCTCGGCGAAGGGGTCGCGCAGGTAGCCGGCGCGGACGGCACTGAGGCGGCTGCCGGCAGCGTCGGTGTCGGTGGCTTGGATGACAGCGGTGGTGGATGTGGTTGTGGTGGGGGAGGATGAGGAGGAGGGGGATGTGGCGGAGGGAAAGGGCGGCGGGGGGCCGGCGGGAGAGGGGCCGTGAGGGGTAGTGAAGGAGGGATTGGCGCGGGCGCGGGGTGGGAGGTTGCTTGTGCCTCTGGGTTTGGGGGGCCCGCGGGCGCGAAGGGTGTCGAGGAGGTTTGGGATTTGGGGGGCTGCCATGGTTGTGGATGTTTTTATCGGTGCGTGGAGGGAGACTGCAACGAGAGTTGACGCAGGATTCGGCTACTTTTGACTCCGGAGCCGGAGGAAGGGTGATTGAGTCATTGCTACTTTGCATGCGTGAAACAGTGTTGAGGTGGTTGTGTATCTTTTGTGAATTGGCGGAGTTGCAGATGACGTCGCGGCGGGACGGTTGGAGAAGCAGGGGCTACATCCCCTTTTGTAGCGTATCAGGCTGCGTGATTTCATGGATATTGAATTATACATGGTCATGATCAATCACATCGAAACTCTTGGCAAACCCTCATTCCTGTCTAAGCGGCAACCTGGGAGAATAGTTTGGTCGGCTAATTACATGGTCATGTAGCTTACAGCTAACCAGACGCTCATGTTCGCCAATCCCATCACCACCCACAGAAGTCCCAGCATTGCTCCAGCAACAACTCTTGCTTCCGCATCGTGATAGCCCAACCCGCTCCGCCTGGAGTCATCGTCTGCACTCGAGCTGCCAACCCCGTTTAATTCGATCACTCGCTGGCTCAAAGGATCTTGTGGCCCCAAAAATATCCACAGCAGGCAAACGAGTGTTCCGCCACCCACAACGCCGACTGAGAATGCTACAATCCGTCGGCAGCACCATCCCTCAACAAACTCCAGCCCCCCAGGCATGGCACCCGGCCGCTGAGCTAGCCCTTGTACGCTGCGAGTAGCTTCCGGAGGGCCGTTTCGGTTCGAGGCCGACGAAACTACGCCTGTCTCCGAATCAAACTCGTACTCTTCGTCAACGTCACGCGCCACTCGATGAACCCAATACACCCATGCAAAGCGCTGCAATCCTTGACGTGGGCGTCGGAAGTGTGCTAGCATGCGGTCTTCAGAAAATGTGTCCCCAAGACCTCTACGGGCGAGGAAACGCGGCGAGCGCTGCACACTCGCGGCACGCGTTGTTATGGGCCAAGGTGCCAGTGAAGGAACTCGAGCATGTTGGAATGTGGCTCCTTGCACGCGAGATGCACTGCTCGCTAGATTTTGATTTTCCGAGGGCACAGCAAAGTCCGAAGGTCTTGCCCCGCCAGCCAGGTTGTTATAATGAGATGCCAGGGCTGCAGGAGCGGAAGCAACGGATCCAGACGCGAATGGATTCGTGACACGACCGGGGAAAGCAGACGATCCTGTTGTGTTGCCCACCAGAGTTGTTGGAAGTGAGTTTGTGTACTGTGCACCATCGAGGGCGACAACGATAATGCGCTTCAGACACCGAGCGGCGAGACAGCGGCGCCAGAACCGGGAAACCGCCGTCGAGCCAAGCAGTGTAGCGTTGTACTTCTTGCGCAAACTAATGAAAAAGGCTGCATCGTCGAATGCCATACGTGGGACTATCTTCTCTTGGGCATTACCGTCTGTTGTACCTCCGGCACTGGTGGCTGGTTTCACAGTTGCTGTGTTTGCCGAAACGGACGATTCCACTGCAACAGCACCAGAAGGCAGCCCAGCAGTGGACCATTTCCTAACAGTAGCTTGATCTGCGTCGGCAGGTATCCTCATGGTGGTTACCCTTCGACCGGTAGCAACATGGCGCCGATTCACAGACAGGGTCAGGACGGTGTCAGAGGAAACTTGGGCAGGATTAGATCGAAGATATCCAATCGAACCGTCTTGCATCACAGCTATGGAGCCTTTTCGAACGTTGCTAGAGACAGACGTCCGAGGCAGAGGAGGGCGATGGACTTGAATGGGAGACTGTGGGTCGGGTTTCAAGGTTTGTTGCTTAGGTCTATGATTGTCGTGCACCGGGTATGGCGTTCTCGGTCCAATTGAATCAGAGAACTTTCGAGACTCATGTTTCAAATCTAGTGGTGGGATTGTCATGGAGATTTTCTTTTGGGGCGCAGACTTTGGTGGACTCTCGCGACACCCCTCAAGTCTGCTAGACTCTTCCTCTCTTACGCTGCTGAAGGATCGCGGATTTGAAGCTGTTCTGGTAGTATGAGGAGCCGCGAATTCTTCTGGAATTGGAGGTGGTGGGCCAATGGGATGATTAGAAGCCGGAAACATAGATGGTACATTTGCATTTGAGATACTTCCACCCGCAGATTTTGGAGTACGCCTTCCAGCAGAGTTCGCGGTGGAGCCGTGCGCGGAGCTCTCCTCACCTTCGGGGAATGATTTGTTAATCTCTTTCAAGGTGAGAAAGTAGACACCCAACATTGTCTTGAGCTTCTCGGAGTTCGCCTGTTTTCCTGTTTGTGAATGTCGCGCGATCGAAGATGTGCCTCCAGGCTGCATGTAAGGATAATACAAGCTCTGTTCCGAAATTGGTCGAAGACTAGGACTAGGTCCAGAGTCGTAGCTATTCGCCAAATGCGCAAATGAATCAATTGTGTGGGCACTGTCAAGTCTAGTGGAGTGCCCTCCTGTCGATTCCATTCTTTGATGCTCACTTCCAGGCAAATCACCGGTCATCTTGAGGAAATCTTCTAAGTCTGTGTTTCTTGATGGGATGGGCTGTTCAAAGATTCCAGTCTGGGATGTCCTCCGTTCTTTTCCCGTGCTTCTAACCAAGTTTGAGGGCCTAGTCTCCAGAGGTTCAGGCTGTAATGCCACAATTTCATCGCTGTCAAGACTGCTTGGATCTAGGTCTCCGGTCTCGCTTGAATCTAGGTCAAAAAAATCTGCAGGATCATTTTGTGGGTCTATTAAACGACTTCCAACTGGAAAAGAAGCTTTGGGACTCTCATTGGTATTAAAGGCACCAGAATGTCGCTGAGGAGCGGAAAGGTCGACATTGGGAAGCTGTGAGTCTGGCGATGCTTGGAGGTCTGGTAGACGTAGCGATGAGGGCATGGACACCATGTTGTCGCTTACTACAGACCTTGGATCCACCTCTAAATCTGCTTTGGATAGCGGTGTCAATGAAACGGGCGATTTCATCATTGACTGCCGTGTAGGAGACGGAGTAGCAGGAAAGTGAGGCCTTAATGAAGCTCCTGAATAATCATTCCGGGCGACCCTGGTATCCTCAAAAATGAATGGCTGTGAGCTCATGTGTGACCGCTTGATTTAGGACTAATACTAGCCAGTGTTGCGCATGAGTTTCGTATTTTCAAGTCTCCAGCGCCCAGTTCGTGCCAGATTAAAAATACAATGGTTCACTCTGCAACTCAAATTGTCCGTTGCTAGCTTGGTAAAAATTACCATAAACAACCCAGGAATGTGACAATTCCAACGACAGGCTCTCGGCACCAGGCAATGTGGAATGCGACGTTGCTCATCCAACCAGCCTCCCGTTGCAGCCTACACAGACATCAAATGCATATGTCATGAGCTCCACAAGCGAGAACAGCTGTGCTGCATCACTCCTGGTTTGGTTCGGAGAAAGTCCCATCTCTTGGTCTTTTGACACCAGATAGCTAGGACTCAGGTAACGTCTTTCGCAAAGCCCGCAATGCCTAGTGATACCCGGTTCTTGTATGGCTAAGAATGTCATGTGACAGCGGCCTATGGACTTATCAGTCTTCCAGACCACGAAACGAGGATCATATAAAAAGAGCGACTTACCGAAAGCGTGACCATTTCGACACTTTGCCCAGTCCAGGCTCTCAAGCTTTATCTCCTCATCACAGACATCGCATATTTCACGACTGGTAGCGTTGTCATCCGGATCTGCATCGACCGCCATATGATGGTCTGTGCTGGGCTGTGGTATGCAATAGATCGATGCAGCATATAGTGCCATTATCTTGCCACCCAAAATGGTAGGTCGAAATTGCTGAGGGCGCAGATTTGATACTGCTGCGCAATACCTACGCCTCATAATCATATTAGCATCATGAAGGCTTAGGTAATCGATCTTGAGATTGGGTTCAATAGCCTTCATTATCGCCATGAGCTGGGTCCAAAGCCATTCACATCCGTTGGTGATCAATCTGAGCCGCTGAGAAAGGACTCGGAGACTGGTCTCCTCTCTTAAATTTTGGATATTCCCAAAGGGTCCAAAATGATCCGTCACAAATCGTTCAACCTCATCAAGGTCTGACGCCGCGAGTGGACCTTTCTGAACACGTCTTCTGAGCCACCTAGAAAAGCTGAACAGGAAACTTTCAGTGCTTGTTGTGGTACCAGAACCGTCACTCCGGATGGGCAAGTTTTCGTTTTCGTCGCTGATCATAATGTGACAATGCTGAAATGCAAGCATCTGATACTGAAGCATCTTGGTCGGATGCAAGCTCATGCATAAAGCTATGTGATCTGACAGCGGGGCTGAGTCCATTCCCCATATTCTTCCAACGACATCATCACCCATGCCAAATTCTGCGGAGAAGCCTGCCCTTCGCAGCTCGAGGAGTTGAGCCCAATGACGGCGATGATCGGTCTCAGTTGGTTGTAATGCCATAGACGTCACAGCGGACTCGGGATAGGACATGTGTGGCAGGCAGTGCAAGAACTGTAGATTCTCCGTAGATGTCAATGTCCAGGCAGCCACAGCGTCCCAGCCTAGTTCGTGGTTTCTCGAGATCTGAGTTACGCTGGGATCACTGTTGCTAAGACCAATTCTGCAGGTCGAAATCTCAGCGCGATTGAACGAATAGAGTCGGAGATATTTCTGAGGAGTCTAAAAAGTTAGCTAGCTCGTGGAGTGGTAAAGCATGGGGCCCCTACCTTTGTCTCCCACTTCAGTGGTCCCATATGGAGTCCCTCTATGTGATGAACGCCGGTGAGCACGTCAATGTCTAGGCCGACCTCAGGTAAAGCGAATAAGCAAATACTCAGATAAAGCTGTACACCTATAGTGTATGCGACAATGACGCGCTGACTGCTTGTTGCGTTTGGTGTCAGAATGGGACTGCATGCCAAATTCTCTGCATACCTCGGCGGCCCTACAAAAGCGTCAAGCGGCGTCTTGGGCATTGGCATAGCCATGGACTTGAAAATATTAAGATGACCACGGACTTCTGCCGCAAAAGCGTCTCGTTTCCTCTGTGGCGTCCTAATCTCGATAAAAACCAGTTCGCCAAGATCGTTGCTAACCACAACCATCTGCCTTCCTCTTAGACCTTCGGGGACTGGCATCCACGCGAAACTTCGCAGCCGTGCTCTCAGATGGCGTCGCCTATTCCACTCACGCAGATTCCAGCTATCTCGTGCCACGCCGTTGTCGCTGGATAACGAGTTTGCCCAAAAACGCATCGTGTGATTGATAGTCAGGACTCGCTTCCAATTCTTTGCAATGCTTCTCTTCCCGTGAAGGGCATCCCATATTCCGAGGGCTCCATTTGATGTCAAGAATCCAAGCACACAGCCGCCATTCCAGGCCAAACCTGGGGCGCTCCAAGCGAGGCTTATGGCGTGGGAGGTACTTTGCTCCTCGCCTATACTATGATTCTCAAAGGTCATGGGTCGTTGTGTAGGTATCTCGGTGTTCTTAAACATGTTGGTTGTAACTCTGAATCGCGTCCATCGGCCATCCTCTGTGAGTCCAGGCAGATCGACTACTACTTCACTTCCAGCACCTGAGCGAGCGCCCAGGGCTGTCCTGGACGCGACACCTTCTACAGCACTCTTGACGTTGCGCAGAGTCGAGAAACGTCGATCGTCTGAATGTGAGTGCTCAGCCAGCAAAGATGCAGAAGAAAGCTGTTCCTTGAGATCGTCAAAGCTCACACGAGGAATGAGAATTTCGACATGATCATTGACTGCAATCGCCAGCTCGGAATCAGCCGACCAATTGACATTGTGGAAGCAAGTTGGCCAGCCAGGGATTTGAATCGAATAGTCGCTAGCGGCGGCACTGCTAAGATCTTCCTTCGCTTTAAAGTCAGGGTCCTCCACAGCCTCCTCGTCGGCCATGCCGTGCTCCATCGATGGCGAGACTGTCTTGTGAACCTGTGAGGGGATGATCTACATATTAGGAGACGCACGCGCGGAAGTCAATAGTCCAGATCTCAGAATGGTCGACATAAGATAACCTTGAGCAAGATGAGTCCTGCCATTCAAATCGAGGTGGAGAATGGTTCATCAGAGACCAGAAGGTCTAAATTCTACTTGCGGAATCGGGAGAATCTGTGTTTGGACTCGCGTGAAAGTCGCTACCCAACAAGTCTTGGCGCTGCAGCTAAGGTGCTGTTCGCGCGACGGATGACGATGCTGACAGTGGCGACTGGCGCGTTTGGTTTGAGTCGTAAAGACATTTGCAGGTTCAAGGCGCGTGTATTGTCACACAGGTCAAAGCAGATGTGGCTTAAGGCGTAAGTTAGGCTGATTATCATATAGCACGTTCGCATCATTCGTACAACAACAGTATCATAAACGCTTTGAGAGTAGCACCCCGACCGGCCGTGTTGTTCCCACCTACCCTGGCCACGCCATTGTTTTAAAGGTGGGGAAAGGGGCTTGTGTTTTACACCAAGCCGTCGTAAAGTGAAAGGGCCGAGACAATAGTCTCATCTCTCTTCGAGCCCTCCTTGAACTCTGCCTTGTCGAGGGTGCCGCTCCGGTCCTTGTCCATCATCTTGAAAATCTTCGTAACACGCTTTTCTGGTGTGTCTTCATCCTCGGGCAGCTTGACCATCGAACCGACCTATTGTCCTGCGTCAGAAACTTGTCCGCAATGGAGTAGGGCAGGCTTGTATCTTACCATTTTGTATATAGCTTTGACAATTGAGAGCATCTCCTCGTAGCTGATCTGGCCGTCGCCATCGATATCGTATAGTTGAAATGCCCAGTCAAGTTTGTCCTCCATCTTCCCTCTGCTGGTCACGCTCAGGGCACAAATGAACTCCTTGAAGTCGATCGAACCAGACTTGTCGGCATCGAAGACGTTGAAAACGTAATCTGCGAACGAGGAGGGGTCGCCAAAGGGGAAGAACTTGCGGTATATGTCTTGGAACTCCTCCTTGGTGAGCATGCCGGAGGGGCAATCCTTCAAGAAGCCTGGTGGAGGCAGGAGTCAGCACTTGCAGGATCGCTGGAGGAGATGCCGTCCATTCACTTACCCTTATACCATTGTTGTAACTCCTTCTTATCAAAATGTGTTGCTTGTTGTAAATCTGCCAGCTCCTGCTGTGACAGCTTGCTTTGTCTGGTGTTTGGTTAGTTGGCGCGATCGGCAGATGCGGGTCATGGTGGCGAGCGGGCGAGTAGCCGGAAGACGTACGACTTGCCCATGGCGGAAGGTCTGCAATGCGGTCGTCGAGGGCTACGTCTACTGGAAGAGAGAAATAAAAGCGGCCTGCGCAAACAACGTAGAGCAGAGGTGCAGGGCAAGCACTTCTCCAATAAGGTCGTTAGGCTCTGCTGTCTTGGCGGGGCAGTGGGGCGCAGCGTGGTGTGAGGCGGTCCGGAGCGGCAATGACGAGCAACAGGCTTTGGTGGTGTAAAGTTGGCAATGCAACAATCGGTGGGAAAGCAATCGTGCCCACGGGCGCAATTAGGCTTGCAGTGAAGGCGCTTACTTGGTCGATCGAGTCTCGGCCTCCTCCGCACCCCCACCACGCGTCCTGTTCCTGATGGTTGTCGGCGACGGCACCCTCCGCCAACACCAAGGCGCGCATTTGCCGAGAGAAAAAAAAGGGCCCTCGTCCACGAGCCTCACTCACGCGACTTCGCGACACTTTCGTGTCCGCGCAGCTCCAGCAAGCCCCGGGGCCCATCACCTGCGCGCCACGAAGTAGGGCTGGTCTGCGAACATGGACGTCGAGATGCAGCAGCAGCTCGACCGAGTAGAGGCCGCGTTGAACACCCTAGTCGACTCCATCACATCCTACAACCCTCAGCCCGCGGCCGCACTAGCGCTCCTTGCTGCAGACGATGAGCTGAATGCCAGCGTCCAACGCCTTGCGCAGCACCAGGCCAATGTGCAGAAACTGCACTCGCTGCGCCAGTCGACGGCCGCGCTCGACGGACGCATCAAGGCGACCATGACCCTGCTTGCCGACACGCGCTACGAACTGCTAAAGTCGACGCCCTTGACCGTGTCTGACCCTACCAGTCGCAGCGTCGACAGCAAGGACATCCTCAACTATGCTCAGCGCATTGCGAGATTCACCATTCCGCCCACCCACCGTCCTCCCATGCCTCCTGCGATTGAGCCCAGAGTTCCAAACCTCAAGACAGAGGATCACCCCACGCCAACCAATGGCATAGACTCCGTAGACGATTCACTTCACAAGGAGCCCCCCTCGCCAGTCTATCCATCCAATGCAGACGGCAAGGCCATTGACACTCTGACCGATGAGCAGAAGGCGTGGCTGGATCCCAGCACTGCCGCAGGCGCAATGCCATTCATGCCTTGGCCTTCAGAGGATACCATACGGCAGGGAGCACTTTCAAGAATTCAAGCGGCTTTGGAACGAGATGAGAACCCTGCTACACTCGACTTGACGGGTGCCGCGCCAATGGAGAAGCCGCCAACCCCACAGGAGAGAGGCCCTGTGTCCACCAAACCCGTACAGCCGGTACGTGAGGAGCACGCTCGCAGGAGAGAGCCTACGCGACAAGGGTCAAAGGCCAGCACAGTCGAGGACGGCGGGTTCGGCAGCTTCGATCTATATGATCCCGATGCTGAGGATTGATTCAAGCTTTGCCGGCCAGGCGAAGATACTATTTCAGGGCTTTTTCCGAATGCACACCGAATAGCACCCCTGCAACAGCGTCCCACTCGTCGTTCCATCTTCTGTGACTCTCCTGGACCGCTCCCTCCTTCAATGCCCGCAATTGACTTCCATCCTGTGCCAAGAGCTCAACCAGCAATTGTTGGAGGGCTTCCGCACTTTCGAATCCCCTCCCGTTCTGCCCCTCCTTGACCAGCTCGCCAAACGATTCATATTTACTCCACGCCAATACAGGCAAGCCAGCACCAAACATGTCAACTATCTTCATGGGTAGATCCAGGCCGGAGCTGCTCTGGTGCAAGCAGACGCCTAAGTCAGCAGATGCCAACAGCTGAGCGTAGTCTTTCATACTAAGCCAGGCTGTTTGTATGACGACGTGTTCCAGCTTCCTATCTTGATTAAGCTTGGCAATCTCGCGCAGGTAGTGCTCCTTCTGTGGCCCTTTTCCGGTGATGATAACGAGCAGATTTGGAAGCTTGGAAACACTCTTCTTCCCGGCGGAGTACTCTACGAGAGCATGCAGCAAGACGGAAAAGTCTTCATCGGCCGTCCACGAGGTCGAGCTGACCAAGAGCTTCCACGAGCCCTTCAGAAGATCGGCTGCGTATTGCGAGCTAGGCTCGAGATAGGCCAAGGCTTCAGACCTTTCTGCTGGGCTAATGGGACGGAATGCGGCGGCGGGCCTGTCGTGAAGCGCGCGTGGCCTGACAGACACTCGGGTCGCCACATCCCTGGCCATGGCATCCGTAACAGTCAGATGTGCATCTGCACCCCTTGAAAATACCGACTCGTAGATTCTAGAAATGAAGACCAGAGGATGAGATTTGCCCAGCTTGAGAGCCAGAATTGACCATCCATAGTTGTGCCAGTCAACGACAAGCCTTGTATTACGCTGGAAGCAGACCATCTGGGCAACCGCAAGCACAGGCACAGCAGGTGGGTTCTGCACCAGCATGAACTTGGTGGCGGGAGTCCTGTACGCCAGAGCCTGGTACAGGTCCCAAGCCTGGTGGAGAGCCTTCAATGGGCCTTTGACGACAAAGGGAAGCGGACCGTCGCGCAGGAAGCGCGGAGGGGGCGACAGAGGCACGACTTGCAGCAGAGGGTGCTGGACCAGCTCCGGCAGAAGATCACTTTCTTGATAGCCAACTAATTGCACACGGACGCCTTGCTCTACCAGACTCTTCGCGTGATATTGCATGCGCGGGCTGCGGCCGATGTCACCGAGGACGACGACTTGCACAGTCGTCTCCGAATTCAGCTTCTTGGTCGTGTTCCTGCCTTGACTGAAGCGGCCGTAGCTGTCCTTGCCCTCATTTTTCAGGGCCGTGAAGGTGCCGCCATCCTGCTGGGACTGTTCTTGAATCAGGCCAGGCCGGTACGGATTGTACTGCGTTGGTCCAAGGATGAGAAGCAGGACAACCACGGCAACCCCGCTGCCGAATGTGGTGATGACAAAGAGTGTCACCGCCCACATGGAATCCATCATGCTGGGTGGCGTGGCGGTTGGAGTGTAGCAAAGCTTCTTGAGGCAGAGTTGACGCCAGTGGGCGCCGATCGTTGATCATTGGTGCTACCGCGGCGTGGAGCAAAGGGGCGCCGACTGGCGCCCTGCGATAGCATCTGCCATCGCCAACATTGCGTCGCCAGTCCCTTGCGTTCCTTTACTACTTCTTTCCCTCCACCGACGCATAGACACTGTCCAACACCCACTTCGCGCTGCCGCAACGCGCCGCCCTGCGCGCATCGTGTGAATTTGTCGCGCCCCAACCCATGGCCTGTCACAATGGCAGCCGGCATGAGCTACGCACTTCCCTCTTCGGGGAACCTTGCGAAACCCAAGCTCGAGCGCCGAAACACTTCGCGCCTCAACCTTAACGATGAGCCGACTCGGTCTGCGTGGAGCTCGACGGCCAATCTGAATGCAGATGCCAGCTCCAGAAACGCCAACTCGAGTCGCCCCTCGACTTCGCACGGCTTCCACGACCCGCCCTACTCCCAGACCAGCAGCGCAGCCTCGTCCTACCTGTCCTTGCATACCCCACTGCATGCAGCCGATTCAATGGCCAAAGGACGGCAGCGTGGCGACTCAGACCTGGGCAGACCGTCAAACCCTGCGCGGAGCCTGTCCACCATGGCCCTTTCACAGATCGACGAAGCAAACTCCTCTAGCCGGTACATTGCCCCTACGCGCAGGCATTGCTTTCTATACTGACTTTGATGCCTCAGAATCTTCAGCGTACCACGAGAGCTCCTAGCCGCCGTCCTTCTTCCTCTTCCCTTCCTCATAGCGTCTCTTAACAATCCCATGGACATGTACGTTGATCACTCGACCCATTCTCACAACACCGAACTCGCAGAAGAGATACTCGGCGAGGCCGCTGCCATGGCCCTCCCCGTACCGCCAAGTCTTCTCAGCATGATCGAAGCTTGCGCTTTGACGTCCGGCACGCTGCTACTTGTAGGCGTGCTGGGTCAGTTGCGCTTCACGCCTGGCACCAAGAAGCGCCGGAAATCAAGCATTGAGAAAGACTCCGGGGCTCAGTCTTCGCTTCTATCTCTACGTTCCGCAAAGAGGATATTTTACAGGATACTAGCGGTAGCCCTGCCATATCTCGCAACCGTCGAGATTGGCGGGATTCGCGTAGCCATTGTCGTGCTTGCCACGGTTGCCAGCGGTTTGGTGTGCCCTGTCACCCCGTTGGGCGAGAGCTCGTCCATGCCAACGTGGAGGAAAGCCTTGTCGAGCAAGAAATGGACATTCTCCGTCTTGCTGCTTTGCTTCGCTTACGATTTGCTCTGGCATCCTCCCGGTGAGGACTACGGATCTGTCTTCCGCGGATATCTCGCCATGACGAAATCCATATTCTTTCTTCAATTACCCCTACCAACCTTCAACCCACAAGCGTCAAAGCTCACGGCACCATCTGGTAGCTCGGCTTGGGACTCGTCTAACGCCAAGTCTGCCGCCTCAAGGCCTGCAGTCTCTCCACTAATCAGCACATTTGAAGATTCGAACTTCACCTTTGCCGCCGGCGCCATTCTGGCGGGCATCACGTTTCTCTTGTCCACTATCCTCTCACCTTCACCATCGCTCCATATGGACTCAGCCATTCTCTTCATTTTGTCCATCGCATCTGCAGCGTGCGTTTATGTGCTTGTCCTTCCGGCCGCGATGCGGTCGCACAGCAAAGTTGGCTTGGGAGTCGCTCTCATCGTCTGCACGGTCTTTGGGTTCATGTTTGAGTACTCGGAGACACCAACATCCATGCTTGCTCTTGCAGTCCTAGCTGCATATGCCTATCTGGCGGTACGCTTGGACGCCCCAACGAACCGGAAGAAGGAAGATGTAACACACAACACTCATCACCATCGCCGGCAGAGCCACAACCACAACCACAAGCATGAGGGCTCTCGGATCACTCAATTGCTCTTGACTTGGACGGAAGACATGCCTCTCGTGCACAACATTTTGGCAGAAAAAGAATCTCGCAGAATTGTCTACTTCATGACCATCAATTTGATGTTCATGTTCATTCAGACGTTCTATGCCATTCTTTCAGGCTCGCTTGGTCTGCTGAGTGACAGTATCCACATGTTCTTTGACTGTATGGGGCTGCTGGCTGGTCTCATCGCAGCCGTCATGAGTAAGTGGCCCCCTAACCACAGATTCCCCTACGGGTTTGGAAAAGTGGAAACGCTATCAGGATTGGGCAATGGCATCTTCCTTATGATCATATCCGTCGAAATTATTTGGGAGTCCTTTGAGCGCTTCCTCGAAGGAGCCGAGCTCAAGCACTTGGGAGAACTCATCATTGTCAGCTGTGGAGGACTCGCGGTCAACCTTGTTGGGCTGTTCTTCATCGGTCATGCCCACCACGGTCACGGCCATGGCCACAGTCACGGCCACGGCCACGGCCACGGACACTCCCATAATCATGATCACGATCACTCGCATGATCACTCACACTCTCACGGCCTTTCACACTCGCATTCCCCTTCCCATTCCGACTCCCATTCGCATTCGAACGGCAATGGCCATACCCATCAGCACTCTGAGTCCAAGGCTCAGTCTCACAATATTCTGGCAACGCATGATCATCACAGTCATGGCAATGAGAATATGGCTGGCATCTACCTTCATATTCTCGCGGACACTATGGGGTCAGTTGCAGTGATAGTCTCCACAATACTAACTTACTACACGGGTTGGTCTGGTTGGGACCCAATTGCATCATTCGTCATCGCAGTGCTGATCATTGCGGCGTCATATCCCTTGGTCAAGGGCAGCGCTCAACGGCTCCTTTTGACCGTGCCAAGTGAGGTTGAATACTCGCTTCGTACGACTTTGGGAGATCTTTGTGGCATCCCGGGTGTCGTGGGGTATACCATGCCCCGTTTCTGGATGGACGAAGGCGAAGGAGATGACCACGCTCATCACGAGCACGACCATGCTCACTCGCACGGCCACGGCCACGGCCACGGTCATGGCCATGGTCACAAACGCAATAAGAGCGAGTTCGTCCCCGACGCACCAGTTAAACCTCCCGCCGGCCCCCGGGTGCTCGGCGTCATTCACATCATCCTGTCAAAGACTGCGGACTTCAATGACGCCAATTCGCGGGTGCAACACTTTCTCGAGGACCGTAACATGAATGTTCTGGTGCACTTGGAGCGTGAAGGCGAAGGATGCTGGTGCGGTGGCGAAAATGCATTCAAAACGGGTGCATAAACTGGCAGCATGACAGTGCGAAGCCCCCGGAACTTGGCATTTTGATTCACGATTTCAATCAGCTACATGCATGCATGGCGTTAGAGGTGGGTATTTGTACATCTAGGCTAGTGGTTTTTTTCTGCCTTTCTATATACCACAATTACGATAGAGTCCGCACGTCTTCACACCGAGCTCCCACCGTCAATGTTTACGTTCTGCCCCGTCATGCTCTGACTCTCAGCAATCGTCCGGACCAGCGCCGCCACATCCTCGACAACGGCCAGCCTACCCAGCTTCGTATTCTTCACCGCTGCCGCGCGCTTCTCCTCGGGAAACTTGAGCCCCCACTCAGTCAGCAGCATCCCCGGGCTCACGCAGTTGACCTTGACGCCCTTGGGCCCACCCGTCACCGCCAGCCCCTTGGCAAGATGAATCTGCGCGGCCTTGGTGACGCTGTACGCGAGGCTGCTGCCGCCGGGCTTGACGCCGGCGACGCTGGCGGTGCTGACGAAGGCGCCGCGCGCGGCGGCCAGCGCGGGCAGCGCCGCGTGCATCAACCACAGGTGCGTCTTGACGTTCATGACGAAGCAGCGGTCCCAGTCGGCGTCGTCGACGTTGGCGTCCAGGTCCGCGAAGGGCGCCATGCGCGTCCACCCCGCGTTGCTGATGACGACGTCCAGCCGGCCCATCTGCGCGAGCGTGTCGGCGACGAGGCTGCGCACGGCGGCGCGGTCGGCGGCGTCGGCGCGCAGGGCGAGGAAGCGTGGCGTCGGCGCGGGCGAGGGGTGCGTCGGGGGGATGCGCTCGAGTTCGGCGAGGAGGGCGGTGGCGCGGTCGGCGTTGTTGGTGTAGTTGATGACCTGGGTGAGGGGACTGTGTTAGAGTGTCTGAGTTTGACCATTCTTCATTCTTTTTAGGGCTTCGTGGGGTCTTCTTGTCATGTGTCTTCTTTATCCCTTGGAAGGTTTGTTGCAGAGTTATTCTGATGCATTGGTCACGGCAGGGGGGAGAAGAGAGCATACCACGCGGTAGTCGGGGGCGAACACGCGAGCAATCTGTGCGCCTAGACCTGCAGAACTGGCTGTGACAAGCACGACTTTCTGAACTTGGGACGCCATCCTCTCTGGGCTGTACACACTAGCTTGACAGATGCGTCAAAGATATAACGGCATTGCTACATGTTCCATGCTATTAGTATCAGATGCCCCCGCGGTATTGCCCCGCAATGCTCGGTGATGATTCCGCCGGTCAAGGAACAATGCCGCAGTGGGACGCCGAGAAGGCATTGAATAAGCGACCAAGGGCAATTCGGCCACTCATCTGATCGTGAGCCTCTCTGCGCGAGATCTGCCTGGTTTTGGACTGTGCCACTGCAAGTCACACGCAGTCCAGAGAAGTTGTGGGGAAAAAGGAGGCGCCTTTCCCTCAGCCTTGGCATCTCCATGTGAAACCAGACCCTGGCTTGTTGTGTCTGGCTGCCCCCCGAGCGTCTCACTAAACATTACACGCATTTACCCGCCTTGCAAGTGCTGGCCTTTGGCATGTACACTACGCCGTCGACGTCTACCGCCCTTTAATCCACCCTCATACCGCGACATATTCAAGACCAGGGTGCCTCTAAAGGCCTCCTGCAGGAGCACTCCACCCCAGGCCAGTGCTGAACGAGTCCCCTGCTACAATGGCCTTTCTCTTCAATCGCAATCGACAGAAGTCTAACGCAGAGCTATGTAAAGCCACGAAGGACTTACTGCAGCGGCTTCTCGCTGGGGAGAAGCCCGTGGAACCAATTGAGACGGAACTTGCGAGAAATTTAAACCAGATGAAGCTGACGTTACAAGGTACGAGCCACAGCCTGTAGCACGTATAAGACCGTGGGGTGGACGGCACTAATGGGAAAATCAGAGTCGGAGGCAGCATGGCAGCAAGTGGAGCAGCTCCTGCACTACATCATGCAAGAGGACATTCTCCTGCCACTGGCTCAATCTATGGCCAAGCTTCCCTTTGAGTCCCGCAAGGACGCCCAGACCATCTTCTCGGTTGTCCTTCGCTACCGGAACCCCGACAGCGCAAGTGATGATCCTCTCGCCCTCAGATACATTGTAGACAACAGACCAGACATCCTGATTGCACTCTGCAATGGCTACAACGATAGGGCGAGCGCAATGCCGTGCGGGTTCGTCTTGCGAGAAGCGCTGAAGCACGACGGTATTGCGGCCATCATCCTCTACGATGAGCCGACATCAGACGGTCGGGCTCGCGGCCTCCGCAACGTCAACCCGGGCACTCCCTGCAGTGGCAAGGGTATCTTCTGGAAGTTCTTCGATTGGATCGACAAGACTGCCTTTGAGGTCGGCACAGACGCCTTCAACACCTTCCGCGAGGTCCTCACGCGCCACAAGAAGCTGGTGGCACATTGGCTTCTGACAAACTACGATCTCTTCATCTCAACCTACAACACCGTCCTCATCCAGTCCTCATCCTACGTCACCAAGCGTCAATCAATCAAGCTGCTCGGCGAGCTACTCCTGGCGCGCTCCAATTACAACATCATGACCAAGTATGTCGAGTCTGGAGACAACCTCAAGCTGTGCATGAACCTGCTCAAGGACGACAGGCGCATGGTGCAGTTCGAGGGCTTCCACATCTTCAAGATCTTTGTGGCCAACCCGAAGAAGAGCGTGCCCGTGCAGCGCATTTTGATCAACAACAAGGAAAAGCTGCTACGGTTTCTGCCCAGTTTTCTAGACGAGCGGACAGAGGACAACCAGTTTCAAGACGAGCGAGCATATCTCATTCGGCAAGTCGAAAGCCTGCCGGCGGAGCCTGTCGTGCCGGTGGAAACGCTAACCCCGGGAGGGCATTCGACAACCGTATCTTCGTGAACAGGGACTCTTGTCCCTCGTCTTGGCAGACATCAGACCTGTTTGGGAGTTTTGGGACTGTGGTCGCATGGATGGCGTCTGCTACACCGATGTTTTGGGGCTACTAGCGCAAGTTGATGACGACGACAAGCTGATTTTGAAGTACACACGAGGAGCATTACTAGCATACGCGTCCATGAATCTACGTACTACACACGCATCTCGATGTCGCTTGACGTTCACTTCTCAGTCTGTGGGATGTGTGGTGGTGGGTGGCGTGCCGCTTCACGTGGGATGAGACAGCCGGTCGATCGCTTTGGGGAAGGTGCACCTCGCTAACCAGCGGCACCGGACGGCAACTGGGAGACGCCATGCCGCGCTTCGGTAATTGGACAGTCGGCTGAGGCCATAGGGCCGTGGAAGCAAAGCAGTGAATCTCGCCAGGAAGCCCTGTCGAAGCTGAAACAGACTTGGGGGAATATCCCTGACAGACCGGCACCAGCAATCACACGACTCCTACAAGCAGGATTGTTTCAGACGAGACTAACAAAGATGAGCAGTACACTGCATGTGGGGGCCAGCAAGAGCACTAGAACGGTGCGAGATTCATTTCAGGTCGGCCGGATGATCATCCGTATGTCGTGCATGAAATTCAAGGCGAGCGTAGACGGCGTCAAGGGGGGTGATTGTCTGGGGCTGTCAGATAAGATCCAATGGCTGGATGAAACACAAGCGGAACTTGCATCGTCACAGGCGGGGAAGAAGGGCACCCAGAGCAGCAACTATACCACAGCTTGTTCACCGGCCGCAGATCAACACCAAGAGCTGCAGTCAACATGCAGACTATGTCCCCGAGGCGAACAGCATGTTCTACTGTATATCACTCGTTATTCAAAGAGGGGCCAGCCCCAGCGACTGGCTGGCATCTGCCAGTGGACGGATGCCCCTGAATCTGGCACTGCTCGGGACGCGGCTAGCGGCTTGCTCCATCCCACCGCCCTAAGCCTGAACGCGCCACCCATCACACGCCATCGGCCTGTCATTCGATACGCCGCGCCTTCAACATGCTTCATGCGGCCCTCGTGCATGGCCCAGCTGCGGCTGACCTTGCATGGCCTGGATTAAGGGATGCTCTGCCCGCGGCCCGGGCAGCACATTCGCCGTTACCCGCAGTAGTCGCTCGTGCAAGTTTCATTCGATATTTCCACGCGCTGGCACCGGCGTCACATTGACCAGCGCGTGCACCCGGCTCGCGGCTTTACCAAAGTTTTCGGCCTCGCGCCAGGCCTCTCCTGCTTTTGATTAAGTTCGCGTCTGTGCTTTCTCCCTCTAATCCCCCAAGTCCCGTCTGTTCGGCAGAGCAGGAGCGGGGTGGAGAGAACTGGCCTCATTTCGTTTAGGGTCGCTCGCACCAGCATTTGACCCTGTCTTGCCAGGATACTTGCGCCGTACCATCACCTCCCCGTCCTCGACACACCCAACGGTCATGAGGCCTGCTGATGTTGCCTGAGTCGTGGTACGAATCGGCACAGACCTCCCCTCCAGAGCACGCGCTGACACGCGCAACACATAGTTTCACTTGAGTCTGCTCGAGTCCGCTGGCCGGCGAGCATTAGCCATTGTCCCTCGCACAAGTCATTCAGCATGAATGATATTCCCCAAGGCTATGCTTCGGAGGACAACGTGCGCCGCTCTCTCTCCGACATTCCCTTCAATACTCCGCGCATGCCGTCCGCCTCCCGTCGTTCCTCCGGTCGCGCGACCCCCTCGTCTCCCGCTGCGCCCAACACACCCCCGTCATACGGCAACGATCGTCAAGAAAGCAAGCAGTCCCATGAGAATGGCCTGAATGCCGCCGCCCTGGACCCGAGGAACTTCACCCCGAATCTGCATGCCTCCCTCGTCTCCGAGATACTCGCGCTGCGCAGGGAAGTCGAGTCAAAGACCCTGTCTATTGAAACGCTCGAATCAAGCCTGCAGAGTGCCAGGTCGGAGAATGAAACCTTGCAAGACAAGGTCACCAAGAATGCCCGTGAAAACAGGGCTGTCAAGAAACAACTAGATTCTATCGAAGACGGAACGCTCTCTGCCATCGAGGGCCTCTGCAAGGAGAGGGATCAGGCCAACGATGCTAAGAATGAGCTCAAGCGTCGCCTCGATGAGTCGCAGACCAAGGTGAAGACCTTGGACGCCGAGACGAAGCGCATCAACAATGTCCTTGCCAATGAGAAAAGGCATTGGGACAACGAAAAGGTGTCGCTGGTCCGTCGCATGACTGTGGCTGAAAGCCGTCTAAAAGCTTTCGTCAACGAGTTTGCCGGCGCACAGGCAGCAAAGACCGTCGAATCGCAGGACCCTACGCCGTCGCAGAGCAGCGAGAGCCCCAGGCGCAATACCGCCCGATCTGACGAGAGTGACGGACAGGCCAGCGTTCGGGCCTTGCGAAAAGGAGGCCATGGCCGTGGCCAAAGTAGCGTCACGACCATTGGCACACTTATGCGAGGAGACGCGTTCCCCAAGGGAGCCACTCTGGCCGATGAAATCAACTTTGACGATGAATATGACGAAGCATCCGATGAAGACACGGAGCATGACACGCACAAGAGAAATCTGAGCCGCTCTACCACAACGTCGAGTGACAAGGCCCGTAGGGTTCTGGGCATGGTCACTCAGATTGAAACCCGCGCGTCCAAGATTCGAAGCAGTCTTGATAGCTCGCGCGGCATTGAGCGGTCCAACAGTCGCAACCAGGAACGAGCTGCCCGCCAGAGCATTGCCCATCCACATTCAGTGCCGGACCCGGAATTTGCTGATGAGACAGCCTCCGACTCTCCCCAAGCAGGCGGCGACGCCCAAACTGCAGGCGATCCTCCAGCAAGTGAGAGTGGTCAGGCTCTCGACAATCTTTCATCTTTCCCTTCGCGCCTCTCCACCATAGAGACGTCTGTCGTATCAGCCTCCACTCAAACTGACGCAGAGCAGCCTGCACATCCTTCGAGACCACCCCCGGCTGTGCCCGGGGCAGCTGTTCCTTCCATCATGATACACAATCCCGATGGCAAGTCTCAGCCCCGGTCCCCCGATGGTCTCTCCGACTCGCGAACTGTTGGGTGTCAGACCGATTTTGCGTCGTGGTCTGTGCCTTCACAATCAGTGGCTACCCAGACGGAGGGCATCCGCATTGACAGGAGGACTTTCAACTTACCGCCACACTTGCTTCCATCTGCTTTAGACGACACCACGAACACCACACCCCTGAGTTCCAATCAATCGGATCGTGATCCTCGCTCATATACAGACACACCGGCCACCAGCTACGAAGACGTCAAGTCGAGGTCTGATCCCAAGGACGACGAAGAAAATCTGGAAGAAGGCTCCTGGGCACGCCTAAAGCGGGCCTTCCGCCCGAGCGGCTCATCGAGACCATCCACCGAGCTTCAGGATCCTCGAGATCTGCCCGAGCTCAATCTGAGCGAGGAGGACCTGGCTCTCCCCAACATTCCACGGAGCTCGAACCGCAACTCGCGCAACAGCAAACCGTCATTCGATCCACCAACGCCAGTCCCTGAGGACGAAAAGGTTGGCCCTAACCCCGTACTGGCCTCCCAGCCACTCCGACAAACGAACTTTGTAAATGTATACAAACCAAATCATTCCCACGCCTCAAG
Source organism: Carpinus fangiana (assembly GCA_006937295.1). Taxonomy (NCBI): domain Eukaryota; kingdom Viridiplantae; phylum Streptophyta; class Magnoliopsida; order Fagales; family Betulaceae; genus Carpinus; species Carpinus fangiana. The sequence goes on along the minus strand of VIBQ01000013.1, from coordinate 1,494,689 downwards.
TGTTGGAAGCGCCGCCTCTTCGAGCAACGTCAGCAATAACAAGGCCACCGGACCGCGTCCGCCGTTCGCCGTACCACCGCGACGCAGCTCCAAGACAAGAGCAAAACGCTCGTGGAAGCGGAACGTGAATGTCAGTCCAACGCGCACAGGGCGGCTGTCTCCAAAGGCACGCGCCCAGTTTGGACAAGACCCCATCCTTCGGAAAGTCCAATCGGCGGTAACTCTGAACACTGGCGAAGCACATTTGTTCGGAGATGCAATGACTGCCCGCTCCGAGTCACCGTATAGCCCACTGAGCCCGGCCTACCCACCTGTGCCGATCAACAGCGCCGCCTATCGCCACTATCGCGGCAAGTCGAGTCGATCTCAGCCATTCCTTCAATCATACAATCTTGCTGCCCCCACCGCCAACACGTCTGTCACCAACTCGCTTCAGTATAGCGTTGTGGATGCTATCACTGCAACCATGATTGGAGAATGGATGTGGAAGTATGTTCGCAAGCGAAAGTCATTTGGTGTAAGCGAAACTGCGGACACTGGCAAGATTGCGGACGCCAGGCATCGACGTTGGGTCTGGCTGTCGCCATATGAGAGGACTATCATGTGGAGCAGCAAGCAGCCGACATCAAATGCAGCACTGATGGGCAAACCTGGCCGCAAGCTCACCATTCAATCGGTCCTGGATGTCAAGGATGAAACACCAATGCCAAAGGGCGCTGATCGAGAGACGGCATTTGGCCGCTCGATTCTGGTGCTGACACCTGCACGTGCGCTCAAATTCACTGCTCCAACAAGAGAGCGACACTACTTATGGCTCAACGCGCTATCTTTCTTGGCCCACCGCGCCTCAAATGGCGAGCCAGACTTGCATTTCCTTCCGGAGGCTGCTGCGCCCGCGCCACCTCCGCAGGAGAGCAAGCTTCCGTCTACTCGAGACTCCATACGAGGACCATTGGCATCAATGCGCACGAGCATGGGTCGAAGGTCTTCTCGTAGCAGCGGGCAAGCCACACCAACTTTGGCCCAGCGGGAAGGTTTCATGCACCAGCGGCAGGACAGCGACATCCCCGACGCTGCATCTGCACCTAGTGTGCCTCGCGTTCCATTCCACGTCCGCAAACGAAGCGTAACGAACCCCACCCGCACACGTCCAGCGGTTGGCGGCCTGTCCCTGCCCAGTCCCACTGGACCCGGCTTCTCCTCCAATGCCTCTATGCTGAGCGCCGCATCTTCGTCTGCGCGTGGGTTCTCACAATCTGGGACCTCTTCGTTCCGCCACAATTCGTCGCGAGCCGAGGTGAACGAGGCTCCCGAGTGGGACCACATTCACGACATTGGCGAAGAGGTAGAACCACGACCCTCGAATGTCAGCGCCGACTTTGGAGGCAACACGAATTTCTTCGACGCCGGTGGTCTCGTGCGTATGCAGGCATTTGTCAGTCCTGGCGTGGTCGTCAGCGCAACACCAGGACAAACGCCGGCGCAGACTCCGGGACGCAAGCAGCAGACACAAGCAGCTACGCAAGCTGGTCAACCTGCGCATGGCAATGGAGACGGTAGCAAGGACAGCTTCATCGGACCCCCTCCTATTGGGTTGCAGAAGCCCGCGAAAAGCAAAGGCTTGTTTGGTCGTCGAGCCGCTGCCAGGGGTGAGGACTCCAAGAGAAACCTAGGCTTCTTCTCCGCCGATGAGGCTTGACCCTGTTCTTTCTTGTTCCCTCTGACGCGACCACACTCACGATATACCCCTCGCACTTGATAGTTTTCTTGTCTCATATAGTATCCTCTTCCTCAGACATGGTAGTCCGCCTTTGGAGTTCACGGCGACCATGGATAAGCCTCGCATTGTACGAAAAGCAAGTCGGATAGGATGTACGAAGTAAATGTACGAATAGCGATACATAGAATCTAAGCCTAATCGCACGGCCTCTCTCACATTTTCCGTAATTATGGTCATGGGCTGCCCGGTCCTTGTAGGCTTTCCAATGAATGCGAAGTAGACTGCTTCCGTAAACTCCGATCTCGACCTTGCTCCCCACATTTGACTTTAGACATTCCTCTCTGCTGGAAATGTGTTCAGGCATACATTAACCCATCCGGTTGGAAACGCCCCTCAATTGGCTCGATCCATCAATCGAAACTCCGTCCTCATCACGTCTGCGTGAACTGCTTGGACTTGCCGGTGCGCACGAGCAATAGAACAGCCGTCAGGAGCTTGCATTTGACCACGAGCAGCATCTTGGGATTCAGCTCGACAGACAGAAGACACAACCCCGCAAACACCACCGGCATCATGGTGCTCTCCTTCATCCTAGTCCAAAACCGCCAGTGCGTCTTTTCCCCCCGAGCGAGCAGCTTCCCCTCTCGTCCTCTCACCCTGCACACACTCACTCTCCTAACACACCTTGCCCACCCGCAGAGGCAAAACGCGCCTAGCAAAGTGGTACGCGCCCTACTCCGACGCCGACAAGCTGGCGCTCAAGGGCGAAGTGCACCGGCTGATCGCGCCGCGCGACCAGAAGCACCAGTCCAACTTCGTCGAGTTCCGGCTGACGTCGCGCATCGTCTACCGGCGCTACGCCGGCCTCTTCTTCTGCGCGTGCGTCGACGCCAACGACAACGAGCTCGCGTACCTCGAGGCCATCCACTTCTTCGTCGAGGTGCTTGACACCTTCTTCGGCAACGTGTGCGAGCTGGACCTCGTGTTTGGTTTTTACAAGGTGTATGCCATCCTCGATGAGGTGTTTCTTGCGGGGGAGATTCAGGAGACGAGTCGGCCGGTGGTGCTGGAGCGGTTGAGTCACCTTTATGCGCAGGAGTGAGGTTGGTTCTTCGTTTGGGACTGCGCGCTGGGCTAGCTGCTGGACGCTGGTGGTCTCGGCTGCAATACATCTATTGGGTGCAAGATCTCCAAGAATCTGTGCCCATATTGGGAGTGGGTTTGCATATGCGCAGATCTGTGTCGACGCGGCCAGTCGGCTGTTGGCTGCATCGAGGACACTACAATACCAAGCTCGGCTTGTCCGAAGCATTACAGAGGACAAGAAATAGCTACATGGCCGAGGTAGCAATGGGTCCAACAATGCCCGCAAGAGTTCCTGCTCCTACGACACGCTATCCCTCCTCAACCAGCTGCTTGCCCTCGACAAGGTCGTGCTGCATGTCATCGGCAGCGTGTTCATTCAAGGGCGTCAACCAGCATAACATCATGTTGGTCAACTTGTGAGCCCCCAACGACTTGAGAACGCAGCTATTGCCTAGCACGTTGCCCTCGGGCACAAGAATTTCAACTTTGGGATCAATAGAGGAGTAAGTTGCATAGAACGATTACAAAGGCCTGAGACTCGGGCACCGGACATAGAGACTTTTATACCCAATGCATTCCGCAGCAGTACCAAAAAAATGCGATAGAAAACCCCAACCTACAATCATTCACACCGTACCAATGCAAGTCCACCACTCACCTCAACGCCGCAGAAACCAGAGCACGACCCCCGCAAACCGAACACACACGCCCATCAGCGCCCGTACACCGTATACGGCTGCGGGATATCCCTATCCTCGAAGTAGTCCGGCGCAAACGGAACCCGCTCAGCCCGCTTGCGCGACCGCGACGCCTCGCGCTCCAGCGCATCGACCTGGTCGTTCATCGCCTTGCGCTCCGCCGGGTCGGTGATGGCGGCGTTCATCTGCGCCCGCCACGCCTCCATGCCCGCCTTCCACGCGTCGAAGCCGGGCGGTGCGGTGCTGGCGCCGCCCGTGCCCGTCGGCGATGGGGGCAGGGCGCCCGTGCCTGACGGGGGAGGCACCGTGTGCGCGGTGCGTGTGGTGATCGGTGGACCGGTGGGGATGGTCAGTGTCGGTATGATATCGGTGCCGGAGGAGGGGATGACTACGGGCACGGAGTTTGAGGGGGGAGGTGCGTCTGTTGGGATGGATATTGGAGGCGCGGTGCCGGATGGGGGTGGCGCGCCGCTGGGGTTGACGGTGGAGTTGGGAGGGCCGAATGTGGGGTATGGCGCGGTGCTGAGTCTCGATGTGAGACTGCTTAGGAGCGACGTCAGGGGGTCGTGGCCCCGCATGGATGTGGGCACGGGTCCGCCGCTGCCCGGTGGGACGCTGATCTGGGTCGCAGGTTTGCGGCCTCGGGTGGGTGTGGATGTAGGTTCAGGATCCGGGATGATCGTAGGCTCGGTTTCCGGGTGCTGGATGGATGTGGGTGTAGGTTCGGCGCTGGTCACGGCCGAGGTAAGAGTGGTGAACAAGGGATCTTTAAGATCGGGGTTCGGGATAGACGTAGGCTCAGGTCTGGTATTGCCTAGAGTGCTGCTAAGCTGGCCAACCAGGTCACCTGGGAGATCAAAGCCCAGATCACCCCTAGGAATAAGGCTACCTATACCACTACCTACCCGGCCAGTAGACCCGACTGAGTCAAGAGATTCGCCAGAAGATCCAGAGTCCCCATTAAACCAGGAAAGGACACTTCCTAGACCACTGCCAAGCTGGGTAGTAGATCCGGAAGCTTGAGTAGACGCAGGTCCATCACTACCAACACCACTGCTGATCTGACCAACAGGATCAGGAGCCTGAGTGGACTCGGGTTCGTAGCTACCACCACCATCACTGGCCGGACCAGCATAGCCAGGAGCCTGAGTGGACGCGGGTCCGTAGCTACCACCACCATCACTGGCCGGACCAGCATAGCCAGGAGCCTGAGTGGACGCGGGTCCGTAGCTACCACCTCCATCACTGGCCGGACCAGCATAGCCATCGGAAGGCGGCACAGGGTCGCCGGCACCGCTACCAAGCTGTCGCGGTCTGTTGCCATCGCGGGGGATATGTGGATGAAAGCGAGTGGGTGGGGTTTTCCCGGGGATGATATTGGGTGCAGGGGCGGCAAGCACGCCTGAGGCCAAGAGGGCGATGAGTGTAGCGGACTTCATGATTGGAATCTTGCTGGTAGGCCGTAGATGGTTGGAGCAGTGAAGACGTGGGGAGCGTTGGACCTGTTTTATATCTTCAAAGCAGGACCAAATGAATGGGGGACAAGCTGAGACGACCAGTAGTTGGTCGCATTGGCTCGACCATAACGTGGGATCTAGAGGTGCTGGGTCTTCCGGGGGACCAGCTTGTGAAATGTGGCTGAAACCCAGCGAGGGTTTTCTTGAAACCAGCAAGAGAGGGCAATGCAACGGAGGCGCCGGACCCCCTGGAAGATCTAACGTGGATGCAACGGTAAGAGTAGGGAAACAAGGGCGAAATACTTGATACTAGCCGCCAAACGATAGACTCAGCAGCGGCGCCTATGAGGTGGTCCATGGCGCAGCGAACGGATTCGAACATTTACGAGGCGAAACGAGGGAAGTGTACGGAGGTGGAGTCTGATCAGCGCAACATCGAAACGAGCGATATGCAAGGTTGCGCGTCCACAAGGCACCCTCTCACATTGGCACGATCAAGCCTTGGGGGCGGTGCAGTACCCAGGACTCGTATACGACTAGGTAGCAGGAAGGCATCCTAATTCCTCAACTGGGCGCTGTCATTCGTCGCTCCATCGCGGTGGCATGAACGAGGCTGAGGTGGATTCCGGCCCGGGGTGGGTCCTTCACGGAGGTGATTCGAAACAGGCACAGCCGTAAGCCAGTCCCCTGTTACAGCGGCTCAAGATCTATTCACAATCCTGTCAAGATCTGCCGCATGCGATAACGCTCAGGCTGAGAGTGGTGAACGTTTGCGACTAGATCACTTCGTGCGACGAGCGATCGACTCGTATGGCAGGGAAAGCTTCTATTTTCGTGGCCCGAAATCGAGGAGGTGAGAGAGTGTCGATCACGTGATACGGACTGCACGCGCTCGCTTTTTGGCCCTTTCGCCCCATGGAGGCACGCCGAAACGCCTGTTACTGCTTGTGAAACGGTCATTTTATACCACTGTTGCACTTCTATCCACCCCTCGTGAGATCTGTGAAGCCCGGGGCTGAACCTCTCCATCCTCTCATTTCGGCTGCATCCACTACCCGTCAATGAAGTGATGGTGCGTCTTCCACCTCTTCCAGTAGAGACATGTAGGGAGCACTTCGTCGCAGAGAGTCGGTACGGGGCAATGCTTAGCCGCTTGGAGATTCCGCGCGGATAGCGTGGACATCGTGAATGATAATCAAGTTCTGGTCCCAAGGATGCTGCATGTCCAGTTAATTCTTACCCGGTTGCGAAGTGTTATTGGGAGATGCGCCATATAGCGTTGGTTTTGCACGGGGTTGTTGTATCATTGACATGTCGTGTTGCAAACAGTGCCTTGATATTGCCGTGTTTCGACGTAGCATTGCCAATGTTTGTCTCCCTGGTACTGAGCGGGCTGCTTGGCCTTGGTCACTCTCCCCTTGAAGCCAATTGTCGCTTCTTGGTGCCTTTTTCTGGGACCTACCGGGCGACGCAATGCAGTAGGCTGAGCCAATGCCGCTGCAACTTGATCATTGGACCCATTTCCCTTACGGTGTGACGGCTCGTGTCTTTGTGTGCCAGTTCTGAATTTCGTGAGGAAGACATGGTCCGGGTGGCTTCGTCCTTGTTTCCTTTACTAGCATGTTCCTATTTCAGAGTTATACACTCCGGTGTGGGTAGTCTTGTATCCAGATAACTTGTCAGTTGTGCTGAGGGATTGCTACTGCCGAGGTATGATGTATTGATCGATTGTAGCGTTCAGCCAAATGACCCTACTCGAGTCTTTCCTCGCATATTCTGGGTTGGGTGGGCATCATACCGTTTCGGAGGCATGCTACTGGTCACTGGCCGGGAACGTTCTTGTCCCAAGAGGCACTGTCACGGCAAATTTAGAGAGTCTCAAAGCAGACGACGATCATTGGTTGCCGTGCAGGGCTGTTGATCGTGCTATTGATGGGTGTATTCCGTCAGATGTATAAAATTAAGTGTTATGGCTTAGTTGTTCGTTGATACTGACGCCAAGTCATTGCGTTTCATTTCTACAAAACAGGTCTTCACGGTCGAAACATCCAGAACATCAAGGATAACCCCAAACATGCCGAAACAAATATCAATAGATACCTTAACAGTCACATATCATCAAATGATTGTCAATTTCAAGAAAAATCCAGAAGGACGCCCGTGGTCATCGTTGCAAGTTCACCATATGCTCACCCTGCCATGGACTTGGCATGAGTATAACAGGGTAATCACAAATTGGACAGCGAACTCCTAATATGGAGACGACGGTCTGATATACCAGGCCGAGACAAGCACCAGTGCATGGCCAAGGCAAGCTAGTCGTATGCAACATGGCCAACAGCCTGATGGGACATCCAGAAGGCACCGAACAAGCCAGAATGACTCGGGGGTCACCGGACAAAGCGCAACGGACGAATGCCTGACAACTCACATGCACGTGCAGAGCAGGCCAGTGGCAAAAGCCACCCAACGCCCGCGACAGAAGCACACACGATTGGCGGAGAGGACACGTAAGCGAGGCCAAGAGCACGTTCACAAGACAAAGCGAGCACGGCGAAGCAAGATGTGATGCAGGACGAATTCGTCTTTGGTATCATTCCATGACCGTTCAAACTCCACGAGGCCCTATGATACAACAGCAAAGACCCCAAGTCCAAAGACCATGACCCGTTAAACCCCGACCGCCCTTGGTGTGCCAGCCGGCGGCGAACGCGACGGGCGCGTCATCGTCGCGCCGCGAATGTGTGATGAGTGCCAGACTGGTCGTAGAAGATTCGTGAAAAACATGCAGGCGAGGCGTTTAACCACCGAAACCGTACAGGGTGCGACCTTGCCTCTTGAGAGCGTAGACAACGTCGAGGGAGGTGACGGTCTTGCGCTTGGCGTGCTCAGTGTAGGTGACAGCATCACGGATGACACCCTCGAGGAAGGTTTTGAGAACACCGCGGGTCTCCTCATAGATCATGGCAGAGATACGCTTGACACCGCCACGACGAGCGAGACGACGGATCGCAGGCTTGGTGATACCCTGGATGTTGTCGCGCAAAATCTTGCGGTGACGCTTGGCACCACCCTTGCCGAGGCCCTTGCCGCCTTTTCCGCCTGTGTGAGGGTCAGTGACATGTTCTGGAAGGAGGAAGCATGGTCGATGAGGCTCTGCCCAAGGACCGCGGAGGAGTACTCACGTCCAGTCATGATGATAGATGGGGATGAAGAGTGAAGATGTGGGAGATTTTAGTGGGTCGTGAGACGATGTGGCTGAAATGAGTCGATAGTCAAGCGGAAGACAAGGCGTGGGGTGTTTGGGTATTTGAAGCGGCGCGTGAGACGTGACGGGATCAACTGGCGGGAAAGCGCGCTAGCACAGAAGCGGGCGGGCAGTTGATCTGGACGGCGGCCGAAATAGAGAGGCGAGCTTTCCGGCCCGTTCATTGGCCGTGGCCCCCCTTCGTTCTTTCTCCCTCACCAAAACAACAGTGAGAATGCGCCAAACTTGGCCGCCCGCTTTCCTGCGCATTTTCCGGCAAGGCCCTTTCGCTTAGTTTGTGAGGGCAAGCTCGCGTTCTGGCCGCGCACTGCCGCCTGATCACCCGCCCGCCTGCTTTTCTTATAAGTACCGCGCCCCCCACCCCCTTCCCGCTTCTTCTTACCCATCCACTTCCGTCATCCACAACAACAAATCCATCTCTACATCAGCAGAAATGGCCCGCACCAAGCAAACTGCCCGTATGTTATCATCCTCCTCACCATGCTATGCATCTGCATCGCCATAGTCATCATAGCACTGCAGCAAGGTGGCACCTCACTGCCGCCTTGACCCGCGGTCGCGTTTTGCCTCTGATGCCTTGGCAGTGCCTCACATGTAAACTTAAAGCACCATGACTAACACACACATCAGGCAAGTCCACCGGTGGCAAGGCGCCCCGCAAGCAGCTCGCCTCCAAGGCAGCTCGCAAGACCGCCCCAGTGTCAACTGGTGGTGTCAAGAAGCCTCACCGCTACAAGCCCGGTACCGTCGCTCTCCGTGAGATCCGTCGTTACCAGAAGTCCACCGAGCTTCTCATCCGCAAGCTGCCCTTCCAGCGCCTTGTCCGTGAGATTGCTCAGGACTTCAAGTCCGACCTCCGCTTCCAGAGCTCCGCCATCGGCGCTCTCCAGGAGTCCGTTGAGGCCTACCTCGTCTCTCTCTTCGAGGACACCAACCTCTGCGCCATCCACGCCAAGCGTGTCACCATCCAGTCCAAGGACATCCAGCTGGCTCGTCGTCTCCGTGGCGAGCGCTCCTAGATTATGATACACACGTCCTGATCTCTCCCGACAATCACCTGACAATGATGGCTGCCTCCCTCGTGGGGTATGCGGGAGTGGCGGGTTTCTTATTGGTTGGCAATGGCGTTTAGGTCTGCTCCTGGCTGCATGGTGACTGGGATGGGAAATGGAATTACATTCAGACAGACATGAATCACAGGAGTGAATGGCGGTGGTCTCATGCAGCACTGTATATTACCCACAATCAGGAGCATGGCCACTTGCACGATTTCGATGATCAATCCTTGCTTTACCTCTTCTTGCCCTGTGATGAACGTGCCTGTCGTACCCCCCCGAGGTGTGTTTACTGTTTCTATCAGTCTCGTCGCGTTGCCATACACGCGTCATTTCGAGTCCATCTTGCGTGCGCAGGTGTGTGGTGGCTGCCCCTGCTGCCCGCGCACTCGTCAGGGCACATTGATCTTGCATGCAAATCGGACAAGCTACTCCATCACTGCTCCGACAGCATGTTTACGTATATCTCTAGTTGCACATGTCCTTGCACAATATAATCTATTCTATGAGAGCATTTAATTCTGCACCACAAAAACGCCAAACCCATGCCCGTGATACCCGTCTATGCCTTATCTAATGCTTTCCCTCCCTGACTTTTGGCGTGGTAAGGATATATAAAGAAGTGCTCACGCCCCAGCCGCAGCAAGTCTTGCTCGCTCCAACTCGGCAACAGCAGCACGCTGGTTGACCATGCCCAAGTAAGTCTGCCACACGACGGCCACGCAGCCGGCAAACACACTGCGGTGTTGCGGCGCGACAAACGTCAGCGTAAACGCCGTCACCGGCGGCCAGAACTTGCAGCTATTCCACCAACTGATCGGCACCGTCTCGCTCACGCGCTCCCACGCCGCGCGCCCATTATCCGCAGAGAAGAAGCGACTCGCGTAGCGCTGCACGGCCTGGCCGGCATCCTCTGCTTCGGCCGACGCACCGGGCGCCGCCGCGACGGGGAACGCGAGCAGGCTGTGCAGCCCGAAGAAGTAGGTGTTGAAGACGGGGGTGTAGAGCAGCTGGGTGATGCAGACCTTAAAGGCGAGGGAGACGGCGAAGCGGGCCTTGCGCGGGACGGGGGCGCCGACGTTGAAGGAGCGCCCGAGCACGATGAACCAGTAGTACGAGGGCAGGGCGAAGATGCCGCCGACGACGAGCGCACGCAGGGAGCGTCCTGAGGAGTACGTGTCGGCGAAGAAGGTTGCTATGGTGCCGCGTTTGGCGAGCTCTTCTGCGGAAGGGTCGTCGGTTGCAGGGGTGTCTTGCGGGCGGAGGACGAATTGCGTGGAGAGGTCGCCGATGAAGTAGATGGCGAGCGCGGTGAGGATCTGGGTGCGGCGCGGGTGACGCTGTTGGACGCGTCCGTAGGCGCGGAAGGGCGCTGCGATGGGCTGGAGGGCGGTGGTGTAGAAGCGCTGCCCCGGGAATGGGATGGGGATGAAGGAGGAGCTCTCGGGAACTGCTGCAGCTGGGGCTGGGGGGGCTGCGTTGGATTGTGACTGGGTCGGTTGGGGCTTCAGATCCTTTGCTGCTGGGGAGGGCTTTGTGGACGATGCTTGCTGTCGGACCTGTCGGACATTGTTCCCTCGGGGTTGGAATGGTCTTGTGAGGTGTGGGCGCAACCCGGACCGGAGAGTTGCGCCAATGTGAAGCGACTGAGAGTGGAACGCCATGTTTGGCTTGTATTTTTCAAGGCGGTAACATGTTTCTAGGGTTAAGAGAACGTACACGGAGTAGTAAAAGAAGGAGCGCGCTATGTCATCTCGCACGAATGCGGCTAAGAGAAGAATGTCGGCCGTGGTAAAAGTTACGGACGATATCGGCTCTCGGGGCGCAAGAAGCGCGAGTGCATCACCGCTTTCAGGGTCCAACCGGCAGCTTACCCTTGTTCAGTGGTTCTTCTTTGGGTCTTTGTCAGGACTCGTCAACTATTCGTCGCCGAATGGCAAAACAACATGTCTACGACGCGGCAAGCAGGTCTTGATGATGGCAAGAGGCCTGCCATTGGCCATAGAAGAAGGACTTCAGTGTAGGCATCTTCAGTCTGGCGTCATATCAAAATGCTGAGACCCTGACCTCGAATAGCGACGACGCGTCCAGCAACCGAGTGACTGTATTTGCGGCATTTTGCTTGTTTCTGGCCTCTCATCTATTTGCTGCAGCCTATGCACCCATCCAGGATTGTGATGAAGTCTTCAACTTCTGGGAGCCGACCCACTATCTAAATCATGGTGACGGCTTGCAGACCTGGGAGCTTTCTCCGGTATATGCCATCCGGTCCTGGCTGTACATAGCAATCCATGCTGTTCCCATTCAGACAACATCATGGTTGTCTTTCATGGCGTGGCCGTCGCTCGTAGCGAGACCGTCGCTGATGGCAAGCAAAGTGGTCGGGTTTTATGCTCTGCGAGCCCTCCTAGCCCTGGTCTGCGCGACATGTGAAGCAAGACTTTTCTCTACCATCTCTAGGTTCATGAGCGCCAGGATAGCTACCATGTTTCTCGTTGCAACCGTCACGAGCGCAGGCACGTTCCATGCGGCTACGTCCTACCTGTCGTCGACTTTTGCAATGTACACCTTCACACTAGCATTGTCCGCATTCATGGATTTGACTGGCGGCCGGAGAACCGCCCAAGGCCTCACCTGGCTCGGTATTGGCACAATCTTGGGATGGCCTTTCATAGCGGCCCTCTGCTTTCCATTCGTTGCTGAAGAGCTTGTCTCAGCTGTAGGGGCTGGTGATATCCTTCCGGCACTTTGGCGCCTCACAGATGGGTTTCTGCGGTCTCTGCTGGTCTTGGCCGTCGAAGTCACCACGGACAGCGCTTTCTATCACCGCATTACAAGCGTTCCTCTCAACATTGTACTATACAATGTTTTCTCTGACTCATCACGCGGCCCAGACATCTACGGAACCGAGCCGTGGCACTTCTACATTCGCAACCTGCTTATCAACTTCAACGTGTGGTTCCTTCTCGCCCTTGTATCTCTTCCTGTCGCGGTTCTCCATCACTTCTCACCGATTGCCATCAAACGACCGATTTCGTATCGTACAGGGATTTTGCGAACAGTTGCTTTCACCTCCCCCTTCTACCTCTGGTTGGCTATATTCACCATTCAACCACACAAGGAAGAGCGATTCATGTATCCGATTTACCCGGCTCTTGCCCTCAACGCTGCGGTTGCTCTCCACACACTTCTGATATGGCTTGGTCGTGTTCCATATCTCCCAGCTAGCGCAAAGTTTGCCCTGACCATCGGTCTTCTCCTCGCTGCGACAGTTGCAGGCATACTCAGGACCGTCCTTCTCGCAACTGCATACACTGCGCCATTGCGCATCTACCGACACATCCCGGAACAGCCAGCAGACAAACTAGTCAATGTCTGCGTCGGCAAGGAATGGTACCGCTTCCCCTCCTCCTACCATCTTCCATCCAACGCGCGCTTGCGCTTCATCAAGTCTGAGTTCACCGGCCTTCTCCCTGGTCCCTTCTACGAATCAAATCACACGTGGAACCCGAACAAGTCACGACTTGCGAACCTCGCTGTGGCTCGCTCGGGCACATGGCGCGTTCCAGACGGCATGAACGACGTCAACGCAGAAGACCTGGGCAAGTACACGCCAGTTGCCGAGTGCGACTATCTTGTTGACTCGCGGCTGCCCTCGTGGACGCCGACGGATGTGGAGCGGGACTGGATCGGCGAAGCGCAAGGGGACGGTGGCGGCGGTGAGCTGGGTTGGCATGTGGTGCACTGCGATACATTCCTGGATCAAGGAAGCACGGGCATTGTGGGGAGGATGGTGTGGCTGCCTGCGATCGTGCCTGCAGGTCTGCGGGGCGTTTGGGGCGACTACTGCTTACTTGCTCGGCAACGGTAGACGATGACAACTACTAACTGCTTGATTGACTTGCTAGACAATTAGACTCCAATTACACCTACCGCACATTATGCGATGTTGAGATCCTACGTGGTAAAAGCATCCGCGCAAAGAGGACAAGCGCGGGACTTTTTGACCGCTTTGGGACGAGGTTCCACCAGTCACCGGCACCACCAACGATTCGCCGACGCGGCCTTGTACCTGCGGCGCAGAGTCGCATCAGCACCCCTCATCGAGCGCGTGAGATAAGTGTCGTGGCGGGCTGGGCTTGGGTGGCGGCAAGCGGGTTGTGTGTATGCTTTTCTGTAGAAATACATGGCTCTGGACTGCTTCTCATACTCTCTCTCCCTCCCCTGCTTGTCGTGGCTATTGAGTGACAGGTGATTGTTACAGATCATGGATTCTGTCAACACATGGCTCGCGCCGAATGGACTGCCAACCAGGATACTAGACATGTCGTTCGAAACTTACAGTACATGGGAGTCTGCTAGACTTGCCATCCTGGTTGTTTTTGCGACATTCACGACTGTATGGCTAGGCAAACGCCTACTACGGACCATCACCATACGAGTCAAGGGTCGCAGGACATCAGATCTTGAGAAGCCGCGAACAGCACTGAAGAGGAAGGAAGAGCGTGCTTTTGGACGTACGTCTAAACCTATCGTCCTCACTGACACAGAGTAAAGAACCATACTGACAACACCTCAGAATGGACACCACAGCCCTTCACGCGACCCACGCCCCCACCGTACCCCTCATGGTCGCTCGCGGCCACGAAACCACTGCCCTACCGCCCCTTCCGCTACGGCCCACGCTACAACATCAACATGGGCCTGCGCCCGATGGACTGGGACTCGTGGATTGAGCTGGACAACCACTTCCCGCGCTTCCACGCCGACAAGGCGCAGCGCATCGCGCAGCGCGGCACCCGCTGCTGCCGCACAGCGCCCGAGGCGTGGGACGGCGCGCTCGAGCTGCTCGAGGAGCTCATCGCGTACCTGCCCGCGCGTTACCCCAGCCTGTACCGGCGCGACGGCGCGGGCAAGATGACGAATGTGTGGTCGGGCGAGACGTTCGATGCCACTGCGCGGCCGCTCGCCGAGGACCCGATGCAGATGTGTGCGCGGCTCGTGCAGGATGACCTGGCCATCATGTTTGAGCGGCCGGACGGCCAGTACTATCTCCTGGCGGGCGCCATCTTGCTGGCGGGGTTCTGGCGGCTGGATGATAAGTTCGGGATGCCGCTGAGCGAGATACATACGTCGGGCGACGTGCCTGGGTTCAAGGAGAAGCTCGAGAAGGGCATGATGAATTTCTTCCGGCGCATCAAGCCTGAATCGCCAGTGTTACGCAACAACTACTTCATCCAGGTGGATGATGAGCTTCCGTGGAGCAGCAGTATTGGGAGTGAGGACGGAGAGGGGATCGGCTGGTTCACGGCCGAGAAGAACAAGGCGATCCGGCACCACTATTTCAGAAGTGAGAGGCAGAGTTTGAGGCGGTTGCCGAGGTCGGGAGGCGTCGTGTTCACCATCCGGACATACTTTCACCCTATCACGGATATTTGTCAGGAGCCCTATGTACCTGGGAGGCTAGCGTCGGCAGTGCGCAGCTGGGGAGACGATGTGAGCAAGTACAAGGGAAAAGACAGGTACGGCGATGTTCTGCTGGAGTACCTTGACAAGAAGCATGCAGAGCAGGTGGCGGATGGGTTGGACTTGTCGAAAGAAGAGGAAGTAAGGGCTTACCCATATTAAGCATGTTCCATTGATGACACGCATGCATGCGGAGCAATCAAATGCTGTGAGGTCCGGTCCTGCAGCGGCACCCATCATGGAGGCTTGCGCAACGACTTGCGTCGCCTTGCGCTGTCTGTAGCCTCCTGGATCTTGTTGATGCGCCACGAGCAAGTTTCTGCGTGTTCACAGATGCGGCACTTGAAAGCTTCTTCAATCTCGACACCTTCTGCTTCTCGTCTTCCTTGCCACCAGTCTAGCTCTTTCTGCACGTAGGCGTCAATGTCTTTGTTGCTATTGGGAAAGGTTTTCGATCCAATGACCTCGCCATCATGGGAGCCTCGGAATTCTACTTTCAGAACTTTTCCCAAGCTGGCATCGCCGAGTGGAAATGTCTTCTGGAACTCCTCAATCATGAGTGTCCACAGCGACTCGAGGCTATTGTGAGTGAGAAGTTCCGAAATTGCGTCAGATTGTGACTCCGGAGACGCCGAGTGTTGGTCAGTTTCGCCGGTGGAATCAAAGTGGAGGGAGCCAAGCTGAGCGATCAAAGAGTCTGAGAAAGGAAGTGCTGGATTGACTCGATATCTTTCAAATACTCTAGTAGAGTCTACCTTATTGCATGCGAGATCTGACAGCAGTCTACGATAAAGCATGAGTTGGATGTGCGTAGGGCGCAATGAAGCCCCCTTGGGCAAGCTCTGATGATTTCTTGTTTTGACGTCCGTCAAAAAGACCTTGCTCGAAGGAGTAGTGGAGCGAAGTGGCCCAGCGAAATGTTCCTTCAAAGTGGGCTGCAGAATGGCACCATGTTGAGACGCGAAAAACTCAGAGATGGTCTTCTGATCAGGTGGCACAATTCCAGGAGATTTGGCACCATCTTTATCGAGAGCGGCCTCTAAATCTGGGTCGGTTGAAGTGTAAGATAGCTCGTCAATGACGCCGTTGACGACCAGACGATCGTCGCCGATGGTACCCCATACTTCCAGCTCGCGTGTTATCCCCGTGTTTCGAAGAGTACGAAGACCCTGCACAACGTTCCAGATCCTTAAACCCCAATGGTCCTCGCGCGTCTGCACGTCGATAGGTATGACCTGGTGGACCTGCTCTTCCAGTACCTTGTGCACCGAGCTGCCACGTTGCATGGCCGGCGTCTGGAGCTTCTTGCCAAATTTCTCGAGGTTGTAAAGATACTGCAATTCACACCAGGCCGGCGAGACAAGATCTGTGACCGAGAGAGGCTTCTTGGGAGCAGTGCGGAAGCGCGTCAGTGGAGATCGTGTATCCCTGTCAACGCTTGCATTTGTTTCCGCTCGTTCAAAGCGGATCTTTCCCCGACTCTCATCGTGGGCAACTAGACGCTGCGTCAATCAGACCCGTCTGAGGAACTCATAGGGCGCTCAGCTTACCGTTGTCAGGGTGCTGGAGCGGAACCTGAGGAGTTGGCTGGGAAAGGTTGGAGGAGGTCTGGACTCGGAGCGGCACGACCGCAAAATGGTCAAGAGCATGTTCGTACAGATCCGTAACAACCATAGGCGATTCGCCCTGTAGAAGCTCGGCGTCGCGGAGTAAGTCGGCTAGCAATGCCTCGCCATCCTCGCCCCAGTCTGAGCCGTACGAGTCGTTGTCGGTAGAGAGACGGGTCGAGGCTGCAGCAGAGTCACCGTCTTCTGGGAAAGGCATGTCCAGTGGTCGTCATTTTGTTCATGAAGTCATTGCGCATCTGGCAGCTTGCAGCATGGACTCGGTGACGCGCATTCGATCCCCATAATGACATTGGAAGCAGGTCCGTGCACACCAGCCGCGGCGACAACGACGGACTTTAGATTTCTGATAAATAAATATTCCATTTGTCCATGCCCGATTGACAAGACCTCTTCCTGCTGCCTGAAACGAGGGTACATTTGCGCTTTCATGTACTGAATCCTTTGTTCAGACTTGCGGCCTCGCAGGACACGAAAGTTGAGGGGCAATCAGGCATCCAAGTACCGCGCAAGCAAGCTGAGCCTCGAGCCGTAACGTCTGTCGGAAGCCCGTTATGGAGCACGACGAAGCACCCCAGTTCGTGCAGTATGAAAACGATGGTATACCCAACAGTCGCGATATTGACTACATCATAAAGTACCACGAACAGCTCGAGGAACAAGAAGCACGTGAGCAAGCAGCTCGCGATGAGGCCTTGCGACAGAAGGAGATTCGTGAGAGGGCCGCTCACAATGACGACGATGACGATACTTCCTCCTCTTCTGATAGCGATAGCGACACAAGCTCCGACGACGAAATACCTACTGCCGCAGCTAGTTCCACTGAGCTCCCCAATCACGACTCTACTCTACAACAAGACACAGACGAAACAGTAGCTCAGACTGCCACTCCTGCTGGACCCTCGGCCGCCGCAGATTCCCTCGCTGCGAGCCTCCTTTCGAAATATGCAGCTACAGAAGCAGGTGTAGAACCTGCGCATGAGGCTGAGCCAAAAGACATTGACAAGGAGCTGGGTGATGCAGACATACAATCAGATGCAGGCTCGGACTTGTCCGACTATCGCATAGCCAAGGACGAACTCAACGACTTTCTGTCCAAGGAAGATGGAGGTGGTCAAAACCTGAAGAATACAGAGCCGGATGACACGGGACCGGCACCAAAATTTCCCACCGTGACGGTTGCCGAGACCGATGCCATAGAACCCATCGGTGTTTTGCACGCATTCATCGAAGGCTCGCTGCATTTCTGGCAGCTAACGGAGCATGAAACTAGCCCGGAAAACGATAGGATTCTCCTCGAGGGATCCGTCATCTGCCTTGAAGATAAGCGTGTCCTCGGTGGCGTCTTCGACATGATGGGGCCTATGCGAGGGAAAAAGCTCTACCAGATCAAGTATGAGCCGGAAAAGCTACAAGAAATTACCTCTTGGAATCTGACTAAGGGCACCACATTTTATCGCGTGGTTCCTCACTCTACCTGGGGCCATATTAATGAATTTATGACTGGGGATGAGGCCTTTGATGAGGTCGACGAAGGAGATGACGACGAGAAGCTGGATGACGTTGACGACGCCGAGATTAGAATGAGGAGAGCTGAGGATAGTGGTCGCGGTGGCCGAGGTGGTCGAGGTGGCCGTGGCCGAGGCCGTGGGGATCGCGGCCGAGGTGGTGGAGGTCGTGAGGATCGAAGGGGCAAGGGCCATCCTCGAGGACAGAGCCAGTTCACAGGTGGTCGCGGAGCCTACGCAGGAGATCACAGCAACCGACAGTATGATGGGCCCGTACAGTTCAATCAGCAGTACCATCCGCCGCCACCACCTCAGGCCCCGCCTGGCATCACTCCGCAACACTTCCAACAACTCTTCATGAACTGGCAACAGTCTCAACGGCAGCAACCGGCTTTCAATCAAAGCTTCCAGCAGCCAGCATTCAACCCAGGCTTCCAACACCCAGCGTACAATCCGTTCGCATTCGGAGGAAATATGGCAGCTCATATGACAGCTCAGGGCCAGATGCCGCAGCTGCCACAAATGCCGCAGGCGCAGCAAGTGCCGCAGTTTGCAGGATATCAGCAACCTACTTATCAGCAGAACTTGCAGCCACAGGTTCAGCCATCTGTTCCGCAGTTTGGCGGAGGTCTTCCTCAGCCTCCAAGCTATCAGGCTGGAGCAGATCTCCCTCGTGGTGGACACGCCATGCGTGGACGTGGACGGGGAGGACCTCGACCGCGCCACCCGGATGACCCTCCCGAGAGGTATTGAAGATGATCACCCCTACTATGTATGCAATGCCGACCGGCGCCGAGAGGTTGAAGCCTCTTTGTAATATTGGCCAAATATTGGCCCGTCTTGGAGTACCATGCTTGAATTTGCTAGGAAGCAATGAGAGCTTTTGTAATATATTCCACCAGCAGGGCATGGATAGCGCTGCAGCTCGTCATCGTCACATGAGATGATTTCGACACAATGACACTGGTTGATCCCAATGATGACGGTTTCCATTGCTTCGGAAGATCTGCAGGTAAAGGGCCGCGGCACCCGACAGTGTGCGCCAGATGATAAAGTACTAACGTCACATGGCGGCATTGCACAACGCTTCCATTGGAGTTATAAAAGTAACAATGACTCACTCCAGTTTCGATTTGCCCGTCCTTTCACGTGAAGGGACTGAAGTTTATAAGCGCAGAAAAAGTCACCGTCCTTGATCTGGAATATAGCGCAGCCTCGATCAAAGAGCAAAAGAGACCTCTTAACCAAACCTTGACCTCAGTGTGATCCGATCCATCCACCATGGCCCCCTCCCCAACCCAGCTTGTCGGCGTCAAAGTGCTCCTCTTCGACGTCCTCGGCACCACCGTCGACTGGCGCAACACCCTGACCCGCACCCTCACCAGCGCCGCCTCCGCCGCAGCAGCCGCCAACCCAGCCCTCGCCCCCCTCGCCGCCTCCGCCGACTGGCCCGCCCTCGTCCACGCCTGGCACGACGCCTACACGACCTTCAGCAGCGCAGTCGCCGCCGGCACCACCCCGCGCATCCCCATCGAGCAGCACTTCCGCACCTCGCTCGCCGAGCAGCTGCACGCGCACGGCCTCGCCCCGCTCTTCGCGCCCGCCCAGCTCGACGCCCTCGCGCAGGCCTGGGGCGCGCTCGACGGTTGGCGCGACGCGGCCGCCGGCCTGGACGCGCTGCGCGCCCTCGGTCTGCGCGTGTCCACGCTGTCCAACGGGTCGCGCGCGCAGCTGCAGGGCATGGCGCAGCACGCGGCGCTGCGCTGGTCCAGCATCCACAGCGCCGAGGACTTTGGCAGCTTCAAGCCCGACCCGCGCGTGTACCTGGGGGCTGCGGCGGCTGAAGGTGTGGCGCCGGAGGAGTGTGCGATGGTCGCGGCGCACCTGCCTGACTTGGAGGCTGCGGCGCGGGTGGGGCTGCGCGCGATCTACGTGGAGCGGCCGGAGGAGGAGCAGGCGGGTGCTGCGGAGGCGAAGAGGATACGAGCTGAGGTGGTGGATCTGTGGGTTGGGGTGGAAGAGGATGGGTTTCTAAGCGTTGCGGAGGGGCTGAAGAAGCTGGGTGTGGGTCAGTAGGGCAATGGCGAGGAAAAGATGCACGTTCCCGCTATATATCCGTGTCTATAACAGAACGCTGCAATTGGCCTAACCTGGCCATGATCCGTTAGACGCCCGACCTTCCGTAGTGTACAAGATTGCCCGCAGGCTAAATGGTCATGTCATGTTCTCGTTTGGGTATGCAAAGGTATCAATGATGCTCCGGCTGGCCTACCAGCTCTCATCATGCGTCGTAGAACTCATCTTCACTCTGGCTGTCGCCGAGTAGCTGGCTGACCGTCTGAATCTGTCCACTGCTGTGCGGTACGCTCAAAGCTGTCATGCGGCCGCTGTCGTCTATGCCTTCCAGAGACCTACCTGTTTCCGGCAACGGCGTCATCCCGCGCGTCGGTGCTGTCGACATGGACATTACCGGGCTCGAGGGTACGAGGACACGTTGGGGTGAGCCCTGAGTTGGTCCTATTGTGGAGGCTTGCGATGTTCGAATTCGTGACAATGAACCAGTGGAACGGGCAGAAGAAGGTGGCGGTGCTGGAACTTTGAACAGAGTTCGGCGCGGCGAAGGAGATTTCTGCTCTGGGTTGCCGCTGTACTGCTCCTGGAACATCTCTTGCTGCAGGCCCGCAGGCGAAGAGGCAATGCGACGGCGGCGGGGGGAGCTCATCGGAAGAATGTCGTCAAGATCAAGATCGAAAGCACTGCTGCTGGATCCGGATATGGCGGGTCGTCCTGACTTCTGTGGCGTACGCTTAGAAGAGGGATCATGAGCCACATGCCAGTCTCGAATCTGCGACTCTTCGAAGTGGCTTCCGGATGAACTGGGCGCCTTTGGTGAGCTGCCACGGCTGCATTGACTGCGCGGCGTACCCTTCTTGAATTCAGCGGGCCAATCTGGCTCATTGTTCTCAGCTTCGGGGTCGAAGATTTCATCGGACCCATCATCTTCCGCGCAAGAATCTTGAATAGGATCTGTGTGCTTGGTGCGTTTTGTTGGAGTGTTCTCCAGCTGAGCGTCCCGGCGGAACAGCTCGCTGATAGTCATCTCTCCCAGCGTGGGGCGTGGCCGCTTGCTTGGGGACACCGAGTGTTGCAGGTTGCGACTGATCGGACTAAGCGCTGGTGACTGCGAAGAAGGTACTTCTTGCTTAACCAGTTTCTGGGGGGTGTCGAAGATGGATTGGCATGGTCCATGGGCGTTGGGCGCGGAAGGTGAAGAAGGATCTTCTGCAATATCGAATGCCACGCCGCGCTGTGATGGAGAGGCAAGCTGCGGGCTCTGCGGTTCTGGCTTGATAGGATGCTTTGCATGCCCATGTAGCATTTGACTTAGGACTACTTCGCTATTGCTTTGTTCTGATGGGTCCTGACTCTCATCTACTACGAGAGGTTGACTCTCGTCTTCCATGAGAGGTTGGACCTCGTCATCATCGCTGTCAGGGCATAAGAGGAAAGGCATCTGGGTGAGGGTGTTCTGGCTCTCGCTGGCCATGTTTCGGGAGACCTTGCGCTTCTTCTTTGCCACCGGCGCTTCCCACCGAGCGGACTCCTCTTCGTCAGGTGACTCGGTGTCGTATTCTCGCGAGAAGGAAGTCGCAAAATCCAGTTGTGTTAAGGTAGATTGGCGTTGTTTTCTGGCCCGTGGCAGTGTGGACGGCGTGCGCGTAGTTGCAGCTCCAGATCTGTCGCGGGGAGGAAGGTGCTGCTGTCGCAACCGAGGGGCAGATCGATGGAGGCGCGAAGAAGGCGCCCTGCCTGAGGATGTCGACGGCATTGCGCTCTCTATTGTGAACAATGAGGGAATTGCTTAAGCGCCTGAGCGGCGGCGGTCGTGCAGAAAACCTGAGACGCTCGACGCGTCCGGACGCGTCGAATTCCGCCAAGCCATGACGTCGCAGTCTCACTTTCGCAAAACAGTCATCGGACTCGAAGCTCGTGAGGAGTTTGTTAGAGTGAGTCGCAGCTCCTTCAGAACAGGGAGATGCTACTCTCAAGTTTCTATGGATTGTCCTCATATATGCGCCTCACTCTGCACGGCTGCGCGCCCGCAGCGCGCCCTCAAGAGGTCTTGTGACCACAATGCCAGCCAGAGGTCGCCGAGGTCGTGCAGCAGGTAAGACTTCTCGCGGCCGGGGCTCGTCTCGTGCTCGTAGAGACAATCGCCAAGCACCAGAAGATGTCGCAACGGTACCATATAGGGAGATGCTGGCTGAAGAAGGTCCAGTCCTTGAGCCAGTAGAGCCCGACCGACCTTTGAAGCGGAGGAAAACAGCTCGTGATGTCCATAGCACGCATGCAGACGTCAGAGCCAGCTCGACACACTCGGCTTCTTCTGATGAATCGAAATCACAATCGCCCTCGGTCACCTCAAGTCCAATTTCAACCCCGCTCAACCCGCCATTCAATGTGCCTTCGCCAGGTGTACATGATGAGGACTCTCGATCCGAAAGATCACTCGGCGCAAACAACCTTCAGACTGTCTACGATGATACAGATAGCTCTAAAGAAGAATCTGATGCAGAGTATGAGAGGATGATCCTCGAAGGCATCAAGGATGATCAGGACACGGCAGATAAGCAGGAGGCGGAAGAGGCTATTCAGGTTTCAGTGTCCGTGCGGACTCCTACATCTCGCCCTCCGAGAAACACTCCACGTAGGCATGCGAGGGCTCAGGATAAGATCCAACGAATTGATTTCCATAAAGTCAGCCTGCTCTGCTGGCTCATGCATGGCTACTGCCGGAGCGCCTGGTGCAACCACATGCCTGTGCGCACCTTTCTGCGCCAAGTCTTGACTCCACGACAAGCATCTTTCCTGAAACCTAGCTCCTCTCTCCCGCAGCATGAGCAGTCACTACTATTCCAACGTGGACTGGAAGAAGCGAGCAAAGCCTTCCGCGAGGAGTATACAGTTACGCGGACCGAGGCTACCACACGCAAAGCCTTTACAGAAGCTGCTGGAAAACTTCGTGGTTCAAGTCACACCGGCAACCAGCTGTTCTGTGCCCTTCTCCGCGCTGCAGGTGTTGATGCGAGGCTGGTGTGCTCTTTGCAAGTTACAAAGCTAACGAGCATTGTCCCCGTAAGCGAAATTGACAGCAAGGGCACTGGTTCGCCAGTTCCTGAGGCGCAGAGTAGTTGGGGCCTAACAGGTGCTGAGAGTGACACGGATGGCGCACGCCCTGTCGACGGTACGGCGCGACCAATTAAACGTCGACTCGGACAAAGGCTCAACAATATAGACGAGAAAAAAGAAGTTGGCAGTGTGCCAACGCCATCCAAAAGATCACTGCAATCCACCTTTGCGTCTCCTTACCCTGTCTACTGGGTCGAAGCCTTCAGTATATCCAATCAACGCTGGCTCTGCATCGATCCACTAGTTACGAAGACGTGGAACAAACCTCGTAAGCTCGAGCCTCCACTATACGATGAGGAGAACACCATGACCTACGTGATGGCATTTGACAGCGACCTTTCGGTAAGGGATGTCACGCGCCGCTACACCAAATCCTACAACGCCAAAACATACAAGAGACGTATCGAGTCTACTGTCGGTGGTGAGAAGTGGTTGAAGAGAGTAATGCGTCTCTTCCGTCGGCACACAGAGCAAGACGTAGATCAGATCGAAGATGCAGAGCTTGCAAGGTATGAAGCTTCTGAGCCAATGCCCAACGCTCAGCAGGATTTCAAAGAGCACCCGGTCTATGCGCTAGAGCGCCATCTACATCACAACGAAGTCATCCACCCAAAACGTGAAGTGGGCAAAGTCGTGATTGGCAAGAAACAAGAACCCATCTACAGAAGAAGAGATGTCCACATCGTCCGCAGCAGCGACAAATGGTATCGTGCATTGGGACGTCAGATTCGCCCGAGTGAGCAGCCTCTCAAATACGGCAAACCGCGAAGGAGAAGAAGACAGTCCCTTGGGTCCGACCACGACGATGAAGAGGTAGGGGTTGGGCTTTATGCAGAGTTTCAAACACAACTCTTCGTACCTAATCCAATCACTGATGGCGAAATTCAGAAGAATATCTATGGCAATCTGGATATTTATGTGCCGAGCATGATCCCAGCCGGAGGTGTTCACGTGCGCTGCTCTGATGCAGTCCAAGCAGCGCGGCTTGCACGTGTGGACTTCGCCGAAGCAGTGACCGGATTCCAATTCAAAGGCCGCAAAGGCACAGCCATTACACGTGGGGTTATCGTAGCGAAGGAGTACTGCGAGGCGATCGAGAACATCTGTCACGGCTTGCGCGAGGCTCGAGCAGACGCTGCTGCAGTTAAAGCGAGCACGGAAGCGTTGATGATGTGGAAAAAGTTCTTGCTCGGTCTTCGTATACGTGAGCGGATCATGCAAGATGCGGAAACTGATGCCAAAGAAGAGGACATTCAGCAGCGCATTGACGACGCCGAGGATGAAGAAGTGGAAATTGCCGGAGAAGGCGGCTTCTTCGTCGAGCACGACCCGCAACCTGCACCAACGTCAATTGCCGAAGGTAAGGGCAAGATGGTGGTGACGCCAGCATCGGAAACGCTAGATGAAGCCATCGAAGCTATGAATAGAGATGAAGGTTTCTCAACTTTCAGAACAGGGCGGCCGGCGAAACGTGAATACTTCGAACCCACGCTGTATTCGCCTTGGGATTTGCCCGATGAGAAGCCTACCAAGGTAAAGGATACACTAGTTGAACATCATGCTCCAAGCCTGGCGACAGAGTTCACCAAAGATAGCCTTTTTGACGAGGAGCCCGAAGACTTGCAAGGCGTAGATCTTCACGACGCTGATTCGATCGCTTCGCCGATCAAAAGTGATGCCGACGAAGCCGACAACGAGCTGCCTCCCGATGCTGGTGGTGGCTTCTTACCAGCGTCTCCTAAGCTTCAGCATGAAGATGGTCCTGACAATGAAAGTGAAACTGTGGCAGAAGAAGCCGTGCAGCATACTACGGAGCCGAAACACTCATCAATCCTTGCAGAGCTTCCTCACATGACAAAGAATGACGAGAACCTCCCTGACGCACAGCATGAAAGCAATGAAACGGAAACCCCTACTTCCTTACTCTCGCATGACCCAGAAGACGATGAGATGGACGAGGGGTGGCTTGTCGAGGAGACGGGTATCTAGATTATGTGGGGGGGACTACCCACCTTTGGATAGTATATGGCAGTCGAGAATGCTCACAGTTGACCACAAAAAATTGACAGCATACGGGATGGTATTGGATTACGAGATACAGGTCAGTTGCAATGTTAGCAGCAATTTTGTAAAAAAGTACAATTATGTATCATTACACAGTGAAGGGTATCGTAATGGGCCCAAACCCAGGACCTGCAATCATGCAAACGCCGTTCCCATACATATATGACCATCCAAATAATAGAAGAAAAGTAGGAATGAGAGAACTCATGCCGCCGGGCTGATGATATCGCCCGCGGCAGACACATCGCCCGCGCCCAGAAACTCTTCGGGCGCCATGACGAGCTTGCTCTGCACATGCGCGGGCACGACGGCGTTCTCGGGATCCCAGTTCTCGCCCTCGCCGCCATTGTTGTGCATAATGTGCGACAGCCAGTCCGGACGCGCGTCCATGGCCTTACCCAGCTGCATGTTCGCGTACTCGGGCACCTGGCCGAACGTCTCGCGGAACTTGAGCACGTACTCGGGCAGGAACTCAGTCTGCGTGCGGGGGCCTGACGAGGCAGCAGCAGCAGCATCCCCAGCATCAGCGTGTCTAGATGCTGCTGCTACTACAGCCGGCGGCTGCTGGTGCTGCTGGACCGTCGGGCTCAGCGGCTCATCGCCTGCGCCCAGGCCTGCGGGCCGCCAGGAGACGTCCATGTAGCGGGCGTTTGTCTCGGCGCAGATGCGCTCCTGCTCGTCGCGCTCCTTGCGCTCAAAGGCCGGGTCGCGCAGACGGCGGCGGGGCGGAGAGCCTGCCTGGCCGGCGTGAGCGAGGTGGTCGAGGCCGGCGCGGGCGCTGAGGGCGGCGGTTGCGCCGTAGTGCGAGTCCGCATGGCTGTGCAGGAGGGAGCTGGATTCGTCGGCCTGGGGCGGCGTTAGCTGCTGTGATCGGCGTGCAAGGTACCCAAGCGAACAGGGAGAGTGTGGAGGGAAGGGGCTGCAAGGGCGCTGGGGAATGCTAAGACGCGAAATGTGCGTGCAGACTGGTGCTGGGGGTTGGGTATGACATAGGCAAGGAGGGAGCGGCGTACATTTGCGGCGGCGGCACGACGGCTAAGGCCGAGGCAGGAGGCGCATATGCCCATGGAATGCGTGAGGCATGGGTCTGCCCGGTGCGAAGATGAAGACTAAGGAATGGGTGGGGATGTGGGAGAAGCTGGAGATTGGGCGGATGATGCAGGTGGTTTGGCCTGCAATGCGGGACCGTTGGAGCCGTTGCGGGTGGCGCCTTGGCAATGGACTGATGGCCTTGTCTCTCCTTGTCCCTCCTGTAGTGCTTCTCCCTCCTGTGATGCCGTATGTCCTAGATGACCTCAGCTTCTAGAATGGCTGGCTGTGTGTTGAGTGCATGTGTCAATCACAGGCGGGACAAACAACAATTGCGAGTTGCGTGACGGTGCTGGTCTTTGGCATGTACCCCGATAAACCACCCATCTCGACGTAATGGAAAGCCTCAGCATGTATTACCCCTTCAAAAGGGGTGGTATGTCACCTGAAACATGCACAAATACTTTCCCGCACGCCAATTCCTTAACGAAAGATCCACACCACATGTGTTGTTGAGATTCCGTGCGCGACGATTCAATCTCGTGGTTCACATTCCTGCCTATTCCCTGCCATCTCCCATGATCTTCATCGTTTTGACCCCTTGAGAGTTCTCAAATGGATGGGATTCTGACTGTTGGGATTCCTCACGCGCACGTTTTCACTGACAGCCAATACTGATCCCGGTCTGTCTTCATACTGCCATGCCTGTACGTGTCTCCTTGCAAAGACTGAACGCGTGCTGCCGACCGCCGTTCTGCGTATCAATATCTGCCGCTCATTTTACATATGTTTCGAGTGTAACCAAGGCAAGGAAGTCCATGGCACGCAAGTCCTTCTTAAACATCCACCAATCTTCTTCCTGCTTACTGACCATCCCCTCTGTCTGTGACCTTTCCCTACAGTATTCTGCTCACCTGCCCTAGCAGCGGACTCGGCAATCACTCTTTCTTGCTTCCGTCATGCGTTACAGTCTTTTCTTCCAGGCCTCGGCCTCGATTGTTTCTTTCACCAAATCCGCAGCCGCTGAAGAACTTGCACCAGATACCGAGGCTCTCTTGGAGGAGTACCCAAGCTTCCTCCGGCCTGCATTGAAATCTGACGTCCTGGCCCCAGCAGGCCTGCTTGAGAAGCGCCAGCAAAATGGTGCTCTCTGCGATACCGAGGATCCTCTGCTGCTGATTCTGGAGAGTGACGCTGCCGCAACGCCTTTCTGCAGTTCCTTTCTTCAACTCCCAGCAGAGACATCCTACGGCATAGACGAACCGACCGTGACTCAGCGTGTCACCTCAACCCAATATCTCCGTCCCTCTGGAACAGTCATTGTCACTGCTACAGTCACTGCCAGCTCCACTGCTCGTCTTGCCAGGCGGGCCGATCCATCTGAACAAGACGCCGCGCTGGCGTCCGCTGTGTCTTCTGCGTGCTCCTGCCTCGACATCCCCACGTCCACGGTAAAGATCATTGCAACGAGCCCTACAGTCACTCATACAAGGAAGGTCATCAAGTATGCAGATTCGCCAAACACATCAACGGTCTACGTGACTGTCCCCCCGGCATACTCTCCAACCTACTCGCCTCCCTATTATGGCCCTTCTAACAGCTCATTCATTTCTCCTTCGGATCCACTTCGAACTGGATCTCAGACGTCCTCATCAACTTCCTCTGCAGCGGTGGTACCTACCTACAGCAACGTAGAGCCTCCAACATATGGTAGCTCGTCTCCCACCTTCACCGAGAACTCTCGCACGATCAGTCTGTCGACAACTTCGCAGCCTACTTTCCCAGTTTATACGCCTCCCCTGTACCCAACAAAGAATGAGAGCTCTTCTGTCACTCCCACATTCACGGACAATTCGCGTACCATTTCCATCAACTTTTCCACGGCCACAGTTCCAAGCAACTATCCTTCTAGCAACACCGCAGATACCACCTGCACAGAGACTGTGACGATTATGACCAGCGGAAACGTGACCAGCTACATCACGCCTACATTCACAGACAACAGCAGGACAATTAGAACCTCAGACTATCCTTCTACATCTACACTGACGACAGAAATCGATGTCACAGTCACTGCTACCCTGACCGTCACCGCGCCGTGGTCGAAGAGTACCGCCACGTCCTGGACTGCCGGGCCTTGGAACAGCACCTTGTCTTACCCGTGGGGTCCAACTGGAACTAGTCCCTCAATCTCTGTTCCATCGGAGAGTCGCACCGGTAGTCAAGGTCACCCGACGTACTCAACCTCCACGCCATTGTATCCTACTGGCAACACTACTACGCCATCATACCCGACCGGTACAGGCTCGAGCAGCACCACCTCGTGGACTGCAGGACCATGGAACAGCACTTTGTCGTCGCCAACTGTCGGACCAACAGGTACGGGCTCCAGCCCATCGATCAGCATCCCAATAGAGAGTCGCACCGGTATCCAAACGCCTCCCGCGAGCAGCAGCACCACCACTAGCAGCCCTCCGTATCCCGTGTCAAACTCCACTTCGAGCCTCGGGCCAACATATCCCACTGGAACACGTCCAACGATCAAGCCATCTTACCCAGCAGGGAATACCAGCACTTACGGCCCCACAGGCACCATCAGCTTTCCGACCGGCAGCCGCACAGGCATCCAAACACCACCACTCTCCACCCCTCTATATCCCACCGGCAACACTTCAACGCCCTCATACCCAACCGGCACCGGCTCTATCAGCTTCCCCTCCGGCAGCCGCACCGGCATCCAAACCGCCCCAGCATCATGCAAGTCCCCTCCTTCCCCCCCACCGCCCTCGATTCCCAGCTAACCCACCTCCCAACAGCCTGTCCCACCGCATCCACAGCAACAGTGACTGTAACATCCATCAGCACCGTCAGCATCTGCGCCTCGACGCCCGACACCACTGCTGCACCGCCACCAACATCAACACCCGAGACCAGCCCGTCCACGTCCATCTCCTTCGCCTCCGAGTCACGGGTCATCCCGACCACGACCAGCGACGTGCCCGTCTACACGCCGATCGTGCCGCCGCCGTATGGCGCCTCCTCGGCGCCCGAGCACAAGGAGACCGGGAAGGCGCACAAGTCAAAGGGGCACCACAAGGGGCGCTGGTTCAGGCATCAGGTTGAGTGAGTGTGGTAGATGTGACTTGATTGGACCGACCGTGAAAGGGGTAGCGTGGTCCTGAAAGGAAGAAAAAGGGGACCGGAAGGCTGGTTGGTAGAGCACTGTCTAGCATGGAACGTTGGATGATGACAAGTCGGCAGGGTGGAGCAGAGGATCGCTTTCTTTGGGCATTCAGTTTATTGTCTGGTTTAAAGTGTTTCATGCGGGATTCACAAAGGCCTGAAATGTGGGCTAGTAGAGACTAGATAATCACACGCAGATCTGGCAATGGCATTTTGATTATGGTTTCGAAAAGTGTTATTGGTGTTTGCCATGCAACATGTTGACATATGCAATACTTTGGAACGGCGCTACGCTATGCTGATATGCTGACAAGGCAAAATGCAGATCAGGGATTGCTCACTTCTTGGCCTTCGCCTTCGCCTTCCCCTTCTTCGGCTTCGGCGCTTCATCCTCATCGTCATCATCGTCTCCATCAGCTTTGGCTTTGCCCTTGCCCTTCTTTGCAGCGGGTGCCTTCTTCTTCTTTGGTTGCTTGACATATTTGTCCTTGGACAAATCGTTATCCTTTTCTTCGTCCTTTGCAATCTCCTCGGGATCTTTGATCTCTTCTCCTTCGTCACTCTCCTCAAGGGCCTCTTCGAGATCTGGTTTGATCTTAGGGGCAGACTTTGGCGCTATGACTTGACTAGCCTTCATGAAGGGAAGAGGATGGTTGGCCTGATTGTAGAGACGTGTAAAGGAAGACTTTGTTTGAGACTCAATCTTGAGCTTCTCTTGGTCCATGAATCCGACACCAAGTTCGATGAGAGACTCGTGGTCTTCTTTGGTCAAGAAGTAGCTGTCCATAAGGTCAATGACTTCAGAAACGCAGTCTTTTCCATCTGTTTCCAGCCTTTTGCAGAGCCGATCCCACAAGAGCGGTACGTATTGCTGTCGAATTTCGTGTCGGTCACCTGACGAATGTAGTCGCATGTGGCCTTGAATTTCTTTTATTTGTCGCATTGACTTTCCGTAAGAGCTGTTCTTGCCCAACCACTGTGTGAACTGCGTGCGGTGACCGGCCATACTGCCCGCAACAAAGCTTGCAGGTCGGACAAAGCTGAAAATTGCGTGAGCAGGCATCAAGCTCCAGTGCTGTTCTTGGCCGTGAATCATGCGATCAATCAAGTCACCCTCGCTGATTGAGTTGGCAGCTTTCTCTGCCAGTTCGAGGGCCTTGAGAGTTCTGTGCTTCCCGGATAGTGCAGAGACTTGAGGAGATGTGCTACCTAGGTAGTTCTCCTGCAGCATAAGATAACTGAACTCGTGGTCGTTGAAGTACAGCTCGGCTTTATCATTGAGTGTTTTCTTTGAGCTGGAAGCGAACATTCCACCGGCAAGGATCTTGCTGACAATATCCCACGGTTTCAAAATCACATGCTTCTCCCATGCTTTTGACATCTTCTTGCTGTCCTCAAAGTCCATATTACCATCTCGAAGAGCCTGATCCTGCTTGGCCGTGGAGAGCATGTTGACAACTTGACGGATGTCAGCACCACTGCCTTCGATCAGAGCATCGACCACAGGAGCGGGAAGCTTGATGCCCTCGCGGAAGCCGATTGTCATGATGCGCGATCTGATCATCTCGGTAGTGGGGCGGCGGAAGCCGAGGTCGAAAGTGACAAAGTCGAAAGGTTTCATCTTTGGTAGCCTTCGATCGTTGCAGATCAGGATCATGGGCACCTGTGTCTTCTTGCACACGGCTGCTAGTGCACCCACGCCGCCTCGATCGCCTGCTGACATGCCATCCACTTCATCCATGATGAGGACGAGTTTCTTCTTGGAAGACTCAACTTGGGCACCATCCGCAGCAAAGTAGCCGTTGAGTGATGTGGTGCTGAGGACGCCTTTGAGGCCTTGCTCCACGAGCTTCTTGCTCCTGGTATCACTGGCATTGCTCTCCACAATATCGTAACCCTCTAACTTTGCTATCAGATGGGCTGCAGTGGTCTTACCGATACCAGGAGGACCGTGAATCATGATAGCACGATAGACGCCGCTACCGTCGGGCCCAGGCATTTTGAAACCAGTTCGTTGGTTCTTTGGAAAGCTTCGTAACCAACGCTGCAATTTCTCAACTTGACCCTTGTTACCACATATTTGTTCCATCTTGGTGGGTGCATGCTTGACGGTCCACAAGCGGTTGTCAGCACCACTTGGTTGTGGAGCCACCGCTTTCCCAGTGACCGTCGCCTTACTCGCAGCCGCCTTAGCTTTGGCGGCCGCGGCTTTCTTCTCTTCGGCTTCAGCCTCTTCGGCTTCCCTTCTTATTTTTTCTTCTTCGGCCTTTTTCTTCTCGGCATGCGCGCTTGCGGCCTTTGAATCGCCCCCATTTGCGGGGAGCCTTCGAATGAGCTCGAACAAGCCATCTTCGTCGATTGTCTTTAATCCGTGCTTCTCGATGGTCTCGAGCTTCTTTGGGCCAGCATCGGATCCTAGCACGACGTAGCTGGTTTTGGAACTAGGAGCAGTCAGAGTCTTACCACCGTATCTCTTGACTAATGCTTGGCCCTCGTCCCGCCCAAGGGATTGCTGAATGCCAGTGAAAACAAAAGACAAGCCTGCCAAGCAGTTCTCAGCTCCGACAGGTATCTCCTTTGAACCTGCTGCGGGAGCAGGCCCCGAGTTGGCATGTGCGCCATAGGGGTTGAACTTCTTGCTAGTGCCATCGCCAGTTTTTGAAGGTGGAGTTGGAGGGCGAACAAGAGGAATACTGTCAAAGATGGCTTGGGCAGCAGCATTTTCAGGCTCGTCGGCAGCCTTCTTCTTTGGTGTAGCCTTTTTAGCTGGGGCCTTCTTGGCCTTCTTTGGAGTAGCTTCTTCATCCTCATCTGCAGCGGTGTCTGGAGACTTTCGCTTGTTCTTGGTGGGCTTTGCAGGGGCTTTCTTGTCCTTTCCTTTGCCTTTAGACTTGGCGTCGTCCTCATCGTCAGGCACGACAAAATCATCATCAGCGTCCTCCATATTAACATCGGAACCTTCTTCGTAATCATCATCACCGCCGCGTTTGCCACTCTTGAATTCCGACGCGAAGACATCCTCAGCCTTTTCATCGTCGTCATCCAGCTTCTTTACTGGCCTGTCGTCCTCAGCAATCTGCTTCTTTGCGGAACGACCATTTGGAGTGGATCTAGTAGACAAAACAGTCGCTTTGGTGGGTGTTGACTTTGTGTTGGCAGCAGATCTCTTGGGCTTGCTCGTGCCAAAATAGTCTGAGGTTGTCGTGGATTCTTCCACTGGGGTCGGTTCGCGCTTCTTGGTCGGTTTCTTTGGCGTAGACTTCTTGGGTCTGACAGGGAGTAATCAGTATAGAGCAGCAAGCCGGAGCATGTGGAAAGACATACGCAGGCTGCTCCTCTTCGTCGCTTTCGTCAACGACTTTGCGGCCTCTGCCTCGTTTGGGCGTCTGCATTTCAATTGTCAACTCCTTTTGCCTGGCTTGAATGTTCCATGGTAGTCTCGCGCACCTCCTTCTTGGGCTCTGGCGCAGCCTTCTCTTGGCTGGCACCAGGCTTGCCGCCGAAGAAGCTCCTGATGTCTGGCATGATACAGACAACTGCAATTGACACCAAGGCACAACCTGGATCACACGTGCATTAAATACAATGCGGAAACAGTCAGCAAAGGTGCATGACTTGGACAAGCCGCGGGCGACGCGAGACGCGTAAAGTGCCAGTAGTGACGCATGGGAGCCTGCGCTAAGCATTTTGGCAGGCTGCAGCGGCACACGGCGCGCCTTCACCCGTGCCGCAAACATTTCCACCGCCGCCGCTCCCATTCGACAACCAGAGTGACTTTCCTCGCATCGTGCAGCTCATCTCTTGTCGGAGCTCACCACCAGCAACCATGCCACCTCCACGGATATCGCTCTTTACGAGCATGCGCCCGGCCACCAGAGCTGTTCTATTTCCAACCCGCACATTGCACCCAACCACCACCGTCATCCCGAACCTCATCAACTCTTCTTCTCGATCA
Source organism: Carpinus fangiana (assembly GCA_006937295.1). NCBI lineage: Eukaryota > Viridiplantae > Streptophyta > Magnoliopsida > Fagales > Betulaceae > Carpinus > Carpinus fangiana. The sequence goes on along the minus strand of VIBQ01000013.1, from coordinate 1,461,385 downwards.
TCCCGCCGCAACTTCTCCGCTACCACCACCTTCCAGAACTGGCTCCAGCCCCGCCGCACAATCACATACAAAGACCGCAAGGGCCGGCCAAGGGTACCCACCGGCGGCTCCGTACGCGGCACCACCGTCATATGGGGCGACTACGGTCTCCGCATGCGCGACCACGACCGCCGCATCTCTGCCGCGCAGCTTAAGAACGGCGAGGATGTCATTCGCCGGCGCCTGCGCGGTACCAACTTTCGCGTCTTCACGCGCATAGCAGCGAGCACGGCCGTCTTCGAGAAGGGCAACGAGAGCCGCATGGGTACAGGCAAGGGCAGCTTTGACCACTGGGCGGCGCGGGTGCCTGTCAGTCGGGTCATCTTTGAGGTGACGGGAGATTGCCATGAGCAGATTATACGGGATGCGCTGAGATTGGCTGCGAATAAGATGCCGGGTAAGTTGGGATCTTATCTCTGTTTCTGAGTCAAGACCACAAAGAGTCCTTGCTAACAGCTGCTTTGTTAGGTCTCTATGAGTTTGTGAAGAAGGGCGATCCGCCAGTCATGGGCATCACGAAGCTGACGGCAGGTATGAGTTTGGACGATGTCATGCGCCCGAGGAAGAAGCTCCCCGGTGAGGCCACAGCAGGCCGACTACCCGGGACTGCTCCTCCTCAAGCTGGGTCTGCTGTATAAAATCAATCATAGAAGAATTAGAAAGGACTGTACTACTACTTCATCTTTATGACGATCGGGTCGTTTTGCTGTGAAAGAGCATTTCTGGAGAAGGTACATTGAAACGAAGCAAATAGAACATGTCAGCAGAAACCTTGCGACTCGCTGAAGCTCAGACTCCCTTGCTAACAATCAATCTGCGTCATCAACCATGTTACTGTCTTCCACCTCGGACTCTCTGTTCATATAAGTGAAACTAGAATCGTTGCGCGTCTTGTCGGCCCGTTTTTGGTGGCGATCATCCCAGGAGTATCCAACGTGCAACTCAAACGCCTGCTTGAATGGTACCAACGCGTCTGACGAATGGCCGTAAATGGTTGTCTTAGAAACGTCGAGCACTGTGATTCCCTTCTTCTTTGCGATGAGAATGCAGTACTCCCTGACTGGACCACCTTGATGAGGAAGGATGGATACGAAAATCTGAATTATGGGTGAGACGGTTTGCTATGGATCTGGTTGTTAGGAAGACTCACTCGAATTTGGACGTGCTCGGCCTCAAGAGTTGCGCGGTCTAGGCGTGCTAAAGAGATGTCGAAGAGAAAGCCGTCGTGAATATCGCGAAGGATGACCATACGATCAGTGCCAAGTTCGGTATTTGACAGTTCCTTCATGGCATTCCATTCCGTGTCTGTGAATCGGTTTAGCATAACAGTTCTCGAGGAGAGCAAGACAAAATGTCGAGAGGGCTTGCTTACAATGGTTGCAACCGTGCGCCTGATGTGCTGACAGATTCGCTTCGTGAATTGTGAAACTGGCACGCCGATTATTGAATAGTGTATCATAGAGCCAGTCTAGAGTGACTATGGGTAGCTGTTGCTTTATAGCAAAGAGAACTATTATTTGTCAGTTTCGAGAATCGACCAATAGTTTGAGCCGCGATACTGACTGTCAAAGTTATCAGAGTCGGCAACTTGTTGATCACATAGCACGAGCTGCGTGGTGGGAACGACGTGGAAATAAACGTTCACGCCGAGCAGCATTCTGAGGGTGTTTTCCACAAGCTTTGAAAGCGAGTCATACTTGGAGGGACGGACGAGAGTGATTGTCATTCCAGTGAGCATGGTGATTGTCTGGGGCAGGTTTTGGTTGCAGCTCATTGTAGGCTTTGAATAGGGATCAGCCAGCTCGGACATTGTGTTGCTCAGAGAAGAGCTTGCTGAGTATCGAAGGTCGCATATGTGATTAGCTTATCCAATCCGGATGGTGAGGAGGCGAGGGTCTGATATCTAGAATTAAGTAGTGAACGACGTGCTTGGCGGGAAAAGGAGCGGCATGAGAAATTGAATCAAGTCACAACACTTTGGCTTGCGACACTTTGGTTTGCGACCTGAATGATTTAGTGTAATTAATCTTCCCAAATGGCGTTGCCATCAGATTTGTTTTGCAGCTGCTACAAACTCTTTGATCTTCTCCAGGCTCTGAGCACCGTCCTCTTCGACACCACTGCTGACATCGACGCCAACGACCTGAGCCCGCAAATCCCCCAGACTTTCCATCAAGTTCTTCACATTCCCCGGGTTCAAGCCACCCGCAAGTAAAATACTCAGGCTACGGTCCTTCTCGAGCCTGTTTTTGAGCTGTGCGCTGTCAACGCCCTGTCCAGATCCACCTGCGCCTGCATCAAGAAGCGGTATAGCATGGTAACCGCGTTTTGCGAGGCCAGTGTCACTCGGCTTGAAGCTCTTGATCACAGGTACAGGAATGAGCCGAGCCCATTCGAGAGGTTCGTCTCCGTGCAATTGCACAATGTCCAGATCCAGGGCCCGTTGCTGTTCCAGCACATGCGACAGAGGTTGATTTTGAAACACGCCTACTAGCAACGCACGATGTCGTGCCACCACGTGATGGGCTGAAGAATGAGAGAAAAAGTCAACGGCAGTTTTCGAGGCCTTTTTCGGCCGTGAAAATGTTTGGCGGTCCTTGATGGTGTTGTGGACAACCTCGGAGATAGCCATGGCAGTATCCTCTGGCACGAAGCGCTTTCGACCTTCCACTAGGATCATTCCGATCAAGTCTGCGCCAGCTTCGATTGCAACTTTGGCAGCCTCCGGCGTTCTTGTTCCACAAATTTTGACCAGAACCTCGGGACTCGGGGGTGCTTGCAGAGGCAAGTTGGTACCCCCAAGCAATTGCTTCACAAAAGCGGCAGTGTCCGCTGCTCGCATCAGAGCTTCGCCAACAAGAACAGCACCAACACCGTTCTTCTGATAGGCCTCAACATCTTTGGGTCCAGAAATGCCACTCAATGCAGCAACGATTGTCTCCTTTGGTACTGCATCCATAAGCCGGCTGGTAGTCTCCAGGTCGACTTCGAAATTGGTGAGGTTCCTGTTATTCACACCAATTACCTTGGATCCAAGCTTGACCGCCGTTTGCATTTCCTCCACCGTGTTTACTTCCACCAATGGTTCCATACCTAAAGATTGAGAATATTTATACAGTCTCTCAAGCGTTGATGCGTCGAGCATCTTGATGATCAAGAGCACAGTGTCGGCACCAGCCAGGCGAGCTTCAAGGATTTGATACTCTTCAAACACAAATTCCTTGCGCAGAACTGCAGGGCGATTGGGCATGCCCTCAAGGATCTGCCGCACGGCACGCAAGTCATCAATGCTACCTTTGAACCATTCTGGTTCCGTCAGAACAGAAATGACGCTCGCACCTGCAAGGGCATACGTCTTGGCCTGAGCAGGAGCGCATGTGTCAATGGCAATTATGCCCTTTGACGGTGAAGCTCTTTTGATCTCGGCCATGAGAGAGAGGTTGAACGGTGATTGGCGCAACCGTTCGGTAAAGTTGATAATTGGGGGGGCAATGTCCAAATCATATGCAGCCTGCAGGTCTGAGGGGCGCAGCGACGGTACCTGCTTCTGGGCAGTGACGGCAGCCTTGCGATGCGCAAAGATCTTCTCGAGGATGTTACCTGACTTTGAAGGAGCTGAAGCAGTTGTAAAGTTGTCTCCATTGGTGGTCGTCGCAGAAGCAGCCTGGTTTGGTGCGTTTTTCGGACCGTCCTTAGCCAGCCTCGCATTGTCTGCCCACGTGCCGCCTTGCATACCGAGGAAATTTTTGAGCATAGTACGCCCTTCTTCTGACAGAATGCTCTCTGGGTGGAATTGGACGCCTTCCACAAGCAATTCCTTGTGTCGGATTCCCATGATGACACCCTTGCCACCGTCGAGGCCATTTTCAATCCAAGAGGTAACTTGAAGACATTCGGGAAGTGTGGAATGGGTGCCGGCCAGTGAGTGATAGCGTGTGACCGGTAAGTCCTGGGCCAAGCCTGTGTAGACACCCTTTCCGTCATGTCGCAGCGGCGAAGTCTTGCCGTGCAGAACTTCGCCAGCAACATCGACACGGCCGCCAAACACTTTGTAGATGCATTGCCTGATGCGTGTCAATTGGACATGATCTTCAGTCGAGACAACGAGATACTTACTCGCCCATGCATACACCTAGAACAGGTATCTTGCCCGCGAAGTGTGCAATCGCCTCATTGCTAATGCCAGCATCGGTATCAGGGTGTCCTGGCCCAGGGCTAATGACGAGCTGTGTTGGGTTCTTGCTGATCAATTCTTGTAGATTGACTTCATCGTTGCGATAGACAGTGACGGTGGCGCCCTCGAGCACAAGATACTGGTAGACATTCCACGTGAACGAGTCGTAGTTGTCTATGAGGATGAGGTTGGAGGCGGTTGCAAGCGGGGGTACAGCAGCGGGATGGTGGGGCGAATGGTCAACCAGATCAAGACTCGGCATGGTGGGAGTGTTTGCTGTAGGGAGAGAGACAGCAATTGCCAGACCTAGTTCCGGTCGCTAGCGTTTCAACCGTATATGTCGCACGTCCGCCAAAGGAAAGTAGGGAGAGGAACACGGACGTGCCGCAAGGTGACGAGCTGTGACTCTTTTCTCGACAGTGGCACGACAAGCTTGTCCGCGACCCTGCCAAGCTTCGACAGATCGGCGCAGGGCCGCGAGATACTTTTTCAAACAGCCGACGATGACTGTTCGGTGCTGGACCTGGTTTTCATTGAAACCCTCGGTCATATCCTATGATGCCGGCATCACAGCGGCACGATCGTGCACGATCCTCAGAGCCACAAAGATCCCCAACCAGGAAACGCAATGGCGCATCATCGCTCCAGCCCTTCTCCATTCCACCGGCACTAAAGGACCTTTTCGATCGATTCCCAATTGTGACGTACCCAGCGAATAGTCTGCCTATTGCAAGCCCACAGATCCAACACCCGGAGGGCAACACGGAAAACACATTGCATGTCTGGATCTTCGACGGGGATGCCCGCGATGGCAAGCCCTCGTTCAATCCCACCTGCTTGAAGACACAGGTATACACTCACTAATCCCCCGCTCTGACAAGCACAGAAGCTGACAGAGACACCAGACGTACCTCAAATTCCTCGACATCCCCTTCGTCCTACGCAGCTCCGTCAACCACGCCTCCCCCACCGGCGCCCTCCCCTTCCTCACCCCCCCAACCTCCCAAACCACTTCCCCCCCAATCCGCAACGCCAAACTCCCCGACTGGGCCCGCGCCCACTCACCCCTCCGCGACACCGCACGCCAAACCAGCGAGCAAGTCGACACCGACGCCACCGACCCCCTGCACAGCACCCTCGACCAGCTCCTGCGCCCCGCCTACCTCAACGCACTGTACCTCGCGCCGCCGACCTTCTCCGCCGTCGCACACCCGCGCTACGTCGCGCCCGCCTCCGCCAGCGCCGCCGTGCGCCTCGAGCTGGCGCGCCAGCTGCGCCAGGCCGCGCACGACGAGATCGTAGCCAGCGGCGCCTTCGCCGCGGCCGGCGGGCACGCGCTCACGCCGGCGGCCGCGGACGCGCTGGCGCGTCTGGCGCAGCGGCTCGGGCGGCGCGATTGGTTCTCGCCGCGCGGGCCCGGCATGCTGGACGCTGCGGTGTTTGCGTACACGCATACAATCCTGGCGCTGTTTGGCGCGGAGGCGCAGGGGACGCCGGCGGCGGCGCTGTATGCTGCGGTGGCGCGGCAGGAGAGGCTTGTGGCGCATCGCGAGCGGATATTGGAGGCGTATTATGCGTAGAGCAGGGGGTGAGAGGGCTTCTGTGGGCGTTCATGACTGTAGATTGGAGCATAGCGAGCGAGCACGGCTTGGCGATGCATTATGATACCCGACGCGCTGCGGCGACGCAGTCTGGCGTTTCTTCACTCCTCACTTCTCACCGTTTCGTTGGCAGGTGGTATGAACAGTGCGTGGTTTTGAGATCCGATATGTGCAGTCCCCTTCCCATTTCCAGAGTGCTTTTATGGCCAGCCTACCCTAAATCCCACCCAGCCTTCCCAAGCCTGCCCGAGAGTTGCCCCCGATTTTTATTTTTACCATCGTACATCGTCATTCATCATTATCAGGTCGTTTCCTTAGCCCATAGCCCTCTCAAGTGACAAGCACCTCACTAGACCTTGCCCAACCTCACTCCACTACACGATCCCGTACCGCGACAGGAAGGGATTCAGCCTGCGCCTCACAGAGCTGATGTCAATGCCCGCGATGCCACTCTCCGTCTGCTGCACCGCCGTCGACCTGGGCTCGAGCTGCACGCTGCGCTCGTACAGTAGCTCCTCGTCCTTGACCAGCTTGCCTTCCAACACCAAGCTGCGGACGTCGTCATGCGCCACAATGCCCGTGAGATTCGCGCGCTGCGCATCGCGCACCCCAATCAGCACGTCACCCATGATCTCAAACTTACGCCAGCTGACGCGGCGGTCGGTGGCGTGGAGTGCGTCGCCGTCGCCCGCTGACGCAAACGTGCGGTTGCCCTGCTCGGCGACGATGAGGTCGCGCCGGTGCAGCGGCAGGAAGGGGATGCGCTCGCCGAACGAGTTCTCCCAGGCCATGCGGTACGCAGCGTGTCCGCGGTTCGTGCCCATGAGGATCTCGAGCTTGAGGAAGTCGCGGCGGCGCTCCTCGGAGAGCAGGTCCCAAGTCTGCGCGAGGCGCTGCACGGCGGAGCCGCGGATGCCGGCGACGACGGCGCCAAGGGCGTTGTAGTTGTTGAGCTTGCGCAGCTCGCGGCCGACGCGCATCATCTTCTCGAGGGCGAGGGTGCGGTGCTTGGGTTTGTCACGATAGAGGACAATGTTGGTGACAAAATAGGCGACGTGGTTGAAGTGCTCAATCATGCGATTGACATTGTCCGTACCCGGGAAGGATCTGCGCGCCTCAGGTTGCAGAGTTACGTGGCGGACGAGGTCGCGCGGCCGGATGAGGGAGAACATGACCCAGTCCATGCGCGTGAGCTCGTGGGCAATGTGCAGGTCTGGCGTCTGCATCAAGGCGCGCCAGTGACTCTTGTTGAATGAGAATGTGGGTCGAGGAACCAGGATGTTGGCTTGTCTCTGAAGGGGCCCATCAGACACCATGGTCGTCTGGGAAGAGGTCAGAGAGCCCTGCGGTCCCACCAACGTGGGAGACGAATCGGTGAAACTGGGTGTATATCTAATTCGACTTGGATCTGAAGGCTCGTCCTCGGCATCTTTGAATGATTCTCTGTCGGAACCGCCCGAAGAAGTGCTAAGAAAGGTGTGCGCAGTGCCAGGTCGTGTGATTTCATCGTCCGTCCGGGCCCAGTCTGTGTCGTCGTCCGCATTGACGGCGGCGAGGGCGTTGAGAAGTGCCTTTGCCATGACTACGTATTCTGCTTCTTCCTTGAGGGAAAGGAGAAACGTCCTGAGCTTCTTTTGGGTTGCTGAACGAGCAAAGTCACCGGGATAAGAGGTCAGCCACTGATGGATGACGGAGAGATCTCGAGTGGGTGAGCCTAGAGTTGTCATGAAGGCCTCTGGATCTTGGATGGTGGTAAAGTGGTCCAGAATGGCGGACAGCAGTTCAAGAGGAGCAGCGAACAAACGATACAAGGTCAGGAAAGAAGTCTGAAACTTGACGTCGACGTCGACTTGCGGAGTGGTGAGAAGTCTGGTGACGAGCTCCTCGAATGTGAAGACTGATGAGTCGATTGGGGCTTGCGGGGATGCAAAGTTGAGCTGGCTGGAGGCTTCAGAGTCAGACGAAAGCCTTGAGCCAACAGCGGGCGAGTCCTCCATGTCTAGGAATGAGCGAGGAGAATCATCCTCGGGCGTACCGGGAACTGAGAGCATATTGGTCGTGTCAACGCGGACATTGGGTCTTATTGGACGAGATGGCTGAGAAGAGTTTCTAGCCGATCGAATACCGGTATGTCGCTCCACGCTAGGGCTCTTCGAGGAGATGAGAGAAAGATCCGAGGTAGCTCTGTTATGTTTTCCGGACCCAGGTCCAACGCCAACCGAAGCAAGAAGATGTGATGGGCGCAGATTGGCAGTGTGGCGTCGCGGACGGATGGTTCTTATGGGCGCCGTACTTTCAGGCTTGGTCGTACGGGTAGTGGCACTGAGGAGCGCGGAGAGGCAGCGCTGCGCCGTTCCAGGCTGTGTGCTGGAAGCTTGTAGTGCCAATGAACGGTCGCTGAGCAACTTGCTCTGCTCAATCTGGTCGGGGGCCAGCCTTCTATGGGCAGGTCGCAAATCCCATTTTGCAGCAAGCAGGGCGACGGGGATGGATGTTGACTGGACACTGCTAAGGTATTTGGCGACAGGATCTAGGCTAGATCCGTTCGTGGGGTCGTAAAGTATAAAGGCGCCGTCAACATGCTCGAGAGGGATGCCTTGAGCACGCTGAGGCCACACGACCTGGCTGTCTCGGCGGAGCGGCAGCTGGTCGAAGGTGAACTCGAAGAGGCGCACGGAGTAGAGCTGGCCAGCAACAGAGGCAAGCTTTGCTTTGGATGGAGCGTGTTGTTTCGGAGTGAGGCTCAACGCGTTGCGTATGAAAGTTGTCTTGCCAGCCCCAGAACAGCCGAGAACGGCAAAGTTGAGGTGAGGGTGTGAGGAAGTGGTCTGCGCCGCATTTGTTTTGTTAGCCTTTTGGACGCGTCATGGCATCAGAGCAGAGCGATGCGACGTTAGGACGAGACAGGGGTGGGGTGGTAAGACTGACCCGAGTGGATCTGGCGAGATCTTCCTGTTCGGAAGCCTCCTCCTTCAAATCGGCGACGGAAGTCTTGGTGCGTAGACTGTGGGGCGTGTGGTGTGACTGCAAGTGGTCGGCGCTGGAGGGGTGGTGTTGAAGTCGTGAGCGGTCGGCTACCGACTCGCTCGACGAGGTATAGTTGGAACGGGCCGTTGTGTCGTGGTTGGCGCTATTGCGAGAACGGGCATGGTTGTTGTAGTCGAGCGCCAATGCCTCGGTGTTGTACAAGGATGATGCAGCCTTGACCCCGCGCGACGTGGAAGGAGGAACGCCGGAGCTTTGGTTCAGTCCGCGTCGAGCAGCGACGTTGACGGACAGCGCACGGGTATGCAGACTGCTTGCTGGCGAGGGAAGAGTGGTCTTCGAGGCTGGTGCCGTCATGCTCGCAGCATGTGCCGACTGTCATGCATTCGCGAATCGGCGAATTCCTGAGCGGAGGGGCAGCGGCTTCCCAGACCACCTGCGGCAATGGTGCAAGATGCAGGCTCACAGCGAGCCGTAGAGCGCGGAGGCGCGTGAAACGGCAAGTGAATAGGACGTCAGATAGAGGAGCGTCATGCGTGCATGCTTCAAGCTTAAGAAGCGGAGACGAAGCAGCGAGCAGAGCTGATCCTGTGTGCTCTCGCTCATTGAAACGCCTACCCACCAGCGCGGCCGCCCGGGCCGCCAATCGGATCGTTGATGTGCCTCATCCGCCCGTCTCACGCAAGACGGGAGCGGGCCTCGATAGTGATTGTCGGGGCCTCAGATTCAATCCCGTCTGCTCCTGACAGCAGAGCTGTCTGCACCGAGGTATACTTCAACGGCATACGGCTGGCTTTGATGGCTTCTGCAGGTGTCTGCGGCTTCGCCAGACTACGGGCCCAATGCAGTGGAACGGCCTCGTGGCGATCTGGGCGGCATTTGCACCAGTGCCGTGGTGCCATGCTAGTCCCCACCCCACTGGGTCCGGCACCACACCGCTTTCTTACGCTGAAAGCCCTGCAGCATGTATGATGCATCAGCAAGTTCGAAATCCTGTTGGGTCTGTGAACGAGCATTTCCTGTTGAGCAAGACCCTTACTATACCGGCACGCCCTGGTTGTCGGGCTCCCTGATGGACGGGAGATTCCTCTTATCAAGAAGCTGTGGACGACGCTGTGTGAAGCAAGCGAGCGGAAATCTGACGAGTATCTTATCGTAAGCTCTTATTGTTATGTTGCAGAAGGTCGAAACTCTAATGTAGTGGCATATCTGACTAGGCAGCGTGGTGGGGAAGCTCTCTCGCCCCAGCAAGACGAGTCAAAATTATCGATCTTTGTCGCAGTTCGTCACCTTGAAGTACCATTTAATCTTGCTTTAGGGGTCCTGTCTTCTGTCCGTGTAGGGATGATTGGTAGTGTTGCGATCATCTATATTGGAATCGAAGCGGAACTATAGACATCTCGACACAAGCTCGACATGGATTACGGGACCGCATCAGACCCACGAAGAATTACGCAATGCAGGGTGCTGGTAGAAGGTCCAGCCATTATATCTGACCAAGGTTTCTGTCGCTTTTAAAGGCTAGAACATTTGATGCTCACTCAGGCCAAAAGCAAAGCAGCTTAAAACCTTGTGGCTCTTTGCTTAGTCTCCGAGAACATGTAGAACATAACGACCATCGAGCAAGGAACAGAATACCCTTGCCGTGTCACCCTCTAGTTTCTCACGGACGGGGATGATGGAGTGCCGAGTCCAGCAGCTGGAATGCACAAATGAAGGAGATGCATCACACGCCCAATCACGTCTCCTGGCGGCTATGCGGCACCAGTCGCGTCGGCGTTGCTGCACGGGCCCTCCCGCTGTTTACTGACCAGGGGCTTTGAAGCGTGCACCAAAACCCCACAAGCCTCAAACCTCCGCATTCCACCCCTCGCATACTTCCGGCCGCTGTCGCCGCAGGAACAACCTTGTCAAGCATGCACGGAAGAATCTGCCGTTCACGTGGTGACGAGTAGTCGAGCTTGACGCGAGCCCTCTCCCACAGCTACGAATGTTGCTCCGGCCCTCCAGCCCACACTGCGGCGGCACAGCACCACCATCATGGCCTTTCCCCCCACCCGGATGACGCCAGGCCTGCGCCTGACTCCAAGACAGTCGCCCCACTACAAAACACCGACCGCAAAATCCCCGGTCAAGAGCCCCATGCGCGAAGAGCAATGCCTGGCGCTGAAGCAGGTCATTGGAACAACTGCAGACTCGAGCAATGGCTTCGACCACCTCGAGTCACAGCGGAGCTTTGCATTCGTTGCCGGTGCAGCTGCTGTGCTAGCTCGAGTCGACGAGAACCTTCGCATCACACAACGCTTCTTTAGGGCCAAGCCCACCGCCGGTCCCATCAACTCAAACACTCCCATCTACGATTCCCCTACGCCAGCAGCCCCCACGTCTACTTTTTCGCGAAGCAGACTGGGCTCCGCGGCGCGAGAAAGTGGCGTCGGACTACCGCCTTTCGATCTCTCCATTGGCGTGGCAGATTCTCCAGGCAACAGAGGAGCTCTGCGCGAAAGGGCAAAGGCAGCAACATGCGTCTCGCTGAGTCGCGACGGAAAATTGCTGGCGATTGGTGAATCGGGGCACCGCCCTCGTGTGCTTGTCTTCTCCACGAGCCCGGAGGCCCCAGCAGATATGCCGCTGGTAGCGGTCTCAGAGCACACATACGGCGTAAGATGCGTTGCCTTCAGCCCCGACTCGCAGTATTTGGCATCTCTCGGCGAAGTCAATGATGGCTTCCTCTACATCTGGCGCATCAACCGCACCACAGGTTCTGCCATGCTGCAAGCCAGTAACAAATGCACCAGCTACATTCGCCAGATGGCGTGGATGGGCAACACCCTAGTGACGGTGGGGCAGCGTCATGTCAAAGTCTGGCGTTTAAATGAAGAAGTTCCTCGGACTTCTCCCAGCAAGCGCTATAGCGATGCTAGCGTGGCATTTTCTAGCCCTTCACGGACGCTCCTGGGCAGGAATTGCTTGCTTGGCTCGCTGTTGGACAAGACATTCACATGCATGTTGCCTGTCTCGCCAAGCAAAGCTATCGTCTGCTCAGAGGATGGCGATCTCTGTCTGCTCGACGACGTAGAGTCGTCTCCCCGTCTCCAAAGGGTTGGAAACTGCCGCTTCAGAGTGAACTCGGCTGTCCGCGTGGGCACGTCCTCCATTGTGGTCGGCGGACTAGAAGGCGAGATGAAGACGTTGAATATCGATGCTTTGCTTCAATCCGGAAGGACTCGCACCCCGACCGACCCAGCGGAAGAACAGTCTCTGCGTCCTTTGAGCTCCGCGGCGCATGTTCTAGCAATGGTTCCACTTGACGGCGACAACATCCTCACCCTCGACTCAACCCGCCACATGCAGATACTGAAACTGTGCCTTGATGCTGATAGCACGGTTTTGAGTTGTTCAGTCGCGCACCGCTACCCGGCCCATGGCGCTTCCATCTTGGGGGTGCAGCCGTTGGACTTCAGCACCGAGGACGATGCAGCTTTCTTGACGTATTCTGCCGAAGGTACAGTATTATTCTGGAACACGCACGGTGCATGTGTGCAGAACCTGAGCATCGACATTGACCAGGTCTCGCCATCTGAGGACGAGACGTCCAACGAGCTCAGGGTGGTCAAAGCTTTCCACGGACACGACTACATCGTGTCTGGAGACAAACTCGGCATTATGAAGATATACGAGACTGCAGCAGGGAAATTACTTCAAGAAACGAGGGCTCATTCAGCCGAAATAACAGACTTCGCTGTCTTCCAGAAGGATAAGTCGACAATTATTGCAAGCTCTGGCAGAGACCGCATGGCGCAAGTCTTCCAACTCCCCGGTGGCAAGCCGGAACACTGTGAACTTACGCAGACTCTTGATGAGCATGTGGGGGCCGTGACGGGAGTTGCGTTCTCCAGAGACGCCCAAAAATTGATTTCGTCATCGTCCGACCGAACCATTGTCGTGCGAGAGAGCATATCCGGCGAACTTGGCGGCAAGGAGACGACAGCCTACGTGATTGTGCGGACCATTACTCTCAAGGCAACGCCACTGTCCATAAGTCTGAGCCCGCTAAACGACGATGAGCTGTTGGTGTCAACGATTGATCGGCAAATATCGCGCTACGATGTAGCAAGCGGAAACCAGGTTACTACATTCAAGGCGACAGATGGCGACGGCAACGAAAGCGTCATCGTGGGCTCCGCAGTCTACATGCCATTAGGGCAGAGGAGTGGATGCATCGCCAGTGTCTCGGGCACAGACAAGTCAATAAGAGTGTACGACGACAACGGCAAGCTATTAGGGCGAGAGTATGGGCACACAGAAGGTATGACGGGGCTTGCTGCCATTGCCGCGCCCAAAGGCGAAGGCAGCAAAAAGTCGCTGGTGACGGTGGCCAGCGACGGGACAATCTTTGTCTGGACGGTGACGTCGCCGGCAGACCAGATGCAGGAGATGTTTGAAAGGCTAGACATGGCAGTGACGCCGACGGCCAGCGCCGTGTTCGCCAACAGACCTCCGCTCAGACGGGTGCTGTCATCGCAGGAGTTGATGCACCTCCAAAGCCGGCGCGAGGGTGGAGATGGGACAAGTCCGCCCTACGGTCGCACACGAAGCCGGTCTCCACGACGGAGGCTGACGGGCCGGCCTTCGCTGCAGACGCTGTCGTCGACGCCCAAGGTGCAGCTGGAGCCGGTGACGGAGAAGCAGCCGCTGCCGCCAGCGAGGCGCACGCTCAGCAGATCGTCGACGGCGCCAGAGCCAGCGCCCGAGGCAATGCTGGAGAAACCCCCTCCACTGCCGCTGCCGCCGGTGCGGCGAACGCTGAACAGGACGAGCGTGTCAGAAGCGAGCGACGGGATGAGCCGAGCGCCGAGGGGACGGCCGGTATCACCACAGGCCAAGATACAGACGATGCCGCGGAGTCTGCGGTCCACGATATCGGCGCAACCTCTGCGACGGAAGAGCGCAGGGCAGACCAGCCCGACGGCGAAGCTGAACGAGCTGGCCGTGTCGACGGAGCAGATGTGCCGGGCGCTGCACACGTACCGCAAGAACCTGGGGACGAGCAGCGAGGTGCTGCCGGTGGAGGCGGTCAAGGAGCTGGAGCGCGAGCTGTCGCTGACGGCCAAGTCGTTGGCGGACAAGGCGGCGCGCAGCGAGACGGTGATGACGAAGCTGCTGGACACATACTCGGAGCGGCTGCTGGGACTGCTGGACGACAAGATCCGGCAGAGCGTGGAGAGTCAGCGACGCATGGACAGCCCCGACAGCGCAGAGTTGCAGGCGGGGGCAGGGCAGCAGACCCGGGCGTAATGGGTTTTGATTCTTGGATGCTGGATTTGGGACAAGGAACGATCTTATGAGGAGTACTGGGCGTTTAATGCAGAGCAACGGCGTCTTATTGTCATTGGCGGGCTTGGCCAAGTGCTGGCAGGCTTGCAAAGCAGGAACACGCCTCACGAGGAAGAGATGACGCTGGGTGTCGGAGAGCACATATAGCAGACGACAAGCGGTGGTGGTAGCAAGCGTGATGACAAACAATTTATGGCCGTACCTTTTATACCTGAAGATCGCCGGATAAGATTGGCGGAACGTGGTGAAGCATCGTGCATTGGCTTCAGCCACAGGACAGGGGGGGGGGGGGGTGAAACAGCCTCACCTGGCCCGATGACGATCGTCCCAAGACGCCTTCTCCTGACGGAGCAGGATGATTGCAGTCCCGCGGCGGCATGATCTTGGCCCACGACTACGTGTAGGGCATCCTCAGCGGGACCTTTTGGATGGATATTTCGTCATGGGCCTTAGCGCACGACGCTTGGCGTGGATGTTCGGGCGGAGGGGAGGCGGGGCGTGGCGCAGATGAGAGAGTTCGGCAGCAAGGAGTAATCCGACTATGGATTTGCAATCCTGTCCCGGCAGCCCGTCCGGAGAGGAGAGGATTGCTGTTGCTGCTGATGGTGCCAACAAACAGCAGACGGCAGGGCCACGTTGTGTACCTGTGGCTCTGCATCCCGGGGCGCTCCCAGCAGATGCTCACCCGGTGGTCCAGCTCTGCGCGGAGGGTCTGTACCTAGGCCAAGTACCATCGACGCGCTTGCCGCGTGCAAGTGTGGTATGGGGTGCGTCATGGCCTGGGCTGGCGTCGTGGTGGCAGCGAATCCAGCGGCCCCGCAGGCGTCCCACGCCCGTTCGGTCGAGGGGCTGCCCCACCGCCAATCACCGTGATGCTGCCCCATTGCGGGGCTGCTGCATCAGCATCAAACAATAATTCACGTCATGGGCACATGGCGATGTCGGGCCCAGAGCAGCTGTGTGCGGCTTCAGCAAACCGTCTTCCTGTTTCTTCTCGCGCCATCCTCCTCATCTCCCCCATCCTGCTCGACCTTTCCCAAACCCAATCAAGTCTTCCGGCAGCAGCTCGGACTTGTCCCGGAAAGCAAAGCTGCAGCTACCTCTCGCGTGCTCTCTCTCCTTCTTCCCCATACAAAGGTCACCTGAGTTTGCTGCTCTCGCGTGTCTTTTGCTCCCCGCTACCTCCCCTTGCCCAGTGATACCCCCCGGCTTTCCCCCAAACTTGCAACCCGCACACCACCACCATGTCTGAGGGCGACACTAAACCGCCCGTCGTGCACGAGGCCGCCCAGGTCGACACCTACCAGGTGCCCAAGGCCTTCTTCGACAAGCATCCCGGGAAGCCCCACCTCGAGAGCCTGAACGCCTACCAGGACCTCTACAAGCAGTCCATCGAACAGCCCGACAAGTTCTGGGCCGAGCAGGCACGCAAGGAGCTGTCGTGGGAGCGCGACTTCAAGACCACCCTCCAGGGCGGCTTCAAGAACGGTGACGTCGCCTGGTTCCCCGAAGGCAGGCTGAACGCCTCCTACAACTGCGTCGATCGCCATGCTCAGGCAGACCCCGACCGCGCCGCCATCATCTACGAGGCCGATGAGACCGCAGACGGCCGCATCATCTCCTACTCGGAGCTGCTGCGCGAGGTCTCCAAGCTCGCCTGGGTCCTCAAGGATCTTGGTGTCCAGAAGGGCGACACCGTTGCTCTCTATCTGCCCATGATCCCCGAGGCTGTCATTGCATTCCTTGCCTGCACCCGCATCGGCGCCGTCCACAGTGTCGTTTTCGCCGGTTTCTCTGCCGACTCCCTGCGCGACCGCATCATCGACGCAAAGACCAAGGTCGTCCTGACCACCGACGAGGGCAAGCGCGGCGGCAAGCTCATCGGCACCAAGAAGATTGTGGATGACGCCCTCAAGCAGTGTCCCAACGTTCACTCGTGCCTTGTCTACAAGCGCACAGGTGCCGAGGTCCCAATGAAGGAGGGCCGCGACAAGTGGTGGGGTGAGGAGACTGAGAAGTGGCCCAACTACATCGCCCCGGAGAGCATGAGCTCTGAGGATCCGCTTTTCCTGCTCTACACCTCTGGATCGACCGGTAAGCCCAAGGGTGTCATGCACACCACGGGCGGCTACCTTCTAGGCGCTGCCCTGACCGGCAAGTACGTCTTCGACATCCACGACGGCGACCGCTTCTTCTGCGGCGGCGACGTCGGATGGATTACCGGCCACACGTATGTCGTCTACGCTCCTCTGGTCCTTGGTATCACAACTGTCGTCTTTGAGGGTACTCCCGCATATCCATCCTTCAGCCGCTATTGGGAAGTCATCGAGAAGCACAAGGTCACGCAGTTCTACGTTGCCCCCACCGCCCTGCGTCTGCTGAAGCGCGCCGGAGACGATCACGTCAACCAAGAGATGAAGCACCTGCGCGTCCTCGGCTCCGTCGGCGAGCCCATTGCCGCCGAAGTGTGGAAGTGGTATCACGAAATTGTAGGCAAGACGCAAGCACACATTGTCGATGTAAGTTTTCCTTCCCTTCGAGCATCCCTCAGCAGAACCTAACCCGCCACCCCCCAGACATACTGGCAAACAGAAACCGGCTCGCACGTCATCACGCCCATGGCGGGCGTGACACCGACCAAGCCCGGCTCCGCGTCGCTGCCCTTCTTCGGCATCGAGCCGGCCATCATCGACCCTGTGTCCGGCGAGGAGCTGCACGGCAACGACGTCGAGGGCGTGCTCGCCTTCAAGAAACCCTGGCCCAGCATGGCCCGCACCGTCTGGGGCGCCCACAAGCGCTACATGGACACCTACCTCAACGTCTACCACGGCGTCTACTTCACCGGCGACGGCGCCGGCCGCGACCACGAGGGCTACTACTGGATCCGCGGCCGCGTCGACGACGTCGTCAACGTCTCCGGCCACCGCCTCTCGACCGCCGAGATCGAGGCCGCGCTGATCGAGAACGCGGCCGTCGCCGAGGCTGCCGTCGTCGGTGTCGCCGACGAGCTCACCGGCCAGGCCGTCAATGCGTTTGTCGCCCTCAAGCCCGACAGCAAGTCGCCCGACGAGATGAAGAAGGAGCTCGTCGCGCAGGTGCGCAAGAGTATCGGGCCGTTTGCCTCGCCCAAGGCTATCTACATTGTCTCTGATTTGCCCAAGACGCGCTCGGGTAAGATTATGCGCCGCATCCTGCGAAAGATCCTCAGTGGTGAGGAGGACAGTCTGGGGGATACGAGCACGCTGAGCGATCCGAGTGTCGTCGATGAGATCATAAAGGTTGCCAAGGAGGGCCGAAAGTAGGTTGGGCTGGGCTGAGCTGGCGGGAGGGTTGGAATGTGTGGTGCTGCTCTTAGCGATAGCTGTTACTTTTGTGATATCAAGACAACATTTCATCTACTAAAAATCACCCCTTCTTGTAATCTTTATGAAGCGTGTTTCCTCTGCTGCACGTGATGCAAAGTGGCTCTCTAAACCTTTACGGCAGGTAATGAAGCGAGCAGATCACGACAGAGACGGAAGCGGCAGACCAGAGTCGCATATGCATACGGTACAGTGCTGTAAATCAATCTCTTCTACAAGACTTGCGCCGCGAGATAAATGAAAGGAAAACCCCAGCATGACATATCTACGGGTGCCCAAGCCTCTCCATTATTGTGCCACCGCACGCCCAAGTGTTACATGCCCTGTCTCTGCACTTCGGAGACAGCAGCTCGTCCAGCCGGCATTTGTAGGCCAGGTGCCCAGAGCCCCACAGTGTCTATGTCACTAAGCTCTGAGCTGGCCTCCCTATAGCCACATGTTGCTGCGCAAAAGCTTAACACGTGTGTTCAGCTGAGCCGGAGCGGGAGTTCATGAGCAGCGCAACGATCAGACCATAAAGACCTGTGGATCTTTGTCAGTACCCAACCTTGCTAGCAAAACCAGAAACCATAGATCGAGTCAACGTACCCAAGACTTCAGCGAAAATGAGAATCAGAATCATGCCGACGAACAAGCGCGGCTGCTGCGCGGTACCACGCACACCAGCGTCACCAACAATACCAATGGCGAAACCAGCAGCCAGGCCGGCCAGACCGACGGCAAGACCGGCACCGAGCTGAATGAAGGATGCAAAGAGGGTGACCTGTTGCGTCAGGTCGTTGGAGATCAGGACTGACACGACCAGGCCGTAGATAGCAATGATACCAGCCATGACAATGGGAATGACGTCTATCACGAGCAGAATTAGCAGGTGTATTCCTAGACCGATGATTCTTGGATCGTGTTTGCCGCTTCTGGACGGTGGACGTACTCTTGACGATCAGATCAGGTCGCAGCACGCCCATTGCGCAGACACCGACACCAGCCTTTGCGGTGCCGTATGCGGCGCCAAAGCTGGTGAAGACAATGGCGGCGGTGCAGCCCATGGCACCGAAGAAGGGCTGTAAGATGCGTTAGTTGTACGTCTATCGCAGATCGCTTGTGGCATGGCGCTATGCAGGAAAAGTCATCGGAGGCGTCGCTGCTTGGCGGAGCTCGTGGATTGGGACTTCGCGTCGGTGGGGACTTACGGCGTAGACGGGGCTGTTGGGGGAGCATGTTAGCATTGAGCTCAATGAGATGATGGACAGCAAAGACGACGAAAAGCTGCAAGCGAAGCCTTCTCGAGATCGAGGGGGGCCTCTATCTCGCGGCGCCACTCGCCCTTCGGCCGGGAGGAATTGGCGAGGGAAGCTTACCAAAATTCGTTAGACATGATGACCGATGTGACGACTGTATCGAAGGGAAAGTGTAGAAGGGTTCGGAAAGACGGGCAATGGCGGTAGCGATGA